>OY856414.1:610303303-610813303 GCA_963693085.1 Alisma plantago-aquatica
AAAATTGACACCTAGCCTAATTAGGATGTGTAGAATCCAATTTTGTCACTAGTTTTCAATTTTGGAGACTCTAAGTATTTTATTTAATTCTTTTAAAGTAAATCATATTTTCTCTTCCTTATCACATTAGAGACATCTAGAAACCATCAATTAATGTGAAACATCACCCTCAAGAAAACTTGAACTTGTGAAATATGAATTTGCCATTAATTTTCTCTTTTGAGATTATTTTACACATTATTAAATATCATGGAATTTATTTACACTTTCTCTCTCTTAAACACATTATATCGCTAAAGATTGTCTAAATTAGTAGAAAATGTGCCCGTAGGCAAATTTTGGCATGTAAAATTTGAATTTGAGATTTTTTTTCTCTTTTGATGTCATTTAATGTTTAATTTCATATTTTGGGATTTACTCCAGTTTTCTTTTTTGAATTGAACTAAAATATTTATTATTATAAAAATAAAGTGAAACTTGGGACTCAAGTCAATTGAGACCCAAGGAATTTGGATCTAAAGTTATTTTCATCCAATGAGTCTTCTTTTTATGAGTTTTATCTCCTTTATACATTTATCACTATTTGTCAACTTAAATTATTTAATGCCACATTCTTATGTTTAAAGCTTTATTATTGATTCCTTTCTCTCTTCCTTTCTCCATAAGGATAAGGGAAATTCTAGAACAAAATTATTTTATCAATACGTCACTTAAGTGGAATTTTGCATCTTACCTGATTGAAACATTAACTGAGGTATTTTTGCATAAACCCATACATCGACATGAATAGAGATCAAATATACACTAAACCACTAATGATTTCCACAAATTTGAAATTAAGGCTAAAAAGAATAGAAAAGAAAGGAAAAAGTTAGGAAAAGGGCCAAATTAAGAATATACCTAGATTTCCGTACGCTACAAAACTCCACCCCTTAAAAAGGATTTCATCCCCAAAATCTCAAGCAAAGAGAGAAGGGTGAGTACGCAACATCTCAATTATAAGCTCCCAAGTTGTTTCTTCCAAACCATAGTACTTCTACAAGATTTTCACTAACTCGATCTCCTTGTTCTTTGACTGCTTGACACAGGAGTCAAGAATCTTCATAGTTAACTATGAGAGGTCAGGTTCTCATGGATTTCTAAAGGTTCTATTGTAAGTACACGAGAAGGGTATTTCACATACTTCTTCAACACAGATACATGAAAGACGTTGTGGATCTTATGATAGGTAGGAGGAAGAGCTAAAGGATATGCATAGTCTCCCACCTTATCCAAAATCTCAAATGATCCAACATAGAGGGGACTAATCTTGTATTTAACTTTAGACTATGCAATATAACATATGGGCTTGATCTTTAGGAATACATAGTTACCCAGCAAGAAACTTACATCAGACCTCTTCTTGTCTACGTACATATTTTGTTGATCTTGTGTAACTTTATATGCTTCTTAATCAGCTGAACCTTCTCTATCATCATCTGCATATCATCAGTCTTCACCAAAGCACATTCTCCTACATCATCCCAGTGTAATGGAGAATGAAAAGATCTTCCATATAGAGCTTCATAAGGGGGCATACCAATGCTGGCTTGGTATCTATTGTTGTAAGAAAACTCAGCCAATGGTAGATACTTATCCATGCACCTCCCCAGTCCATAACACAAGCGCATAGTACATCTTTTAGAATGTGCACTATCCTCTCTGACTGACTATCAATTTGTGGATGATAATATGTACTTAGACGTAAGTCAGCCCCCATTTCCTCCTGAGTCTGACTCCATAACCGAGAGGTAAACTTCGGGTCATGATAAGATACTATCACTTTAGGCACACCATGTAGACAAACGATCCAATCCACATACAACTGAACCATATCATCAACCTTTAAGTAGATTTGAAAGGCAAAAAGCAGACACACTTAGTAAGTCGACCAATCGCTACCCATACAACATCATAACCTTTCTTGGAATTGGGGAAACCAGTGACAAAGTACAAAGTTAATCTTCTCCCATTTCCATTCTGAAATCTCAAGCGGTTGAAGATCACCAGGTCATTGATGCTCTATCTTAACCTGCTAACAGGTCAAACACTTTGTAATGAACAAAGCCATATCCTTCTTCATATTCTTCCACCAGAAGCTTTATTGTAGGTCCTTGTACATCTTGGTTGTACGAGGGTTGTAACGTCCTAGGACTTTGAGGCCTCAGATAAGATGATATTAAAAGGAATGATTGGACTACCCATATCATCAAGGTGTGCCTCTTTTTTCGGGAGCCCATCACTAAAGAACTCCATAGTTAAGTGTGCTTAGCTTGGAGTAGTACTAGGATGGGTGACCAGTCGGGAAGTTGACCCCGACTTGCACGTGAGTGAGGAAAAGTGCATAGTTAAGGCTAGTGGTGGTCTGTGGGGCCAGTCATCATTCCTGAAACTCTACTAGAGCCTAGGGCAGTGGGCCCAGGTGTTACAAATGGTATCAAAGCCATAACCCCTCCAGTAGGTGGGGCCCACATGGGCATGTGGCATGCCAGTCTTGAGCTGTGCGGTCCAGGCAAGTTGGAAAGGGTTGTCCATGGTGATGTAGCCACCCTTGTGCTGGTATTCCGAGATTGGGAGCTGGGTGTCCATGGGCCATTCTGGGTCTCCATTGAATGGGGAAATATTATGATGACACATAGTTGAGCCTTGATGAGAATGTCAAGAGTCTAAGTGGGGAAGATTGTAACACCCCAGGACTTTGGGACCTCAGATAAGATGATCTTAAAAGGAATGATTTGACTACCCATATCACTAAGGTGCACCTCCTTTTCCGAGAGCCCGTCACTAAAGAGCTCCATAGTTAAGCATGCACAACTTGGAGTAGTACTAGGATGGGTGATCAGTCGGGAAGTTGACCCCGACTTGCACGTGAGTGAGGAAAAAGCATGCAATTAAGGCTAGTGGTGGTCTGTGGGGCCAATCATCATTCCTGAAACTCTACTAGAGCCTAGGGAAGTGGGCTCGGGTGTTACAAGGGTGAATTGTGTACTTAGACCCATGAGCTTCACTCAAAACTTTCTATCACAGATCGCCAACTTTAGGAATCCACAACCTTTGTCCGAAACGGACTGCACCATCTACTCCAACTGAGAAGTCAGATTGTGTTTTCACTGCAAAGGCCTTCATTTCATCAAGCTCAGGCCTTTTTAACTGGGAAACAATGACTTTCGAGATCCAAGATGGTGTATGAATAAGCTGGTCATGTGAACACACAACTTCCTGACAACTTCTTCATCCATTGCATCAACACTCTGTGGTTGCCAACAAGAAACATATTCCAAATTCTTCCATACATAACAACTCATAGCAGCACAAACTATATCTTTGTTTAGACTTAAGACATCAACAACTACATTCATTTTATCAGGATGATAAGTGATGGTAAAGTCGTAGTCCTTAAGGTACTTCATCCAGCTATGTTGTCTTAGGTTTAGATCCTACTGTGTCAAAAGATACTTCAAACTTTTTTGATAAGAGAATACTTCAAACTTAACTCCATATAGATAGTGTCACCAGATCCTTAGGGCATGCATAATGGCAACAAGCTCTAAATCATGCATAGGCTAGTTCTCTTCATTCAGTTTCAACTAGCACAAACCATAGGTGATCACTCTTTCTTCTTGAATCAAGACACGCCCTCAACCTTTCTTAGAAGTATCAGTGAAAATGACATAGGGTTTTCCTTCAACAGGTAACACAAGAACATGAGCAGATGTCAAACACTCTTTCAACTTCTAGAAACTATCCTCGCATTCTGGTGTCTACATGAATTTGACTTCTTTTCATGTCAATTTTGTCAGAGGGAGACCTAACTCAGAGAATCTCTTGATAAATCTCCAGTAATAACCTACTGATATGAGGAAACTACATATCTCAGATGGACTTTTTGGAGCTTTCCACTTGGTCACAACTTCTACCTTTGTAGGATTAATAACAATGTGGCCATTAGAAATCACAAGACCCAGAAACATCACTTCCTTTATCCACAACTCACACTTTGAGAATTTATCATAGAGTAGATTTTCTTTCAGTGTGTTAAGCACAATTCACAGATGTTCACGATGTTGTTCCTTGAGTTTGAAGTAGACGAAAACATTGTTGATGAACACCACTAAAAATAGATCGAAAACATGAGCATTAGTCAGGCCGAAGGGCATAGATAAAAACTCATAATTCTCATATCAAGTTCTCAAAGCCATCTTTGGAACATCCTCATCTTCCACACAAATCTGATAATAGCCACTTCGCAGATCCATCTTTGAAAACACAGTGGCTGACATAAGTTGGTCGAACAAATCATTGATGAGTGGTCAAGGATAACACTTCCTCACCGTCACCTGGTTAAGCATATGATAATCCATACACATCTGTAATGAACCATCCTTCTTATTTACAAACAAGATAGGGGATCCCCAAGCAGAAATACTGGTGCAGATGAAACCCATGTCAAGAAGCTCCCGAATCTGCTTCTTAAGCTCGGCAAGTTCAGCTGGAGCCAAGCGATAAGGTGGCTTTGAGATAGGAGAAGTTATAGGCGCAAGTTCGATGGAAAACTCCACCTCACAAGTTGGCGACAACCCAGACAACTGCTCAGGAAACACATCAAGAAAGTCCTTCACCACATCTATATGATCTAAAGTAGGGGGTGCGGCAGCAAGACTGATGGATGAGAAGTATTCTCTACAACCTTGTGAGACAATTTTTTTGCCTTTGATAGCTGAAATGATGAATTGTCGATCCTCTCACTTCCTACCCTTGATACACAACCTTTCTCCATCAGGGTGCAAAATGCTAGCCTTCAACTCCTGACAGAATAGGTCTGCCTTACATTTCTTCAACCAGTCCATCCCTAGGATGACATGAAAGGTAGACATATTGAGCAAGATGAAGTTTGAAGGAAACATCTTCCCAGATATACAAAGCTCCAAGGTTGGGAGTTTGAGATAAGAAGATCAGACTCTACCTCTAGGGGTTTTAACATCTAACACGTGATCCATGTATTCATATTCTAATTCTGACATTGAAACAAGCTATATTGATATAAAGGTATGGGATAATATAGAATCAAATAGCAGCTAGATAGGATGCATATTAATATGTAAAGTACCTTCAATAACTTCATTGTCCTCTCTAGCCTGTTTAACATTCAGAGAGAACACTCTTCCATTCCACCTTTCCATAGGGGGATTGATGTCCTTGCTAGTTTTGGTTGTTTCTTGGAGGTGGATTCTGTTGCTGTGGTGGTTGCTGAGCTGGTTGCTAAGCTGGGGTCTGTCCTTGCTGAAGCTTAGGACAATTAGGTCGAATATGTCTAGTTTGGATGCACTCATGGCAGATAGGTGCAAGTCGATCATCTCTATGGGGTGGGGCATTACCTGCTTGGCACCTCCTAGGAGGATGAGAATGGGAACATCGATTGCATCTTTCATGTCCTTGATTTCCACTCGAGTTCTTCCACTTGCTATTGTAGTGTCTCGAAGGTTGAAATTCAGGGTAGGACTCAACTACAAGCGCCTTGTCACCATTTATTGAAAAGTGAGAGGTAGCTGGGGAACAAGGTTGTGTCCAATGCTGTAGTTGAGCCCTTCCCAGAAAAGAGTTGAGCTTTGTTCTGCTCCGAGATCAGTAGTATAGCATTCCAAAAGTAGGAAACATTGAATGTATTCGGAAATTCTCATGCTACCCTGTCTTAAGTTATAAAACTAACCTTCCTTCCTTCTTAGATTAGTAGGGAAAATGTACTTCTCACTAAACATCTTGAGCAACTACTCCCAGGTCATGGTGGTGATGTCGCAGGTACAAGCCATATCATTCCACCAGACACATGGTGTCCCGTCCAACACATAAGTTGCAAAATAAACCTTCAGATGAGGACATGCCATGCCCTTAAAAGTATGCTCTAGGGCCAACACCCAATCATTATACTTATCCACCATGCTTGGTTGACTCTAACCCTTGAAGTACGGGGGTTGCATCCTGATGAAGTCCATCAGGGTGAACTCCTTAGGTTTGCTACCAGTGTCTATAGTAGTGGAGAGTTGTACCACTAAGGTAGTTAAGAGTAGCTAGTGCAACATGGTCAACTCTTTCTCTGGGGTCAGGACCAGTGTGGTCATAGGGGGAGTTGGGGTCGAAGTATTTTTATGAGGAGTCCTCATGGTCTCCTGGTTTTTAGTGTTTCTAGAGGAGGCTCCGTTGGATGCGTTGTTCATATCCCCAAACAAATCAATCCTCCTGAAAGATAAAGGCTTAACATAAGATTCCCAAGAGTATCAAATAGAGATATCTATGGCTAGTATTGCCTATAGGTATGCTATTTTAGATAGTCAGTATCATGTCAAGCTAGGAAGGTATCATGTGGATCTAAGAGTCCTCATAAACCAAGCTGGTGGCTCAGAGGAAAATCTTGTCAACCCCCAAACCCTGATCCTTTCTAGACAACCTTGTTTTCAACTTATGCCCTAGTAGTTACCTAACAGGATCTGATACCATGCTGTATGGAGGCGAGATCACCCCTTACTAAAATTTAATAGAAAATACACAACATCCATCTATTTTTAAAGTCTTTAGATAATGAAGGATGCATGCATAATAATTCCATTTAAATAAGCATAGTTTAGATACAAATTTGTCAATAGTAGCAGTGGAAAGAAAATGCTAAGTTATTACATGACTTTGATCCAAGTTCACTACATAGCTTTCATGAAACATAAACTAGAAAGAAAACTACATGATATAGAAATAGAAACCTAGACATCTCTGCAAAGTCTCCTTGAATCTACTCCTGGGTAGGTCCTCCTTTGTCTTGTTCCACTCCTAGTCCTAGGCCTGGGTGGTTGGGATCACTCAGCACGAGGAGAATACAAGGTATGTGTCAAATAAGGAGCAAGAACAAGAATAAGAACAACAAGGATAATAAAGGGGGTAGAATATCCAAGAAATAAGGAGGGTCAAAAGTATGAGGCACATAACATATAAGATTCTTGCCATAACAAATAATAAGGAAGCATCATGCATGATTAATAATATCACTACATTAACTAAGTAGGGTTGAGGCACCTACCAAAACTCAACCAATAGAAAAGTGGAGAGTAACACATTCCCAGTCACCTACAAAATATTTATATATGGTGAGAGTAACACATTCCTCTGGGAAACATAACACATGCCCAACTATGGGTGGTTGTACATAAGTACCACTACATTAGCTAATAAGTCAATCAAATCATCATGCTCAAAGAAATCATATGGCAAGTTGAAAGTATAGAAATATTGTATGTGGGATTCAAGACCCAAATAAATATTGAAGTAATTCGACCAAAAAGAGCAATAATACGAACAAAGGTTTTAGTCCATGCCTCATTGGGAAATTAGGATTTGGTTATAAAAAATGCCCAACTTAAGGATAAGTTGCACATACCTTAATTCAGAGTCCTAGTTATCACTTTTCACCAACTTAGAAGATTCAAATCTCACCTTTGCCTAATTTCTAGTTATTCACATGTATTAGGGTTTTATAATGCATCTAAGTGTAAAGAAACCCTAATTTTAGACCTTTTTGGAAAACTTAGGATTTTTCTCACAAAACCTAAATGAATCGTTTCCTTATGCTTTTTTGATCAAGAAAACATATTTATTTGCTTTATTTGAAGTTTATATGAATTAGCTACAATTTTTAGGGCCTTTTAAATAATTTATTAGATTCTCAAAAATCAACTGTCAAAAAATGAAAATAAGGCTGTGAAAACATATTTATTAGAAAGATCTAATTTTTTTGATTCCAAAACACATTTATTTATAATTTTTGAATCAACATATAATTAGTTATGCTTTTTGCAAGCTTAACTAATCAGAAAATTTGAAAAAGCCAAATAAGCAAGGATCATATGCACGAGAAGGAAAGAGAGGGAGAGGTCGACCCAATGAATTGGCCCAATCAAGAGAAGCCAAATCACCAATCAAGGCCTAGCTTGTCTTCGTCCAAGATAGAGAAAAGCGGGGCTAAAAGACCAAAATGCCCCTAGAGAGAAAACACAAAAAGAAGAAAGAGGGGGTAAAACCGAGAATCGAGGTAAGGGATTCTTATCCTCACCCGCGCCATGGATGGCAAGAAACAAAGCTATTGCTGCTCACACGCTAAATTGGGCAAATCCATGAATCACCACAATTTGTCGAAGTGAGGACACCGAAAGCAAGAGTAAGGTTGGAGAGACTTATCGATGTGTCAATTGGGATGCTAGTGCAGTCGAAATCCCATCCGAGAAGCCACAAGAGTCAAGGCCAAAACTCGATCAAAGATGAACATGCCTTGCTCAAAGTATTAAACATACTTAACTATCATAATTTACAGTTTATAACCTTAATATAACCTTTTTATATGCTTTGTAATCATGATACAAGCTTAAGTTTCAAGTGTGGTCCAATTTAGACACTGTTTGTGCAAGTTATGCAATTTTGCACATTTTTGACTTTTCTACAATTTACCCAATTGAGAGGTTTTCTTTGCAATTTACCCAACTTTTGTTTTGATTGACGAAACAAAAGATGGATTGAATGATAAAGTTGAATGTTGGAGAAAGGCATTGGAATCAAATGGATTGATGATTAGCAGGAGCAAAACTAAGTATATGCATTGCAATTTCAACCAATCTCGCAGTGTGAATGATGGAGCCAAGTTGGACGGAGTAGATATACCAAAATGTGACAAATTTCGTTACTTAGGTTCTATTATTCAAATAGACGGGGATGTCCAAAATGATGTTTGTCACCGGATTACTACAGGATGGTTGAAATGGAGGAGTGCAACTGGAGTTTTATGCGATCAGAAGATCCCTCTCAGGTTAAAAAGTAAGTTTTATAGAACAGCTATACGACCAACCATGCTCTATGGGAGTGAATGTTGGGCGGTGAAGAAACAAGGTCTCAACAAGATGAACGTGGCTGAAATGCGTATGCTGAGATGGATGTGTGGGAAGACAAGAAAAGATCGTTTGAGAAATGACTATATCAGGAATAAAGTGGGGGTGGCGAGCATTGAGGACAAGTTGCGTGAGGGCCGACTCAGATGGTACGGACATGTGCAACGCAGGCCTACTAGTGCGCCTATACGAAGCAATGCTATTGAGCCAAACACTATAAATAGAAGAAGAGGAAGGCCTAAATTAACATGGGATGAGCTTATAAAGAGAGATTTTGAATCTCTACATCTCAATCAGAATATGACCCATGATAGAGCTGAATGGAAACGAAGGATCCATGTAGCCAACCCCAACATAGTTGGGATTGAGGCTTAGATGATGATGATGATGATGATTATGTTCTTTGGATTTTATCTCATCATTCTTGAGCTTGTTGAGCCATGGGGAGCCTAGTTGAACCTTGGTTTGGAGGTGTTTTCCTCAAGGGTATTTTAGGGTTTACCCCTTTATGGATGAGCTACCTTTAGGAGCTATCAAGTAATGGTTTATTTGTTTTTCTTGGAAATTTAAGAAAGTAGGGACAAGCAGGCCTGTATGATATATGGGGTAGCTTCTTGTGTGTGTGCTAGTATATTCTTAATAGTTTAAGTCCATGGACACTTGGAAAGATACTAGAACTTCAACTTTTTCTTTTTCTTTATCTTAAAGTTTTATATACTTATCCCTAAGCACTTAAACAAACCATTTGCTCTCCACAACTTCCCTCATCCTACAAATCTCGTTCTCCTTATGTGCTTCTACGAAGTTCCTGACCAAGGAAGAAGAAAGTGGGGATCTTCTTTGGGAAAAAGCATCTAGGGTTGCAATTGACTTCCTTTTAGGGTTTAAAAAGCTTCATTCTAGTGATCTTGACCTAAAAGAGTAAGAATCCCCTTCTTTTGTCTTTTATTTCTTTGTTATCCTTCCTCCTAACTTTCTCCAGGTCGGAACCTTGCTTTTCCATGGTAGAAATTGCTCTAAAGCTCTAAAACTCTACCTTCCTTGCTCCTTATGCTTAGGGTTTGCTCATTTGATGAAGAAAGGTGCTAGATGGACGAGTTCACAGCTGAGTTCACAGCTTATGCTTGGATTTTCTACCCTACCTGCTCATGTTTTCTTCTATTTGGGAGTTTATCTTCTAATTAGAGGCATGTTTTATAATTTTCTCCACGTTTATTGCTTACCATAAGCTTGCTAGCTCATGTTCTTGCTTTTAAATGGTGATCCATGCACCAAAAAGCTATGCTTGACTTGGATATCAATTTTTACAATGTTCCCTATTCTGATTTCAGTTATAGATGAACCTGTGATAATATGTACGTTATTTCTAAGGTATAATATGACTTAGATTAGGTTTGTTTGACAACCGATGGTGCTAAACACCTATCAACCAATGGTCACTTTTAGGGTTTAAAGTTGATTTCTTCTATAAACACATAACTCAATGGTGGTACCATTGCAACAACCGATGGTGTTGTTTTCATGACAACTGATGGTGGTGACCAAGGGTGTCAACTGACTTTCACCCCTTAGGTCAGGTGTTGGCCTAGTTAGAAGCTTAGTGATGTTATCAATCAATGGTTATATTAGTTTGATATTCGATGGTGATTTATGAATATAGTGCTGATCTAACAACCTATGGTTTCTTAATGGTCACTACTAATGGTGGATCAGGTCTCCACAACCTATGGTGAGTTAAGCATGTAGTTGCATCATCAATTAAGCCTTAAATCAATGGTTTCTTGGGTCATTTGATGCAATGGTTGGACCTATACTCCAAATAATGGTTTTAATATATGAACTTGACCTAATGGTTAAGATCTAATGTTTCTTCATCCAATAAATTGGAATGATGCCTAAATGTAATATTTTGGTCCTAATAAAGTGATTTAAATGGTTTCCTATATGAGATCAAGTTAAGAAGCTCATTTACTGACAACTTGTTTTAAATAAACAATCACTTGTGGGTTTTACCCTACTCTCAGTGGAACTTTTTATGTTGTTAATCAAGGGATGTCTAGGGTTGTATGGTGACTCTTTCTAGAGAACAAATCAATGACTTCATAGGTGGTTTGTTTAAGATGTTTACTTATGTAAACAACCAATGGCTTTGCCTTTTAAAATTTTAATGGTTAGAAGTCGATGCCTCAATATTCCCATTGTTTTGGGTGAAGCATGTAGTGTAATGTTATGATTCTGATGATGAGAATTTGACGATTCGATGCCTTAAACTTGTAGTCTTACCCTTGCCATCGTATGATTATGATTTGTAATTACCATAATGAATTAATGGGTAACCCTAATGAGGTATAGCTTGTTATACCTAGCTTTAAAATAACAAAATGATGGTAATTGGGTATGAATAGTCCTTGACTGACTAATACAATCATAGAGTACTCTCTTATTGTTGTTGAAACCCTAGTATGCTATAACCCAATGGTTACACCTTGATCAATGTGTGGGTTCATGCCTGAGAATAGTGTG
The DNA here is from genome assembly GCA_963693085.1 of Alisma plantago-aquatica. Lineage (NCBI taxonomy): Eukaryota > Viridiplantae > Streptophyta > Magnoliopsida > Alismatales > Alismataceae > Alisma > Alisma plantago-aquatica. The sequence goes on from OY856414.1 coordinate 610,314,784, forward strand.
GAACGTGATGGCGATGCTTCCCCTTATGCATCCATGATCCAATGGGGATGCTGTGAGTTATGGTTTGGGTATGAGTGTTGATTAGTAACATTAATATACTTTTTCTTGTTGAACCTAACTCTAATGCAAATAGATAAAGATGAATATTCATGTTTAACCTTCTTATGTGATGGCATGATGGTGAAATAACCTCCTTAATATGATCATAACCTTAATATGTTAATTGGTGGTTATCATAGCCACATGGTTGATACTTTCTTATGCTATACATGTGCATTATGAATATGATGAGGGTTAATCATATCTAGATACCTTGCATGTTGATGTAATAAAGGAATATTCTTAATGAACCCTTCTATGATTGTTTATGAATATCTCCTATCTCATTTATGCAATATTGTGCCTATCTGGTGTATTATATGTAAGTGATGTTGTTGAGCCTTGCTATAAGGCATGAAATGATAATTATGATCTTACAAGGAATAGTATGATGGTCTTAATGACCTTTGGGAATGGTTGAGCCCTGAATGAGGGTAATCCTCTTGTGTTGATAAGGGTTAATACCCTGTGATATTGTGAAAAGGATTTATATCTTGTGACAGTATGATGACTAGTGTAGTCTCATGAATGACAAGTGAATAGTACCATGTGATGATGAGATGAGAAATTGTGTTTTGCACGTTTTATAACTTTTGAAGTTGTGATACTTATATGCTTGCTAGATGTGAATTAGGGTTTGTATGCCCATTTGTTTGATGCAACCTTAATTCACCCAATTGGAGATAACTAATCAAGTGAAACTCTAATCATGTAGTGCCTTGTTCCATAGAACTATCTTCAGTGTCAGAACTTGTTGGATGGTGAAAAGAGTATTCCTAAGGGAAACTCAGAGCACATACTATTGAGTATGTGGGGTACTTGTCATCCTGACACCAAGTGTTTTAGGAGGATGGCTGCGGTCATACCTAGCTCGCTTTTTGAGAATGACTTTGGTCAGGTCTTAGTGATTATAACATGATCTGATTAGAGGACAACTGCGGTTGTACCTCAGTGATTGGGTTTGAATGCCCTAGATGCTAGCGTCATGACCTATACCAAGGTGGGCTAGTTACAGGACTATATGTTGTTGTTTTGTAGTTTGACTATATGTCACTACGTTGCAGACTCGTACTGACTGAGTATGGAGAAGATCTTGGAGTCCGGCTCTTCCTAGATCCTATATGGAACTGATTGCGACCAAGCGGGGGTCAGTTGGACTTTGAGTGGTATGACTCAAACTCCCCATGGCGTAATAAAAGATGTAAGCCAACCATGTAGCATATTTGTTTAGGGTTATACACAACTCTTCATATTGGATGATAACCCTTGTTTTCTTTCTTTTCATTGAGATCATGTATTGTACGATAAGAGATAACATATATGCTTATGTCGTAGTTATGCTCATGTTGTAAACATGCATATGTTGTCAAATATACTAACACTGATGGTTAAGATGATGCTGCTAGCTATGTTTAATATTGGTAGCCATGCCTATGTAATTATAAATGCTTAAACTCCTAATCATGCCTATGTAGTTAATTGTGCTATGATGTTAGTTCTACTTATGATATAGATCTATTCCCTTTATTTGAGATGCCTATATTGATAGCCATGTTATGTTATTAGTGTTGGGTTTTAGGGGAGACAGAGCAGGCAGCGGAAACAAAAATTTCTCCCCCAAACCCATACCGAGGAAACGCGTCAACGTCTATATATTAGGAAAGGATGGTTTGCAGAATCATACCTTGTCCCGAGGCTTGCTCGGCGACAATACCTCGCGCCTTGCGCGGTCTTCACCTCCGGTCTTGGACGGTGTCTGTGCAGCTCCTGGTCGCACCGGGACTGACGACTCCTCCTACCGGACTGTCGGATGATAGTTGTCCTACTAAGCGGTAGTGACCTCCCGCCTCTAAAGTAGTCCACACGGACCACCTGGAACTCCACACTCCTTGTCCCATAAGGAAGTGGAAGGAGTCGCACCCTCCTGTTGACGTACTAGTCACCAACACACTCTCCTGCCTCCAATTGCAACTGCAGTTGTCTTTCCCTTGCTGCACCTCCCTTTGCGGGAAGCACTTGCTCGGGCTCTCTCTCGGTTACCAAAACCAGAGAGATGGACAACTTTACAGAGCAACTGGTTGCACTGAAGTGTACCATGAGAAGCCCCCAATACCCCTATATATAGGAGGGTCATGGGATAGGGTTCTCATGCCCCGGCAATACGGGACTAAACGCAGGAGTAGAAGGGTTCGAGAATTTTCCACAAAAAGCAACCGGTTCGCAACTTGAAACGATCGGTTCACAACTGAACCGATCGGTTTGGCCATTGAGCCGATCAGTTGGACCTGAGCCGATCGTTTGGGGAACTCCAACCGATCGGTTGGTGCCCTGAACCGATCGGTTTATGGTCCTAATTCGGCTCAAAAAGACTTTCCTTGTTTCGTTCCCAATTGGTATCGAATACCAATGTTATTCCCAATCGAATTGGGCAATTTGAAACCAAAGGAAAATTCTTACCGACATGACTTTCCCAACTGGTCGGTTGCACCAGTTGAGCCGATCGGTTCAACTCTTGAACCAGTCGTTTCAACCTGGGTATGAGCCGATCGGCCTGGACACTCCAGCCGACCGGTTCAACAACCTCAGCCGACCGGTTCATCACATGAGCCGATCGGTTGGGAGCACAGGCTGGGCAAAATCAGTCAATTGCGATTTCAATCAATCCGATACTCCAATCAATGCGTCCAACACCTTGAACCATATGATATTGAGCCATCGACTGATTGAGTGTTTAATTGAACTACTAAACTCCTTTAGTAATCAATCTAAACATTGCTTGTGGACAAAACTCCTCTTCTAGGTAAATCCTATGTGTGTGACCCTGCAGGTCCATTTCACGTTGGCAGTGAAAGTCCATAACACTTATGACTTCACAAGCAAAGAGCGGTGCCTAGTCACACATCAGTGCCACCCAAGTGAAAGTAGAAAGTTGGAGAACAACTTTCATCCTACAATCCGTGAATGGTGTTACAGTGAATGTATAATTCCTTTGTCACTGATATCCCGAATGAACTCAAGGCATGGAACAGTCATCCTGTCAACGTTCATTCACTTTCTTGATCTCAGAGTAGATTGAACGAGATATGTATGACATCAATATCACATACTGATTCACACATGCGTGCACACGCCTATCTCAATCCTACTCATCAAGTGGCCTTGGATATCAAACTCCCTTAGGAGGGACAAATCCCATATCTATCACTCACCCCTCAAAAGCCCCATGTGTCAAAGCCACCCAATCATCACCTTTATAACAACCCATGTTTCAGGACTGCGTTTGATGATGTCAAAGTGTGCCCAACGACATGTGTTGAGTGTAGTGATTTCAGTTCTAAGAATCACACTCACCACCATCACTGTGAGTACTGACTGTGACGACCATGTCATGGTTCCATATGTCAAACTCACAGTGGGTCTGTCCGGTACACTTGTTCTCTAACAAGTACCTATGTGTTTGGTTTGATATCTCTATATCATGACTAATGAGATTCTGTCATCAACCAACACCACAATCTAGTCTTGTGTGTCATTGTTGTCTATCTACCTTCCAAAATGACATCCGACTAGGGACATAACAAGAATGTACAAACTCTTAGCATCCGTATGATCTCATCGTTTAGGTCCTCAACCTGAAAGCATACATCATTGAGTACTGTCATTCTCTAGACATTCAATCTGTTCTATCACTATCTCATATGACTGAACCAGAAGGAATTGGAAGCTTGCCTTTGATGTTTATCAAATCAATCTTAATGTATCCCACCAATCATCACATGATTGGCTCTCAGGGCATACATACCAACAGACTCCCACTTGCACTGCGAGCCAATCACCCTTGAATCATATTCATAGTGATCTTCAAACATGTCCCACATGTCACTGTGCTCTAGTGCCAACATAGTGAGTAATGGCAACACCTTGCCAAAGTCAGTTTTAAATGCATGTCTCTCATCTCTTCACTGTACGTCATATGTATGAGATGGAGTTGCCGTAATATGCGACCTAGTATTCCTTTGCTAACCTTTAGCCACATTGCATGATCAAGGATTCCAGACTTGTCATCAATGAGCGGAATATCTATAAGTTCATCTCATGAGCTTCTAGATCCATATAGCATCTACTGCTGTTCTCTAATGCATAGATACTCAACATTTCCCTTTTAAATGGTTTTATTGGAACATTTCCAATTATCAACAAACTTTCACTTTTATATATCTTATATATTTTGCGATCAATTTTCTGTCCTTTCGGAAGTTCTCATCAATGTAACTCTTTACATTGAACTCTTCCTTATCTCCATAGAACTAGTACTTCTCAAGTACTTATCAAGTTCTTATGGTATTCTAGTAACCCTTACTGGAAGCAGACAGACATCCACTCGTCATGTCCCACATACGAGTTATCAAGATGAGCATATCATATTGCCATGTCCCACATACAAGATGATGAATGCATTTTGTTCTTGCCATGTCGATACATGCAAGATAATGGGATGATTACATACATGATAGATCCATATCTATTCTTAGTGTTCCCATTCTTCACAAGAATTGGACACTTGGCCTTGGGATACCAACTCCATGTACATGGACAAGTTTTCTCCCACTGAATCTGTGTACACTGAACGCTTCAGTACAGATTGCCAATGTATGCTTTCCTTTTTCAGGTCAAGAGGTTTCGAGAACTATCTCTATAGATCTCTATTCCTATCATATAGGAAACATCTCTATCTTCCTTAAATATAATTTCCACTTTTGGATTTCCATTCTAGAACATTTCCATTTCACATCAACATGTGGAATGTGAATACGCTCCCACTAAATCACAGATCCCTTCTTTATCTTTGACATATCAGTCAAACCCTTTGACTATATCATCAAAGTAAAGATCCAATTATGAGTTGCTTGTACTCAATCAATCACATTGATTAGTCCATTGTAACTTATAGACTTCATTTGCATTAGTGGATTCATAAACCTTATAGGTTGCATCACGTACACATCCTTGTTTTATTCCTCATAGGAATGCAGTTTTAGTATCCATATGCCAAATGTCTTAGTCATTAAGTTGCAATCAACAAGCATCATCCTTCTCAAAATGTATCCATGTGTCTTAACACATAAGACTTATTTGCACTTATGGATTTCATCCAATAGGTGCTACCATTAAGGTCATACCTTATGGTTCACATGGATGTCATTTAGGATGTAATGGTCATAAACCATAACTCAAAATTTGGTTCCTCATATTTATCTAGATGGTTGACTCATCACATGACCAACTCATCACATAGATAATTGAGGTGTATCTGTTAAGGATATACGAACTCACAACTCCTTGTGATTCTTAATGTCCTTTATTAGTGTGGGGTATTCTTTTATTAAGAAGAATTCAGTTATTTGATAATCATTCTCTAACTCCTTAGAGTATGATTCCTTCTTGATTTAGACATCACCATGTCTTAATCATGAGTTCACTACGATACACTATCATAATCACTCAAAAGGATCTCAAACATTTGGTCCAAGTATTTCATTCATTGATCTCATCAAGAATTAACACTTTACCAAATTTGCACTTCATCTATGATAATCTTGAACACTTCAAGATATTCATATTGGTATTTACTTAAACACCTTTTGAAGTATTAGCATGTATTCCAATAGGTATGTAAATACATCACATGTATTATACCTAATAGGATAATAATTCTTCCACTACCATTAGTGAAGATTGATTAATCATGTACAAGATATTCATGTCTCTTACTGGTTCTCTAACCAAAAGAGTCTAGATTTATCCATCACATGGAAACTAGAAATGAATTTCTCATGATTGATGCTAATTTGATTGTTTGAGTTATCAATAACTTTAGGTATCATTTTATCTTATGCATACCATGTATCACAAGATAAACAAGGCATTGCCACAAAGATCATATCTTTAAGATTGAAACATCAACTTTATTAATTGCCATCATTGTCATACAATATGAAAAATAAAGTGTTTCTATCTATTGGCAAATATGAAATAGCAGTTCTCAACTCTATTTCGTGCCCTTTAGGCTGAAATAAACTGAAAAGGTACTCCTATCTATGGCAACAACACTTGCTCCAATGATGGGTACTTCTTTCTTGGTCCTTTCACAAAGGCCATCACTTCTTTGTGGATATTGCATATCATATATGACATATCCATATCTTGGTATCATATACCTCAGATAAAGAAGCGGTTCATTTCATGATACCTTAGGTGGAGATCTCCATCCCCTCCTTCATCTTCTTTTGTTCTTCCAGATATAGAGGGCAATCCCTTGTACACCCTTTCCCCATGTGCCTTGAGGCTGAAGATGGCTTGGATTGCTGGCTAGCATCAGAACACTTCTTTGCTTTGCCCTTATCCTTGCCCTTAAGAATTACCTTTCTCTTTGATCACATCAAAGATTATGGTTTGTCTTTCTTTATCTTTGCCTCTACTATCCTCAACATGTCCAACAACTCTGTCAACGCTTGTCAAAGTTGTTCATGTTGTAGTTTATCATGAATTGTATGATTCTTGCAACATTTGCAGTATCATACCAATAGCCAACTCTTGGCTCAGAGGGAATCCTTCTTAGTCAGGTCTTTCCACATACCCAATCACATTGAGTGTGTGAATACCTTACTAGATCTCCTTCTGTCATGACATACTAGGACAGTGTCTTGGAGACATCATATGTCTCATGTTGTCTCTACAACATCAAGCACTCCTCATCAAGTCATCCTCGGTATGCTTCCATAAGCATACTTTCAGCCATTGATGTGGTGGGATCGATTTCATCTGGTTCTGGTATAACTAGGACTTAGAGCTCTCGCTCTTTGAGAACACTTCTCATCATCCTAACCATTCGTGGAATTATTCCCATTTAATTTGTTGGTCTCAAAGACCGATCGCAAATAAAGTGATTTGTTGATTAACCATTTATTTTAACAAAAGGAAATATATGCAATTTCAGTCCAAAACTCTTTTTGACTTGTTTGATTGATTTGAAAAGTTGACGATAAAATTAGGTCTTTAATTAATTATCGCTCCCACTATTTTAGTTCAAATTGATAGCCCTCACCATCAATTTGGAAGATTACAGTGTACAACCTTCTAGTGGGCAAGATCCTGAAATCCTCTAAGTCATGGACCAGCTAGGGCTGTCACCCACAACATAGATCTCTCAGGTAGGCAACACTTGCCAATTGCATCATATGCAACTCTTGATAAGATGTCATATGCAACTCCTTGCCATGATCATCTCCATGCCTCAAGGCGCTAGATCCTATCTAGGTCACCTTGTTAAGTCCGACCCAAAGCAAACACGATGAATATGCACCCTGCTAGGGCAGACCCACACATTCATCCTTCACGCTTCCACGAGATAGACGGTGCACCACGCTAGGGCGTGCCCACACTTGGTCGATCAAGCTTTTCACGTGTGTCGCATTTGGAAGGCATCTAAAACTTAATATTTAATGAGGGATTTGGTTTTATATACATATACATATCCAATCACCACAATACATAATACGTATCATATACATGCTATATCCCACAGAAAACATGCACAAACGATAAAAAGCGATGATTATGGCCATCCTAATGTGATTCCTCGAGCCAAGAGGAATCACGGTCATCTAGGTCTACATCACATGCAACCTGTATAAGATGAACTCTGTGCCTTGCCATCCGAGTTGATCAACTCATCTCATGAATGATCTGCTCTCTCTGGCCGGTCGTCTGGTGCCACCAGCCGATCGGTTGGCTCCTTCAACCGATCGGTTCACCTGGTCATCGTGCATCTCTTCATGGCCGCCACCCGCTCATCTCGCTTCCCGAACCGGTCATCAACCGATCGGTCGACCGTCTGGAATGTCAACCGATCGGTTCACGCCTTGAACCGATCATTTCAGCTGTCATCTTAATGTCCGCCGGTCTTCAACATAACAGGAAATAAAATCTATCCTATTTATACATTGCTTTAAAAGGGGAAACCCCGAGTTACATTCGGGGGGAGAAAAGGTAGGAAAGAATCTCAAATTATTTCAAGTTACATAAGGAATAAGAGAGGGAAGATCGGTGCGCAGACCGAGATGCAAGCAACCACAAGCAACCACACACAGATAGGGGTTTATAGGCCATAATCACGCTACACACATCCACCACAAAACTCGTTTAAGGGCGACGCGTATCGAGTGCATTAATAATACATATCATATATGTAATTTGGGATTTGTGGATTTAGGATTGGACATGCATAAAGCCGATATTATTCGCATCGCATGCAATAAATAAAGGCGACAAACCAAAATCGATCATATCGATATTCCTAAAATATAGAGCAGTTGACGTGGCTCTGATACCACTGTTGGGTTTTAGGGGAGACAGAGAAGGCAGCAGAAACAAAAATTTCTCCCCCAAACCCATACCAAGGAAACGCGTCAACGTCTATATATTAGGAAAGGATGGTTTGTGGAATCATACCTTGTCCTGAGGCTTGCTCGGCGACAATACCTCGCGCCTTGCGCGGTCTTCACCTCCGGTCTTGGACGGCGTCTGTGCAGCTCCTGGTCGCACCGGGACTGACTCCTCCTCCTCCTACCGGACTGTCGGATGACAGTTGTCCTCCTAAGCGGCAGTGACCTCCCGCCTCTGAAGTAGTCCACACGGATCACCTGGAACTCCACACTCCTTGTCCCACAAGGAAGTGCAAGGAGTCGCACCCTCCTGTTGACGTACTAGTCGCCAACACACTCTCCTGCCTCCAATTGCAACTGCAGTTGTCTTTCCCTTACTGCACCTCCCTTTGCGGGAAGCACTTTCTCGGGCTCTCTCTCGGTTACCAAAACCAGAGAGATGGACAACTTTACAGAGCAACTGGTTGCACTGAAGTGTACCATGAGAAGCCCCCAATACCCCTATATATAGGAGGGTCATGGGATATGGTTCTCATGCCCCGGAAATACAGGACTAAACACAAGAGTAGAAGGGTTCGAGAATTTTCCACAAAAAGCAACCGATTCGCAACTTGAAATGATCGGTTCACAACTGAACCGATCGGTTCGGCCATTGAGCCGATTGGTTGGACCTGAGCCGATCGTTTGGGGCACTCCAACCGATCGGTTGGTGCCCTAAACCGATCGGTTCATGGTCCTAATCTGGCTCAAAAAGACTTTCCTTGTTTCGTTCCCAATTGGTATCGAATACCAATGTTATTCCCAATCGAATTGGGCAATTTGAAACCAAAGGAAAATTCTTGCCGACATGACTTTCCCAATTGGTCGGTTGCACCAGTTGAGCCGATCGGTTCAACTCTTGAACCGGTCGTTTCAACCTGGGTATGAGCCGATCGGCCTGGACACTCCAGCCGACCGGTTCAACAACCTCAGCCGACCGGTTCATCACATGAGCCGATCGGTTGGGAGCACAGGCTGGGCAAAATTAGTCAATTGTGATTTCAATCAATCCGATACTCCAATCAATGCGTCCAACACCTTGAACCATATGATATTGAGCCATCGACTGATTGAGTGTTTAATTGAACTACTAAACTCCTTTAGTAATCAATCTAAACATTGCTTGTGGACAAAACTCCTCTTCCAGGTAAATCCTATGTGTGTGATCCTGCAGGTCCATTTCACGTTGGCAGTGAAAGTCCATAACACTTATGACTTCACAAGCAAAGAGCGGTGCCTAGTCACACATCAGTGCCACCTAAGTGAAAGTAGAAAGTTGGAGAACAAATTTCATCCTACAATCCGTGAAAGTGTTACAGTGAATGTATAATTCCTTTGTCACTGATATCCCGAATGAACTCAAGGCATGGAACAGTCATCCTGTCAACGTTCATTCACTTTCTTGATCTCAGAGTAGATTGAACGAGATATGTATGACATCAATATCACATACTGATTCACACATGCGTGCGCACGTATATCTCAATCCTACTCATCAAGTGCCCTTGGATATCAAACTCCCTTAGGAGGGACAAATCCCATATCTATCACTCACCCCTCAAAAGCCCCATGTGTCAAAGCCACCCAATCATCACCTTTATAACAACCCATGTTTCAGGACTGCGTTTGATGATGTCAAAGTGTGCCCAACGACATGTGTTCAGTGTAGTGATTTCAGGTCTAAGAATCACACTCACCACCATCACTGTGAGTACTGACTGTGACTACCATTTCATGGTTCCATGTGTCAAACTCACGGTGGGTCTATTCGGTACACTTGTTCTCTAACAAGTACCTATGTGTTTGGTTTGATATCTCTATACCATGACTAATGAGATTCTGTCATCAACCAACACCACAATCTAGTCTTGTGTGTCATTGCTGTCTATCTACCTTCCACAATGACATCCGACTAGGGACATAACAAGAATGTACAAACTCTTAGCATCCGTATGATCTCATCGTTCAGGTCCTCAACCTGAAAGCATACGTCATTGAGTACTATCATTCTCTAGACATTCAATCTGTTCTATCACTATCTCATATGACTGAACCAGAAAGAATTGGAAGCTTCCCTTTGATGTTTATCAAATCAATCTTAATGTATCCCACCAATCATCACATGATTGGCTCTCAGGGCATACATACCAACAATTAGACATATTCATGATGTTAGGGATGCTTATGCTACTAGATTTCTTGTGTTGTTAGCAGGGAATATGATGATAGTAAGATTAATGATGATGATTGTTATTAAATGCAATTTGATGAAATTTGATTAGATATCTATCCAGAGAAATGGATTTATTTGTTACCTATATATACATTGATAATCATACTTGTTGCTAAGATTATTTGTTTAATCTGTTTAGCATACTTAAATTGTTCAATCTGTTCAATTGATTATTAAATAATCCAACTTCTTAGTTATCTACTATTTAAAATTTTGTAATCAATAAGCATTGTTGGAGGTTATATCTCTTGTTGGGACATGGGTCTCACCCTTGTGGTTTGCCACATCTTTTTAGGTAATCTGCAGTGACAACAACAGAACCATGTAAGTAAAGAGGAACTATAGTAATGAATCTTTGAGAAAGTTGATTAGATGTATAATGTGTCCTAGAGTCATCCTTGTACTCTCAGTTCTGGGCAGGAAAAGTTTGTATATGGTGTTTCAAACAAATCAGAATTTTGTTAGCATGTTAATGTTTGTTGTGTGGCATATACAAATATTGTTCTCATGTGTATATATGTTGTGGCTATGGTGATAGAACAATTTGTATCAAATTCTTGGCATAGTATGGATATAAGAAATACGTTAGGCTCTTATGAAAATGTTTCTGAGTGGGTGGTGACATTGAAATCAGTTTTAATTTACCCATATTTTTGGGTTTGTGGTTAATTGGTGATTGATTGTGTTTTATGTTTTGAGTAATCTCATTTAGTGTAATAGGTTCTCACAAGTTGGTATCAGAGCTTTAGGTTCACTAAGCCTATAGGGACACTAGGACTTAGGACTAGGATGATGTCTAAGTTAGGATTATGACATAAAAATATGCTTCATACTGCCTAATCTCAGTATTTGGGTACCCTGGCCAGGTATTCAATTACTGAAGAAAAGGTAACTATGCAACTCTTAGATTGTTATTGTTTTTATTACTCTGATCAAGTAGTCATTTTGAAACAATATAAAGAGCATAATGAATCAGAAATCATGGTGCATATAGCTCAATATTACCTTCAGAGAAGATGGGGATTACATCATTATCAAACAAATCTTGAATTGTTGGTAACTATAAGAGAAAGATATAACACCATGAAATCTAAATCTGATACAAATAAACAAAAAGGATTTCTTGAAGATGAAATTCAAGAAGATAATAAAGTAAAAGATAGATAAGTCTATTCTTGTAAAGTGATTCAAGGTATGAAATTCACATAAGATTGAGAGAATTCCTATGATAAGTATAAAATGAGAAGATGAATGGGAACAATGACAAAGGAATAAGGTGGAACATGAGTTAATATCAGACCAACCTATGTATGTAAGAAAATTTTAATGTAAAATCAGCATGGCATGTGAAAGAAATTAAGGGAGGTGATCCTTGTTTAATAAAGAAAATTTGGAATATGATGATTTACCTCTAGATAAGTGGTTGAAAAACATAATAAAATAAGAGAACATGACCAAGTGTGATCAATAGTCATCAAGGAAGGATTAATGATATAAGTTAATCATGATTATTCCTATGCTAATGGCAAAGAACCCAAAATAAAAAAGGTAAAATGATACATAAGAAGTTGTAACTTGCATAATGAAAATAGAATTGGTTACCTTTTTGCTAATGAACAATTATGCTATGATGTGGGAAGTGTGTTTCCCTTTGTGTCTATCCTTTATAGGGCACATATTTCAAGTGGATCATTTCCACTTGGTATGTGTGGATTTGTTGTAGACATGAAGGTGGATAGACTATTATAGCATAAGGTTTCTTGGACTATGGTTCAAAGATCATAAAGTTTGTGATGAGTTTACTTTTGAGCCTTCCAATAATTAGAATGACTCCTCTCATATGTCTTGAGATTTGTTATGTTGGTAAAATTAGATGATATAAGGATGTGAGTTCCTTATAGTGCATGAGGTGGATACCAAGGTAATGAATCCTAGTATCCAAGATCTATCAACAATAAGGAAGTATGTGAAGGTTGGATATGTTTATTAAATGAACATTCCAAGTATTCCTCTCCCTCAGAGAGAGAGAGAGAGTTGATGATGAACCTGTAAATGTTGTTTGGAAAAAATTGATTCTATAATGTTGTGTATGGTTTAGTGATAGCTGGGCAAGACCACTATCAAGGATAGTTGGTTTGTTGATCAGTAGACATGTGCTACCGTGTTCCATTAATATAAACCTAGGATCAAATATCAATACATAAGAGTTAGAGTGGATGACATAAGTTCCATGACCGTGATGAGTTTATGGTTATTTTCTTTAGACTAACAAATGTACCAATAGAATTTATGAATAGGAGGAACATAGTGTTCAGGTTATGTCTTACAAGTTGTAGCAAGCTTTGAATGATGACATCTCAAAGTATTCTAGAGATGGTCAGTAACATGGTCAATATCTTTGTTAAACCTTAAGAATAATGAAGCAATTGTACTTATGTGTGACAAGTCTAGAAAGAGTGAGTTGGGGTTGACTAAAGTATCCTGTTGGAGTTAAGATATCTCTATTAAGTGTGTTGTGGGAATCATGATAAGATGAAGACAGTGCCATTGTTCTACTCCTAACAAGGTTAATTAGGAAGTTATATTTGTTAACAGTTATAGACAAATGTATGATTCTTCAACCAAACAGATGGTTAGTTCACCATTGAGGTGATTAGAGAATCCACCAAAATAAATGTGCTTTATTGTTCTTGAAAATTTGGAGATGCATACCTCGTTGATTGAGTTGTTAATTAAAATAACCATTAAAGGGGCATAGGGATGAAACCTTGTAAAATTGCATATGATAAGAGATACCTGATGTTCTATGTTTGGTAAGATCCAGTAAGTATGGCCTCTGAGTGATGTGTGATACAACATATAGAATAGTTCAAGACGATAATTGAGTCCCAAATTTGAAAGGTACTACTAGACCTGTACATGTGGTACAACAGTTCCTATGATGAACCAAGGTTACACATGTAGAAGTTGAGGGAGAATAATATGACTTCTATGAGAATAATGTGATATCATCATGAGATGAAAGTTACCATGTGGAAGATTGGGGATGAGGTGCATGAGAAGTATCCATCTTTGCTTACCTTGGATTTCGGGGGTGAAATCACTGTTAGGGGTTTATGGTTGAGAGACCCCTGACCTTGATCCAAGTATTGAACATACTTAACTATCATAATTGAATGTTTAGAACCTTAATATAACCTTTTGTTACGCTTTTTAATCATAAGACAAGCTTAAGTTTCAATTTTGGTCCAATTTAGACACTGTTTGTGTAAGTTATGCAGTTTTCTGCACATTTTAGACTTTTCTACAATTTACCCAATTGAGAGGTTTTCGTTGTAATTTATCACTTTTATTATGTTCTTTGGATTTTCTCTCATCATTCTTGATCTTGTTGAACCATGGGGCGCCTAGTTCAACCTTGGTTTGGAGGTGTTTTCCTCAAGGGTATTTTAGGGTTTACCCCTTTATGGATGAGCTTCCTTTAGGAGCTATCAAATAGTGATTTACTTGTTTTTCTTGGAAATTCAAGAAATGAGGGATAAGAAGGTCTTTATGATATGTGGGGCAGATTCTTCTGTGTGTGCTAGTATATTCTTAATAGTTTAAGGTCATGGACACTTGGAAAGATACTAGAACTTCAACTTTTTCTTTTTCTTTATCTTAAAGTTTTATATACTTATCCCTAAGCACCCAAACGAACCATTTGCTCTCCACAAATTCCCTCCTCCTACAAACCTTGTTCTCCCTCTGTGCTGCTGCAAAGTTCCTATCAAAGGAAGAAGAAAGTGGGGATCTTCTTGGGGAAAAAGTATCTAGGGTTACAATTGACTTCCTTTTAGGGTTTAAAAAGCTTCCTTCTAGTGATCTTGACCTAAAAGAGTAAGAATCCCCTTATTTCCTCATTTGATTTCTTTTTTATATCCTACCTTTCTCTAGGTTGGAACCTTGATGTTCCATGGTAGAAATTTCTCTAAATCTCTAAAAATCTACTTTTCTTGCTCATGCTTAGGGTTTGCTCATTTGATGAAGAAAGGTGCTAGATGGATGAGTTCACAGCTTATGCTTGATTTTCTACCCTACCTGCTCATGTTTTCTTCTATTTGGGAGTTTATCTTCTAATTAGAGGCAAGTTTTATAACTTGCTCCACGTTTCTTGCTTAGCATAAGCTTGCTAGCTCATGTTCTTGCTTTTAAATGACGATCCATGCACTAAAAAGCTATGCTTGACTTGAATTTCGATTTTTATAATGTTCCATATTCTGATTTCAATTCTAGATGAACCTGTGATCATGTGTACATTATTCCTAAGGTATAATATGAATTGTATCAGGTTGGTTTGACAACCGATGGTGCTAAACACCTATCAACCAGTGGTCAATTTTAGGGTTTAAAGTTGATTTCTTCTATAAATGCATGACTCAATGGTGGTACCATTGCAACAACCGATGGTGTTGTCTTCATGACAACTGATGGTGGTGACCAAGGGTGTCAACTAACGTTCACCCCTTAGGTCAAGTGTTGGCCTAGTTAGAAACTTAGTGATTAATAACTAAGTACCCTAATGATTCTATCAATCCATGGCGATATTAGTTTGATATACAATGGTGATTAATGAATATAGTGCTGATCTAACAACCTATGGTTTCTCAATGGTCACTAATGATGGTGGATCAGGAGAAATTAATTCATATATTGTGGGGTAATCATACATAATGTTGAGTTTGAAGTTTGAATCTGATAATATATTTCCTTTTTTGCTAGAAGAGATTTAATTAGGAATTAGTATTGAGAATCCATTTTAATGATACATAAAGTAAATCATCCTTTTTTTTGGGCTGTTATACACCCATTTATAAGTATTAGACACAAAGTGTATTTTTAATGACTTCTGAACATGGAATTGTATTCTTTTTTGGCTTACTTATTGGGGGCACAAATTTGGAAATTGAATGTACTCATATACACCCTTAATTGCCTGAAAGAATATTCTATAGTTGACTATAATGGCTCGAATACAATGTGTCACGCTGGTGTGAATGCTGATAAGCTTGGTAACGATAGTGTTGAGGGGACGGTCTAGATCTTTTGGGTCCCACTCCTTATAGAATGGTATCAGAGCCTAAGCAGTCAGTAACTAGACTATTTCGAGTTATCCTGGATTGTTCCTTAGTAGGTAGGTTACCCTTTAGAGGAGTTTTTATACCTAAAGCTGAATCATGTTTACCAAATAGGGTTTTACCCCCTTCCAATTTGGGGGTATATATATCCCAAACAAAGTATGTGGGTGACCTAGTTTTGGGTAAACTCTTATTAATCCTACCCTCTATTTTTAGGTATAGACTTCTATACGTAAGTGTTAACTCTCCTAGGAAGTAGCCTCTACCTCTTGTCTTAGGGAAGGATAATTTATTTGCTATAGAGAGTACATTGACTTACACTCACATAATTGTGTGTAACCTTAGTACAAGTCATTAAACTGTATGCTTGTGATTTTCTAGCTTTCCTATGATACACACATTATGTGGACTGATCATGTATGGATACAAACATAGAATAGTGACATGAGTTCTAGATTTTGTGAACATGATGATATGAAGTAGATCCTTTAAGGTTAGGGTTGTCTTTCCTACAATATTGTTATCCCAATATAGCTTTGTTTGATACTTTCCATCCAACGGTTTGATACTATCCTAGATGAACTTGCAATACCTCATAAATGAGGGTTTGTTGAAGGAAGATATAGTTTTCAAGTAGCTATTCTTTGGTTTTTATCCTGCACATAGCCAAAAGGTAGGAATAATGCTTATCTCCCTTATCCAGTAAAGGAGTGATCATTAGGGTTACCCATTAATTCATTATGGTCATTACAAATCATATCATGTATGACTATGTGAGTGGGTGGTAATATAAAGTCCAAACTATCTGAAATTACTTATCAGGGTCAAAAATACTTTTCAACAAGGATTAAAATAAATATAATTTAAAACTTTTAGGAAAAAGAAAATAAAGGACGATACCTAGGTTTGAGGTCGTTACACCACTCGTACCCATTGACAACCCTAGTTGCCATAAAGGTGATGTAGGTATGTTGTGACACATGGGGATTGGCTGTGAGTGATGTAATATGGGATTTGCCCCTCCTATAGGATATTGAGATCCTGGCCACTTAATAAGCGAGATAGAGAAACATATGTCCATACTCATGTGGCTCAGTATTTGATATGTGAGCTCACATTTGTCTCATAAAGTCTGCTCTAGTTCAAGGAACATGGATTGAACATTGAGAGGATGATGATTCCATGCCTTGAGTTCAATCTAGATATCAGATATGAAGGAACTATATGATCACAATAATACTCATCACAGATTGTAGGTTGAAGTTGTTTTCTAACTATACGATCACAATAATACTTGGGAAGCAATGATGTGTTGCTAGATACCGCTCATTGCTTGTGATGTCATAAATTAGTTTTGGACATTCATTTCCAACGTAACTTGGGACCTATAGGGTCATGCACATAGGATGCACCTAGAATAGGAGTTTACTTATTAATAAGGTTTAGTTTGATTACTAAAGTGTTTAGATATTCACTCTAAACAACATTGGCTGAAAATTGGCAGACTGGGAATGTGAGTCAACCGACTCAAGTGTTGAACTGACTGACTCAAGTGTCAAGTCAATTTAAACAACATTAGTTGTACACTGGCTGAACTAGAATGTGAACCGGATGATTAAAAATGTGAACCGACCAGTTCAAAATGTGAACTAACCAGTTCAGAATGTGAATCAATCGATTGAGCGATCAGTAAGACTGGATCAAGGATTGATGCTAGAATCAGTTGTGCATTGATTCTCACATAGAAAGCTAATATGTTTGAAAATAGGAAATATAGTGAAATGACTGATTCAAGTGTTGAGGCAACCGATTTACACATGAATCAATCAATTCAAATGTGAACTGACTAATTCATGATCCACAATAGTCAGAAATTCATGAAAATTCTTCTCCTTGACTCCCTGTTGATATGGAAATCCTAGCCCTGACCCTCCTATAAATAGAGAGACACTCATGGTTTATAGATTATACAACTAATGCTTACAAACATTTTCCTCTCACAGTTGTGGTAATGTGAGAGCCTGAGCAATAATTACCTATAAAAGGGAGAGAAAACAAGGGAGAACAAATCAATGCTAGCACATTGACATCTAAGGAACAAATCCTTCCTATTAGCTCTAGTAAGCATGACGAGGAGTTCATGTTGGTCCCATTAGACTATGTAGAGGTGTGGAGGGTGCCTCCATCACACTCGAAGAAAACTGTCAATTTCCGCCCCTGGTGCTGCACTAAGAGGCCATTGCTGACAACTGTTTGTGTGCTACTTGAAGAAGAAGCACAAAATGTTGTGGAGATTGTCACTGGACTTGCTCCAAGACTACGTATATACCTTACAAACTCTTTTTCCTAGATACATCATTGCTAGCGTGATCTGCTGGTTTGGGATTTGGGTATATTTTTTTTCTTCTGTTGCTTTATATGCTACCCCAATTTTACAATAGTGGTATCAAAGCGACTCAACTTACAGTGTATCAGGATTCAAATAAGTATAATTAGATGTATTTTATTTCATACGACACAAATGTTTATAATGATTAATGTGCATATCTGATAAAATAGCACATGCGATCTATATATATAGTAATGCCTGTGAATGTACGTGCTTGTTTGTTTGGTTTCTTTCCTAATGTTATCTGGTTTGCATACTGAAACACTCTCTTTCTTTCTTGTAAATTAATGCTCTCCTTCCTATAATCCCTTCAAATATAACTCGAGGTTTCCCTTTTACAATGTAATGAGTAAATAGGATAAGACAATTTTAATTTTGTTTTGAAAAAGTGAATATGTTCCTCACCAGGTGAGTCGACCGACTGGGAAGTCGAGTCAATCGACCGAAGGATCGAGGAGGCCAACCGAAAGGTGGATCTAATCGATTGATGGGAGGCCCAACTGATCGACTGGAAGAGTCCAGTCAACTGCATGAGCTAGAGCCAGTCGACTAGCCAGAGCCAGTTGACTATCAGATGGAAGCCAATTGACCGGCCAGGCATCCAACTGATCGACTACAGGATCCAACCGATTGAGTGGCCTATTCTAGCAACATATATTCCAATATAGGTTGCTACATGTGATGTGCGGCCTTAGGTGGTAGCAATTCTTTGTGGCTCCAAATAATTATATTAGTATGGCCACAATCATTGCTCTAATATCTATGATTGCTTGTTTTCTTTTGTGGATATAGCATGCATATTATACATATTATAAGTATGTGATAATTGGATATGTATATGTATATATATATAAAACCATCAATAAATATTAAGTTTTAGATCCTTTTCATAAAGCGGTACACATGAAAAGCTTGATCGACTACTCATAGGTTATGACAAATCATGACGTGCCGTCTATCTCATGGAAGTGTGATGATAGATATGTGTGTCTGCCAAAGTAGGGTGCATATTCTATAGTGTTGGCTTTTGGATCGGGCTTAACTAGGTGGCCTTCATGAGATTAAGTTCCTAGAAGCATACAAATGGAAAATGGCAAGTAGTTGTGTATACTATCTATCCAAGAATTACATGAGATGCAATTGGCAAATGTTGCCTACCTTAATAATTGGTTGTGAGCACCAACGTTGGCTGGGTAATAACCTAATTATTTTGGATCTTGGCTCACTAAAAGATTGTTTGCTGTAATCTTCTAAATTGGTAGTGAGGGCCATCAATCTAGAAAAAAAATAGTGGGAGCGATAATTAATTAAAGGCCTAATTAATATTGTTAATGTTATTATATAAAATCAAAAGTGTTTTGACAAAAAATTGCAAAATTTTCTTTCATAGAAACTAATGACAAACACAAACATGTTTTTATTGCAATTAGTCCCTGAGAAAGAGAATATGAGCGGGAATAACTTCTACAACTAGTTCAGGACATTGAGACTCATTCTCACTCAAGAGTGCAAGCTCTATGTCCTAGAGATACTAGAGCCAGATGAACCCACTCCCACTGTGCCTACGACTAACATGGATGCTTACAAGAAGCACTCTAAATATTTTGTGGATGTCAAGTGCCTGATGCTATGCTCAATGAACTATAAATTATGAAGACAACATGAGAACATGGATGTTATTTAGATGGTAACACATCTTAAGAACATGTACCAAGATCAGGCAAGACAAGTGAGATATAGTCTCTAATGTGTTAGTCAAGTGCAACATGGCAGAAGGAGATCCAATCACCCCCCATACACTCAATTTGATTGGTTATGTACAGAACCTTACTAGACTGAGATTTCCCTTAGGCCAAGAGTTGGCAACATATGTGACTCTACAACACTACCATAATCATACACCAGTTTGTCATGAACTACTACAAGAACAATTTTGACAAGCCATTTCCAGAATTACTTGGCATATTGAGGACAGCTGAAGCACATATGAAGAAGGATCACCCTCCCTCTATGATGATGATTAGCAGAGGAAAAGGGAAGTCCAACTGTCCAAGGGCAAAGGCAAAGCTAAGAAAAGTTATAAAGCTAGCTAGAAACCAAAGTGCTCTGCACTGAAAGCTAAGGGAGGAGTGAATATGGAAGGTAAGTACCACCACTATCACCAGCCTAGATACTAGAAAAGGAACTACCCTCTTTATATATAGGATCTTAGGAAGAAGAAGGAGATACAGATCTCCACTTCAGGACACGAGAAGAAGTAAGCTAGAACTATGTAGAGCAAGAGTTTCTTCCACTACAGTTGGAATATGTCATTCATATAAGCCTAATGGGCATGTAATAGAATTATTGAGTTGCTATTACATACCTACCATTAATGAAAAAAACATGTATCTTGTATGGACAAGAATATTATGGAAGTATCTTATGTCTCATAGTCTATACTCGATAGTTATAAAGACAAATTGTATAACACATACACTGAATGACTTAATGACTCAAATAATGAATACCTATAGCATTGTCATCTAGAGCACATAAATGAGTCATGTATTTCTAGAATCCATAGTGATGGTCGTCTACACTCTTTTGGTTCTTAAACAAATAGAGACACGTGAGTCTTATTTGTTGGGAAATATGAAAAAAGCTCCTTTAACTAGAAATAGTTGGAGAGCGAGTTTTCTGTTAGGACTCATACATACTGATGTATATAGACCTTTTAGAACAAATGCTAGAGATGGTTACCAGTACCTCATTGTATTTATTGATGATCTATATATATATATGATAGTCTGTATCAAAGGAATAAGACTAATAATCTCTGGAAGTGATCAAGGAGATCAAAAATGAAGTACATAACCAGCTTGGTGAAAATATTAAAATACTTCGATATGTGATCGATGTGAAAAATATTTTGAACTAAGAGTTTGAGGACCTTCTATGAAACTGTGATAATATATCACAATGAACTCCATATGATACATAATCATGTATCATAAAGAAGGAATCACACCCTATAAGTCATGGTGTGATCATCAATAAATCTAGATGATCGCCCAATTTCCTTTTTGGGCACATGATTTATACTAAACAATGTACCGTCTAAAATGATTCAAAAGAAACCATATTGGATATGGCATGGGAAGTGTCCCGATATGTCTTTTATTAAGATTTGGAATGAAAGCTTTGTAAGAAAATAGTTTCTTGAAAATCTTTGTCCAAAAATCACATAAATGTTATTTTGTTGAATACTACTTGTATATAATCTGACAACAAATGTATTTGTTGCCAGGACGGCTGTATTCCTAAAAGGGAATTTAACTCCAAAGAAATCAATGGAAGAAATATAGAACTCAAAAAGTTAAAAACCAAAAAGAAAACATTGAACCTAAAGAGGTATAATAGGAACAAGGAAAATCACAAATTGTTGTGGATCTCAAGTTCCTTATGTAATGAAAACCCTCATAGATCTAGTAGAACATGCCTTGATCTTGAAAAATTAGGGTATCTTATGGCTCAATAAGGTGGTAAGTTGGTCATAGATGATGAGACAACAACCTGCCTAGAGGCTATCGAGGGACTACAGTCTAAGAAATGGCAACCCATAGGGTTCAATTGGGTCTTCAAGAAAAAGGCAAACATGGATGGTAATGTACAAACCTATAGGTCAGATTGGTTGCAAAGGTTTTCAAACAAGTTCAAAGTGTTGAACATGATGGAATACTTTTTCACCAGTTGTCATGGTGAAACCCATCAGGATCATTCTTGTCATTGTAGCTTATTATGACTATGAGATTTGGCATATGGATGTTAAAACCACATTCCTTTCAAAAGGATGTGTGTATGACACATCCTGAAGGTTTTTTCAAATCCAATTATTGCAAATAAAGTCAATAAGCTACAAAGGTCAATCTATGGATTAAAGAAGGCATCCTGAAGCTAGAATCTTTGACTGGACAAGATAGTCAAATATTTTGACTTTAGAACGAAGATGAAATCTATACAAGAAGTTAGTGGGAACATAGTTATATTCCACATAATGATGGCGAATGATGTCCTAATCCTGAAAATAGTAAAACCTGACTGGGAAGTACCTTATGTATGGGGAACTTAGGTAAAGCATCCTAAAGATTCTTGACCAAATGTAAAAAGATAGATCTAGAAAGATTCTTGACCAAATAGTAAAACCTGATTGGGAAGAATCTTTGATTGGGAATCAATATCTAAAAAGATAGATCTAGAAAGATTCTTGACCAAATGTAAGAGCACATGCATTGGCAAAATGCTAAAGGGGTTCAATATACATGACTCAATGAGATAAAATCTATTCATGTTCCATGGAATTAGCCTCTCAAGATCCTAGTGTCCTAGTTCTTGTGAAGAAAGGGACACATGAGTATTATGCCATATGCATTCACAATTGGATATGTTATGTATGTAATGTCATGTACTCATCTTGTTGTGTCGTATGTATTGGACATGAAGAGTAGACATCTGTCAGACCATAGTGAAGGTCATTGGACTACCATAAAGAACATCCTTAAGTACTTGAGAAGCACTAAGGATTAGTTCTTTATTTATGGTAATAAGGAAGAGTTGGGTGTAAGGGGTTACACCGATGCAAGCTTCCAAAATGACAAATAGGATTAATAGTCACAATCTATACTTGTGCTTGAGCTTAAAACTAAATTGTAAGATGGAAAAGTTCTGAGCATGAGACAATTGTTAATTTGACAATACAAGCTGAATACCTTGTTGTTGTGAACACAACACAGGATACCGTATGGACTTAGAAGTTCATTTAGATGAATTTCTGGGAGGCTCCAACCATTGATGACACAATAGAAATAATGTGACAACAATGGAGCTACTAGATAGGAAAAGGAACCCAGATAGTATACTACGACATTTTCATCTCACATAAGAGAGCCAATCATATGATGATTATATTGGGGCATCATATAGTTGGCTTGATAATTATAAAGGTAATCACATCTATTATGTTTGTATTAATCATGAGATAATGACACAGACATAGTAGATGTCTAAATACTAATGTTACACAATGGCATATATCTTCAGGTTTGACATCATATGTATGATAAGAGTACATGCATTCTTGTTATATCCCTAGTCAAATATTATTGTGGAAGCAAAATAGACAACAGTAATACATAAGACTAGAGTATGTGTTGACTGATAACAAAGTGTAATTAGTGATGATATGGAATATCAAGTCAAACACATAGGTACATATTAGAGAACAGTGTACTAGACAGACCCACCTTGAGATTGATACACATATAACATGGAATGGTAGTTAAAACTAGTTCTCATAGTGATAGTGGTGATTGTGGTTCTTAGACCTGAAGTCACTACACTCATCAGATGTTATCTGATGTATTTTAACATCATCCAATGTGACCTTGAATAAGGGTTTCCACAAAGGTGATGATTAGGTGAAATTTGACACATTGGGATTGGCTATGAGTGATGTAAGATGGTTTTTGCTCCTCCTATATGAGATTTATATCATGTCAACATGATAAGAGAGACTGATAAATGTATGGCCATACTTGTGTGACTCAGTATGTGATATGTGATCTCACTTGCATCTCATACAGTTTGTTGTAGTTCAAGGAACATGGATTAAATGTTGAGAGGATGATGATTCCATGACTCAAGTTCAATCTGGATATCAGAGACAAAGGGACTATATGATCACAATACACTCATCACAAATTGTGGTTTGGATTTGTTCTTCAATTTTGAATTACTTGGATAGCAACGATGAGTTGCTAGATACCACTCATTGCTTGTGATATTATAAATTAGTTATGGACATTCACTGTCAATGTAATCTAGGACCTTAGGGTCACACACAAAGGATGCACCTGGAATAGGAGTTTATTCACGAATAAGGTCGAACTTGATTATCAAAGTGTTTAAGTATTCAATTTAAACAACATTGGATGAAAATTGACTAAATGAGAATGTGAGTCGAGCGAATCAAGTGTTGATTCGAGCGACTCAAGTGTTGAGTCGAATGAATCAAGTGTCGAGTCAATTTAAACAACATTGGTTGTACACTGGTTGAACTAGAATGTGAATCAATCGATTCGGACTGTGAATTGACCATTTTAGAATGTGAATCGACCGGTTTGAATGTGAATCAACCGGTTGAGCAATCAATAAGAATGAATCAAGGACTGATGTTAATGTCATGTTGTGCAGTAATCATCATATTGAAAGCCATTATTCTTGTGAATAGGAAACATAGTGAATCGACCAATTTAAGTGTGGAGTCGACTGATTCACATGTTAACCGACCATTCAAATATGAACCAACCTATTCATGATCCAAATCAGCTAGAAATTCAGGAAAACCTATCTCTTTGACTCCCAATTGATCTGGAAACACTGGCCCTTCGATAAAGAGAGGGATAATAAAGGCCATCAAATAATACAACTAACGCTGAAAAACATTGTCCTCTCACAATTGTGATAACGTGAGAGCCTGAGAAAGTCTTACGCATAAAAGAAAGAGACAACCAGGGAGAATAAGTCAGTGCTAGCACATTGACATTGAAGGGACAACTGCATCTAGTTGGCTCTAGGAAGCAGAATGAGGAGTTCCCAGTGGTCTATGTGGACTACACAGAGGTGTGGAGGTTGTCACAATTACACAAGGAGAACACCATTTGAAAGGATCTTGAGGGGGGTGAATAGAGCTTTTGGTTAATTTTAAACAAATTAAAATACTTTGCTGATAGAAATTTGAGAGAAGCAAGCAACCACAAGAGGAAACAGAGATTTAGAGTGGTTCTGTCAAAAGTCGTAAGTCCACTACCTAGTTGTTTCCAACCAAGATTTCTAATCATGTATTTTATTCCTTTTATATACCGATACACAATATACAAATTTATCAATGTCTTTTATGGCACACAACTAAACCTCCGTTTCAGCTCAAGGAGAAACTACACCTTCTTTGATGGGCCATGGTAGGTCACCCTCTTCACCTCTTCTTTGATGGACGTAGAAGAGCACCATTGCTTCACCTCTTCTTTGACAGATGCGGAAGAGCACTATTCTTTCACCTTTTCTTTAATGGACAATGGAAGAGAACCAAGTTTAGAAGACTCCTTCTTACAGGTTCCAGGACAACCTTCACTCCAAGAAGTAGCCCAAGAATAATACAACAAAGAAGAAATATAATGGAGAAAGAAAGAAACATAATAATCTCACAAGATATGCAATTAATCTCTAATGCAAAAGTGATGATGATCCACTCAAAA
The DNA here is from genome assembly GCA_963693085.1 of Alisma plantago-aquatica. NCBI lineage: Eukaryota > Viridiplantae > Streptophyta > Magnoliopsida > Alismatales > Alismataceae > Alisma > Alisma plantago-aquatica. Next base: position 610,340,397 of record OY856414.1, read on the forward strand.
AAGTTTTATGCAATGTAGTATTAGGTGGAGAGGATAATATTGCTAATCAAAGGGCTTAGGCTTAGAATGATAGCAACCTGAAGTAGTGGACCTAAGCTCTTTGAGAAAGATGGCAAGTATGCCCTAGTATGTATCAAATGTTGTTGTAATATAATGTGCAAAGTTGTGTACAAAGTTGATGTCTGGGTGTCCTAAGACCACTTCTATTTATAGGAAATGTTTGCAAGTGGTTAGGGTACCTATGGGGAGTGTCTAGAGTGTTCTTAGTCATCACTTAGTTGTTTGGTTAAAATTAATTGGGTTGCAATGGCTAATTTGATCGTTAATCAAAAGTTTCCAGAACCTTTCTCGGTCCACAATATTGTCGACCGAAAGAGTCTAGATCCAAAGTATTGTTGACTGAATAAATTCCTGGGGTCATATTCCTCTAATGACTATGTGTCGGTCCATCTACTCAGTCCAAGGGCTCTATTTTGGTTGAACTTTTCTTGGACCGAATTCTCAGTCGAAAATATTGTCGACTGAGATTGACTCAAAACTCTAGATATCAAAAGCTATTTCTCCATTTTTGAATCTTCAATCGAGTGTGTCTCAGTCCACAAAATAGTTGATCGAGAAGGACTTTGTGCCAAGATTAGTAGTGTATGTGAGGTTCTATTAATGACTCATATGAAACTTATCAACCCTAAAATCTTCATGTGAGTGTATGATAGGTTTTTGGTATTTTTTAGAGGATCATCACTTGTCCTTACATCATGTAAATCATTTTGTATGAAAACATATGTGTACAAATAGATACATGTATACAGAATACAACCTAATTTGCAAGTATCCAGACATATAATTTCAATGTCTTTATGGTTGGATCTTGATGTAGTTCCTTGATCTCCTGAAATACTTAAAGCACGTTTTAGTAACGTAATTAGGGAAATTTTTGCATCATCAAAATATAGTATGGCATATAAAAAAGCCAACAATTTTCCCTTTTTTGATGATGTCCAATATTTCCATAAGATAAATTGAAAGTATCTAATTTAGAACATCATACATTTGAATTCCTCTATTAATAGCCAATTTATCTCATGGGTGTTCTACCCATTTTGTCAAAGTCAAAAAGGTTCAATACTTGAGTGCTTCCCCTCAAGGAGACACTCCCCCTCAATAAGATAGTCATTTAGGAGAGGAAAAAAACTTATACCCAGTATACTACTTGAAAAAAACTAAAAACAAGGATAACATTAATCACATTATGGTATAGTCAAAAAGCCATAGTTGATCAAGGAACATAAAAAGATTGTCTATTTACCAATGTAAGGAATGTTAAGTCCTTCATGATAAAAAGATCCCATAAAGCACAAATGTCAAAAATATATTGTACACCAATGTTAAGGAATGTTAAGTCCATCATGGTATAGAGATGCCATGAAAATCAAAAGTCAAAAACTAAAACTGATTTCTCAATCATTTTCAAGGGATGTTAAGCCCAAAAATGATTAGAGAATCCATTAAGCACAAAAATGAGGTCAACACAAGTATCTCTAGACCAAATATAAGGGATCTTAATCCCATATTGATTAGAGAATCAATTAAGCATACAATGAGGTCAATAAAGATTCTCTAGACCAAATATAAGGGTTGTTAAGTCAATATTAGTATAGAGAAGCCATTAAGTACAATAATAACAGTTCTAAAAGAATCTCTAAACCAAATGTCAAAGGTTGTTAAGCCTACATTGATATAAAGAATCAATTAAGAGCAAAAAGATATACAGATTATATTCAAAGAGACTTTGAGCTCCCCCTTAATTTTATACCAAGTAAATAGAGCTCAAACATAAGAAAAGGGATTCACTGAAAAAGATAGACATTTAAGATGCCAACTTCATGATAAATCATTCATGGCAGATGTAGAAACCAAAGAATCAAGTAAAATTTTAAATATGAAGACCATGTTTTAAAATATCCAAATAAATTTTGTGAAACACTAATGAAAGATTTTTTTCTTTGAATAATGTATCCTCCTTTTTCATCTCAAAAATTTGAAAGAATAAAGACAAGATGACTTAACTTTAATGGGATACTCTGCCTAAATATGATGCCTAAATTAAAGTAGATAAATGTGATGGGACATATTAAGACCAAAAATAATTTGCAAATAAAGGCCCATGATCCTTTTACTTCTTAACATGTTTAGAAATAAGTCAATGAGTACCATCATGTTTATGAGAATGAAATCCATTTCTACTATTAGAAATTTTATCCACAGATAAGTTTAAATTTTTTTTGTAGTAAGATCTTCTATAAGCATATCACTTTTATCATCAAAATTTTCTAGAAGAGTTATGATTGAAATGATAAAAAAATGTAAATAAGACATCTTTTCCTTTTTTTCCGTAAAGACTTATTTTCTAAAAGAAGAATTTCATTCTTTAAGCTCAACAAGTCAACTATACTAGATATTTTGTTCCTATTTCTCAATTTTATCCAAAGGTAATTACAATAACTAATATATGATCATGTTTGTATAGAGTAGAAAAGATACCTCATCATGATCATTACCTTGAATTTTCTTATTCATTGTGTGCACTTACATGTATGTTTTCTACTTTATTATTACTTATTTATAGGATGGTGCTTTTTCCACTACCTCCAATGTGATTGATTTTCCCTTTCTCTATTGAAGTCGTATGCCAATATATCATACAAAGTTGAGAGGTTTTTGGTACTCAAGGGGAGTCCATGATGGTTAGCCTGGATATGATTAATGGAACTGATATTATCAAGGAAGAAATAATTTTACAGACATAAAATTTAATGCATTTTCTTGTACAGATTAAATATTCAAGTTAAATGTCTAATATACTTGTTTTCAGTCGTGAAGATTTTTCAACTGAGTATCTTTTTGGTCGAAGTTTTGTCGATTGATAATAAGTTTTAGAGAAAGAAGATTTTCTATTTAGTAAGATATGGAAATGAATAACTATTTAAATATCTTAAAAGTTAAGAAAATTAATTTCATAATAAAAATATATGCAAATTTAACTTCAAATTAAGTTGAGATAAGAAAATAATATATTAATCAAATTAAGCATAAGTCAAATCTCAATAAGTTCCCCTTTTTGTTCTAAGTTAGGGATTTTGGAACCCAAACCATATCAAGAGCTCCTTTCTTTTGATATTCACATGACAAGGAATAATGTCCAAGGCATTGGTAATAATGACATGATGTAAAAGATATTTCATTTCTCATTTCAACATTTTGAGAATTTACAACTTTAGTCTTAGTGACATATGTAGTTCTAGTCTTAAAAGCATATGTCTTTTTGGTTCTAGGCATATTTGAGGATTGATTCTTTGGAACATATCCTAAACCTTTTCTTCCGATTTGTCTAGAAGTATTAACTAAGATGTGGTCAAGATTTTTGTTCCCTTAGAATAATCTAGAAACTTGTTTTTACAACTCAAGATTTTCACCAAGATTTTTAGTTATATCTACATTTACTTGAGAAAGATTTGAATGTAAGTGTCTCCTTCTTTTATCAAAGCATCATAATATGAGTAATTGCATAAAATAGGTTGAGTTTGATATTCATTTAGTTTAGCAAGTACATCAACATTTTCTTGAGAAATAAAATTGTTGTTGTTTTGAAGATCAAGCATTGTAGCCTTATAACTTTCAATAGATTCCTTTAATATATTATTTGAAGTTCTTAAAGTATCCTTTTCAAAACTAAGGGTATCTAGGTGATCTTGAAGTTCATCAACAATTTTAGCAAGTTTCTTCTTTTGTCTTTTGCAATCAATATATTTATGATGAAGTTCTTTAAGACTCTTAACTAATTCTTCTTTAGATAAATAAAAAATACCTACCTCCTCAGTTTCTTCTTCATCCTTGATAGCCATGAGACATTCTACCTCTTATTCTTCATTGATTTCTCCATCATCATTTGATTGATCCCATACAACTAAGTAATCTTTGTCTTTCTTCTTGAATGAGGAAATTTTGCCTTTCTTGAGTTTAGGGCATTAAAAAACCAAGTGGCCTTTCTTTCCGCATTCAAAAAACCTAGAAGAAGAAGAAGGTACACTATGAGTTTTTTCATATTTCTTACCATCTACAATCAAGATGCATTTATCATCTTCATTAGTTGTGTCACAACTTTCTTGGATGATGTTTCTCGATGATGATTTAGTGGTGGATTTGGAAGCAAGATCCTTCCTTCTCTCTTTTTGTTGTTCAAGTTCCACCTTTTCTTCCTCCTCAAGGGTGACTTCATGCGTCTCCAGATTCCCTATGAGCTACTCCATCTTTAGTGCTATAAGATCATTGGCTTCCTCGATAGTGGTGACTTTTGACTTGTATCTGGGATGCAATGATCTAACTATCTTGGATACTTTATCTTCCTCACTTATTTTCTTCCACAGTTCACTTAGGCTATTAACAATGTTAGAAAATTTAGCATATATTTTTACAATGCTCTCATTAGGTTGCATACAAAATAATTCAAATTTATGTTTTATCTTATTAATTTTAGTATTTTTAACTTGAGTAGTTCCTTCATGTGTTAAATCTAATTTGTATCAAATTTCATAAGTTGCTTCACATGAGGATATGTGATTGAATGCACTAACAGATAAAGAAGAATAAAGAATTCTTACTATTTTTGCATTGAGTGTGGCTTGTTTTACCGTATCATGATTCCACATTTCTAACTCCGTTGATGGAAGTTCATATGGATGAGCTATCATCTTCTATAGTTCAAAATTGATTCTTTGACAGTAGAATCACATCCTTCTTTTCCAGTAAGTGTAGTTTGATCCATCGAACACTGGTGGCCTACTCACATAAGCTCCTTCCAAGTTGAGGTATCTAGTCACGTTCTCCCCCATGCTTCAAGACCTATTAGGGCTCCTTGAAGAATGGCTCCATTACCAACTAAAAGGATCTAGAGGGGCATGAATAGAGATTTTGGTTAATTTTAAGAAAATTAAAATTCTTAGCTCATAGAAATTTGAGATAAGCAAGTGACCACAAGAGGACAAAGAGATTAAGAGTGGTTCTGTCAAAAGACGTTAGTCTATTACCTAGTTGTTTCCAACCAGGATCTCTATATCATGTATTTTATTCCATTTATATACTGATATATTATACATAAAATTTACCAGTGTCTTTTGTGGAGCAAGACTAACCCTCCTTTTTAGCTCATGAAGAAACTACACCTTCTTTGATGGGCTGTGGAAGGTCACCCTCTTCTCCTCTTCTTTGACGGACTCGAAAGAGCACTGCTGCTTCATCTCTTCTTTGATAGACGCGGAAGAGAACCATGGCTTCACCTCTTCTTTAAAGACCACTAGAAGAGCACCAATTTGAGAAGACTCCTTATTCTCACAGGTTCCTGGAAAACCATCACTCCAAGAGGTAGCCCAAGAATAATACAAAAAAGAAGAAATAGAATGGAGAAAGAAAGAAATAAAATAAGCTCACAAGATATACAATTAATTTCTATTAGACAAATGATGAGGATCCACTCCAAAAAAGTTTATGAAATGTAGTATTAGGTGGAGAGGATAATATAGTTGATCTAAGGGCTTTGGCTTAGAATGATAGAAACTAGAAGTACTAGACCTAAGCTCTTTGAGAAAGATGACAAGTATGCTCTAGTATGTATCAAATGTTGTTGCAATGTAATGTGCAAAGTTGTGTACAAAGTTGATGTCTAGGTATCCTAAAACCACTCCTATTTATAGGAAATGATTGCAAGTGGTTAGGATACATGTTGGGAGTGTCTAAATTGTTAATAAAAAGAGATTCTAGAACCTTTCTCGGTCCACAATATTGTCGACCAGAAGAGTCTCGGTCCACAATATTATGGACTGGATAAAGTCCTGGGATCAAATTACTCTAATGGCTATGTGTTGGTCCATCTGCTCGGTACAACCACTCTATTTTGGTCGAACTTTTCTCCAACTGAATTCTTGGTCGACAATATTGTCGATCGAGATTGACTCACAACTCTATATATGTAAGGCTATTTCATTGTTTTCTGAGTCTTCAACTGAGTGCGTCAGTGGTTCACAAAATTGTCGACTGAGAAGGACTTTGTGCAAAGATTTGCAATGTATGTGAGATCCTATTAATGACTTATATGAAACCCATATACCCTAAAGTCTTCATGTGAGTGTAGGATAAGGTTTTGGTAGATTTTGGAGGATCATCACTTGTTCTACATCATGTCTATCAAGTTGTACAAAAACAAAAGCGTATAAACAAATACATAAATACATAGTAGAACTTGATTTGCAATTATCCAAACATATAATGGCAAGGTCTTTGTAGTTGGATCTTGACTTAGTTCCTTGATCACCTAAAATACTTAAAGCACATTTTAGCAGCGTAATTTGAGAAATATTTGCATCATTGAAATATGAGTATGGGATATCAAAAAGCCAACAATCTCCCCCTTTTACGATAAAAAATATTTCTATAAGATAAATTGAAAGTATCCAATTTAGAATATCATGCCTTTGAATTTCTCTATTGATAGACAATTTATCTCATGTGCATTTCCCCCCTTTTTTCAAAGTAAAAAAGGGTCAATAATTGAGTGCTCCCCCTCAAGGAGACACTCCCCCTCAATACGATAGTCATTTAGGAGAGGAAAAAAGACTTATACCCAATGCACTAATTGAAATAAGAAAAGCTAAAATCAAGGATGAAATTAATCACATTAGGGTATAATCAAAAAGCCATATTTGATCAAGGAACATAAAACATATTGTCTATTTACCAATGAAAGGAATGTTAAGTCCTTCATGATTAAAAGGTCCCATAAAGCACAAATGTCAAAAAGATACTCTAGACTAATGGTAAGGAATGTTAAGTCCACCATGGTATATAGATTCCATGAAAATCAAAAGTCCAAAACTAAAAATAATTTCTCACTCATTTTCGAGGGATGTTAAGCCCAAAAATGACTAGAGAATCCATTAAGCACAAAAATTTGGTCAACAAAAGTACCTCAATACTAAATATAAGGGATGTTAAGCCCATATTGATATAGAGAAACAATTAAGCATACAATGAGGTCAACAAAGATTCTCTAGATCAAATATAAGGGATGTTAATCCCATATTTGTATAGAGAAGCCATTAAGTACCATAATAACAACTCTACAAGAATCTCTAAACCAAATTTCAAAGGTTGTTAAGACTACATTGATATATAGAATATCTAAACCAAATTTCAAAGGTTGTTAAGTCGTATGCCAATATCACTCAATCCTATAAAGTTGAGAGGTTTTTGGTACTCATGTAGAGTCCATGGTGGTTAGCATAGATATCATGAATGGAACCGTATTAATTTTTAGTAATGTCAAGGCTAAGTCCAACTACAGAGACACCTCGTTTCCATTAGGACTATAAGAAATTACATGAGAAAGACTTAGAAAGGAATTAAGTTCTTTATTGTAGCTACTGGAGAGGAAAGACATGCATGCTAGAAAATGGCCTCCAACATCAGGTTGTTTAAGGTAATGTTTTGCTAAAGAGTCTGCTAGGTTGCCCCGTTCCCACTTGATGTGGATGAAGGCCTTGATTGATGAGATGTTAAAATAATCTTTGATGCCTTCTACAAATCAACAAAGCTTACATGCGAGGAGCTTAATTTCTTCCTGGTGACAGTCATGGGATTCCAATTACCTATACAAGTTTCCTCCTCCAAAATCTGGATAAATCTTTCCAAGAAAAGAACAAAGATGTACAGGGAAAGGGGATCTCCTTGCTTGATCCCACAAGAAAGATAAAAAGCTCCAATGGCCTCTCCATTCCAGAAAATTGAAGTTTTACCTGAGGTGATGATCTGCATGATGATTGCGATGAGGTTATGAGGAAATGATGTTCTTTGGAGAGTGTCCTCTATGAAGGACCAACTCATTTTATCAAACACTTTCATCAGATCTAGTTTGATGGCTAGAAAATGTTTCTTCCTGTACTTTGACTCCATAGAGTGGATAAGTTCCTGGACTAGCACTATGTTGTCCCCTATGTGAGACACATGGACAAAACTTGACTAGAATGGTGATATCCAATCCTTCGGAAATGGCTTTATCCTGGCTACAATGATCTTAGAAAGTAATTTGGTGCATATGTTGTTAAGAGAAATAAGGCGTAGTTGGGAGCATGAATCTGGAGGTGATGTCTTGGGGATGAGGATTAATGTTGAGTCTGCTGCTGAAGGTTGCAAAGATGTTCCTTGAAAGGGTTCTGTTATGAATGTAGCTAGCTAATTCTTGAGGATATGCTAGTTGTCCTGGAGGAAGGAGACATCAACTCCATCTGGACTAGGCACCTTCAGTCAAGCCATATACATAAGAGCATCGTGGATCTCTATAAGGTCCGGCATCGCCGCCAGATGATTGGCTTCAATCGAAGGGATCAACGCAAAGGATCCAATGAAATTCGGGCTCACACGACGTCTACTTGCAATGTGAGTTTCTCTAAAAACATTGGAGAAGAAGGAAAGTACAATTTGCTTCACGTGCTGCTCATCCTCAACCCAAAATCCTTCTGGGTTTTTTAGATGTACAATCTTGTTGTGCCATCTTCTCATATTCACCATGGTGTGGAAGTAATGTGTGTTGTTATCACCCAATTTGACCCAATCACAATGGGCTTTTTGCTTCCATTCTTTATCTTCTCTTCTTAGGATGGAGTCCAATGCAGTTTGGAGACTGATAGTCTCAGTAGCTAGAGAAGTGTTGAATGAAAGGTATAATTGAGCTTGATTCCATTTTATTTTATCTCCCAAATGGTGCTTCTCTCGAGCTATCTTCTTCCTTTGAGTGAAATCCTAGGCGTTTGCTTTCTTAAGAAATTCAGTAGCAGCATGGATAAACGTCTCATCGGTGTTCCAGTTTCCTTGGAGAAAATCTTTAAAGCCTCGCAATGATGTCCAACCAATTGATGTTTGGAGGTGCCCAAAGTGGACATCCTTGGAGGTAGGTGCTGGGATCAGCAAAGGAGCATGGTCTGAGTGATTCCTTTCCAAGACTTTCATAGGGTTGGACGAAGCATGATCAATCCATATATGGTTTCCCAATATCCAATCTTTCATGTAAGAGTCCTCTTCTAAAGGTTGTATGGGCTTCGTTCGCACTTAGATCGTGGAGGTTGCAGAGATCTATGGCATCAATGAAATCTCTACTATTGGCTCTATCAAAAGAAAAACTCCCAAAATTTTCAGATGGGAACATGACGAAATTGAAGTTGCCAATTACCACCCACTTTTTAGATGGGAACATGACAAAATTGAAGTTGCCAATTACCACCCATGGAGCATTCATGGCAGTTGCTAGGCATTGTAACTGATTCCACAAGAAGTTGCGACTGTTTCTCATAGTACCAACGTAGACAAAAGTGAAGAAAAAACCATCTAGCTTGTAGTGAATGAATTTCTTGTGAGAGGAAATGATTTCCAAGTGTGTTGTGGGTTTCCAAAGGATCCAAATACCTCTGGAAAAAAGCACTGCCTCCACTCTATGTGATTGAGTGAATCCCAATGTCTTTATGATCCATTTAGCTTGCTTTCCACTGCATCTCATCTCGTATAGGGTGATCACAGACACATTGTATTTTGAGCATAGTGACTTAACTACAATCTCAGTATTGTTGTCACAGATACTTGTATGTTCCAGCTTATTACATTCATTGGGTAACCTCTTCCAAGGTTGAGGCACCCATCTCCTTGGCTTCTTCCTCAAGGTTGTGAAGATATGTCTGCTTGCCCCTCTTCCTCATCGATGCCCGCTCTGGGTTCACTGCATGGATCACCTTCCTATTACAGAGGTGTATCCCCATGGTGGACTTGGATGGACTCTTGTAAGAGATGTAATTTGGGTTCCTGCCCGTAGAAAGCTTGGTGTGCTCCCGCCAATGGTGTTACACACTACTCAATTGGAGTTTGAATAGATGCAACCCCACGGACAGAAGCACACGGTGGATTCACTTTCGATATTTATAAAACCTAACTCAACACCTACTCACACTAAAATAACTACACCCGCAAGCGCACGGGGACGTGTCGTAGTATAGGAAGGCGGAAAGTATAGGGTCGATCCACAGGGAGAAGAAGGGGGACTAGAGCTAGGTTTAGTTTGGCTAGGTTCCTACTATGGAGTCTAGGGTTAAGGGTTTAAAGGGGTTTTGATTGTTAAACTATTATGGAAAAACTAGCAATTAAAGGCAAGAGTGAAATCTAAGTTAACCCTAGGCTAGAGTAAGGCTAAAAGGCAAGAAAGGATTAAGCTAGGTATGAAAAGGAAAATTACACTAAGGTAAGCAAGAGAGAAGTAAAAGAGATATTAAAGAGCTAAACTAACATAAACAAGGCAAGAGCAAAGAAAGAAGATAACTAAGCTAAGCAAGCACAAAACTAGGGTTTTAAGAAATAAAGAAAGGTATGGGCTGTTTATGGGTATGAACTTATCACTTGAGTTGGGGGCTGACATATGAACATTATGATTTCATTTATATTATCCAAACCAAACAACAAGTTAGAGTCTAATGAATTAACCTAAGCTACTAACTGCCCATCTATATGCTAGGTTGTGTATAGGGGAACTAGTCCCTAACACCCCCTACTACCCTTGCGAGGCTCAATTGGGTTCGGGATTAGGTTTAATTCAATTAGAGTCTAATCAAGTCTAGGTTTCTAGATTAGGCATTCATAGGGCAATTAGGGGCTGAGGGTAGTAATGGGGAGGTGAAATTAGGGTTTTGGACCCTAATTCCCCCACATTCTAGCCTTGAGAAGGCTCCATGCTAATTGCACTAAAATTATCCAATATAGCTACTTATAACTCTCACTTAGGTTTACGAAGATTGATTAGGATGTAGGAAGATGGGAGGCAACCTAGGGATCTAAGAATTGGACCTAGGGGCAAATCCCAAAATTCACACATATAAGCAATTTGCCTAAATTCCTAGGTGATTTCACACACAAACCAATAAGAAATTCATGGAGAATGAGATAGAAATAGAATATAATCATTAAAAAATGGAATTACAAACTTTACATGTCATTTTTCCCCAACATGATATCAAAGTAACATAATTTCCCCCAAACATACCACCCAAGGGGCCTAGCTACTTTTTTTTTTGAAAGACAGGGCCTAGCTACTCATAACAAGGCAAAATACAAAAAGAGAGGAGAAAGAATGAGTATAGGAGTGAAAAGACATGATGAGCTCAGTGAAGACTCCTCCTTCTCCACCTCCTAGAAGATATAGCTCGAGCTCCCTCCTCCAAGGTAGGTGAATGGCATGGATGTATGGTGGGAATGGGTGAAAACATCGGAAAACTATGGTTTTGGTGGTGGAAATGGTGAAATGGAGGTGGAATGAGGTGGGAATGGATGGAGGACAAAATGGTGAGGCTAGAGTGTCTATAGGGTAGCTTACCTCATGCCCCAGCCACCACCTAGGTATATATAGGTGTGGGGGAAGCATTAGGTTAAGTGGGGGGCAAAGTGGGTAGAACAGTGCAAAAAATTGGGTAAAATTATGTGTATCACGACCCTACTGGGTTGCACAGCCATGGTGGGCAATGGGTAGCACGAACGTGGTGGATGGGAATGGCCATGGTGAAAAAAGGAATGAACAGGGGAATTTTAGGTTTCTGGGACTGGTAGCATGGTCGTGCTAGCCAGCACGACCGTGCTTGGAACTCGCAAAATGGCCATTCTTGATAGCACGACCAATCTAGTCAACTGGGTCAATTTTTGAAGATTCTGCTGATTGGGGCATGTCCTAGAACGGCCATTCCATGGTAGCATGACTGTTCTGGGGTCCTTCCCCTGCATTCGAGTGTTGAACTTGGCCATCCATGAAGGTTATTGCTTCAATACATCCTTTGACCACTTGGGTTAGGTTTGGAGTGGTTTTGGCCACATTTTGGGCTCTTCCAAGCCTAGGGAAACCCTAGATTCAACCATCTTCTTTCCAATCCATCAAGTGGTGGTAGAAGTACCTATAAAACATGCAAAAACCATCCATAAGTGCATTTGACAATAAAATACATATTGAGGGAAATAACATGTAATCTAACAGTTGTAGATGTGATTGAAATGCAAAATGACACAAGATCAAGCCCTAAAATAGGGCTGAATCACTCGCCAAACTTCCCATGTTGAAGTTTGTGGAGAGGAAAGGGTGGTCGCCTCCATTAAGGCTCTAGATCACCTCATAGCCACTGCCTCTACTCTTGTTGCATTCTCAACTTCTATACTCTTGCCACATTCTTTCTACAGGTGGCCTACTCTACCACATTGCATACAAATAAATGGTATATTCTCATATTCCACCTTGTAGCGCTACCCTTCCACTGAAATGATGGGGATGAGCAGCTTTTCCATGTCAAGTTCTATGACGATTCTTGAAAAGAGTCCTCTTCGCTGGAGCATGGTGTTAACATCTACAATGATCGTCTTCCCCAGTTTGTTACCAATTTCCTTCAGCAGCACCTCTCGGTATGGGTGTATAGGGAGGTTAGGGATTCTGGCCCAAATGAGCAATGTTGGAGGGATTTCTATGTATGGTTTGAACATCGGCAACTAGCGTTGTACTGTTAGGTACGAACCAAAATCGTCCATGGGGCACCTACAAGGGCATTGATGTAGTCATCCTCTATTTGTAGTTGGACAATATAGAAACTGTTAGTGACATCGATGAGGTTGAAGCCACCAATGGGCTTCCAACCCTATTTCCTTGGATAACAGCTTCACCACAACATTGTATTTCCATGGCTTGAGGAGATCTTCCCAGGCTTCCAGTCTCAAGTCAAAGGTTGGTAAGCCTTGGTCGGATGAGACGATAACGTCTTCCTGTGGCATGGATACGTCGCAGTTGTCTGCGTCAATTTTGATGAAGCCATGGATGTTTGTTGTGTCCATCCCCATCACATCTTTGTATGACGCTCCGATTGCATTAGAGGGGGAGGTCTCGATGTTAGAACTAGCAAGGAGTGAGAACTGGACATCTCGGGACACAACGTCGATATCCATGGATGTATGTGCCTATTTTGATTGTTGCATGGGGATCAGAGGAGGAGTCTTATTGTAATGACCCCGCCTCCTGGTAACCCCCAATTAAGGGAGACCAAGAGATCAGAGCCATTATCCCCATTAACAGGATCAAAGGTTCGACAAATAATCAATAACAACTATCAAATTTTACCAACTAAACTGAAAATTTGGTATAAAATGAAACCTTGCATACCTTTTTAAAACTTTGGTAAGCTACTCTATCCACAACCTGGATTCATTCTATCTAATCCTCCTTGCACTTTATTTGTTATTTCCACAATGTGTCACTTTACTGTTTGTTCTTTCAATTGTTGTCCTAAAACGCCGACAAACAAAATGCCGGTCAACATATAAGAATATGCTGGTATGTGGGAACAACCAAAATTTCACAAATATGGCTAATCAATTTAATTATCACAATCAGGGCAATTAGAAAATCAATTTACATTTTCACTGTGTCATTCTCCACCGCTTTTGCCCTAACCCTGGAATACCCCTCTAGGGTTTCTCTTTTGCCATTGACTTAAGGCCACCTTCTTAATCCCGAGCTTGGTTCCTAGGGGTCACCTCTCATGGTGCCCCATAGTCATGCAACATAGACCACCTTCTCATTCTCGAGCTTGGTGTCTGGGGTCACCTCTCATGGTGCCCATTGGTCTACCCTCTTGGGCCTGACCTTTATGGCATCTTCCATTAGAGTGGCATGTAGGTGTGAGAATACACATGTATTTATAATTGTGATAACCATAGTGACTTTATAATTGCAGTATGAACATCCAAACTATTTAGTTTCAATCAATGCGATTAACCATCCGAGAAACCTTCGAGAAAACTAATGCGATTAATCATAATTAACCACATACCTATTAGGCTGAGTTGAGATAGAATAGTCCAATCAATCAAGACATCCAATCAAGCAAGTACAAGAGTCCTGAAATTACATCCAATTCCTTTTTATCAAAATCTATTCAAACCATCTTGCTACTTAAGGTTTCTATTCCTTTTTAGGATTTCTACCTCTTTTAGGGTTTACTTTGCAATTAGGTTTTTTACTTCATTTTACTCTTTTAAACCCTAATTACTCATCTATCCTTCATGAAAGTTATTAAGGTTACATTTTAACAACATATAACCTTAATTTCAGAAACAACACAAATAATCATCAATTAAATCCATTAAGCCTCTTTTACATTAAAGCTACCATTTTTATCCCTTTTATTCCATGACAAGATCATTATGCTCATTTATCATCAATTCATAGTTCATTATGGTCTAATTCACATATGAATTCTAATTTTCATTAATTCTACCTTTATTCATTAGAAAACCCTAATTTCTACATTAAATATATTTATCCACAATTAGGAACTTTTATACTTTAAAAAGCTTAAAATTATCATATCTCAACTTTAATCATGAAATTGATCAATTAAAGCCATTAACAGTCTCATTCACTAATATTAGGGTTTCAAGGCCCATTAAAGCATATTTACGCACATGAAACTCCAAATTGACAAATTCTGTGCAAAGTTCATCCTTTTTGTTCTTAATGTACCTTTTACGATTAACAGGTTAATATCAACTTTAATCATCCATTAAACCCATTAAATACATTAATAATCTCAAAATAGGGTTTCTTAATCTTTAATTCATTAAAGTTAATAACTTACACTACTTTTCGAATTGCAAGAGGAATTAGCCTCTAAAACAATTTTTGAATGAATTCCTCTCATTTTTCTGAGAAAAATACATATATTACACGTATCCATCCGAGATGCGGTTAATTAGATATGAATTGTGCAAAATTAACTTACTTTGGGCCAATCAGGGGGTGCTATGTATCCTCTATCATGCAACGTTGCTTTGCAGCTAGAATACATTTTGAAAAGACCCTTTCTCCCTTGGTTAAGTTGGCTGACTCTTCTGCCCGCGGAGGGCAAAACTGTCCAACGCATCTGTACTCTTCTTCAACCTCGAGCAGGTTGATTGCATCCGCCCTAGCCGCCGATCTGCAGCCTTGGCATGGCTCTCTCTCTCTCTCTCTCTGGGCCGCGATCCTTGCTGGAAGTTTCTCCTCTACCTCCGCCGCTACCTGGCACAGACGGGGTTCCCTCAGTTCTTGTCCATGGTCGCTGTTCCTGAGCTAGCCATGACCGCGACATGCTGCAAGGTTACAGACCTCCGGTGCAAGCTGCATGAAGACGGAAACATAGAAACGATAGCCAAACCTTCCAGGGTCATCGTAGGAGCTTTGTGCCTCCATCGAGACCGATCGCAGCTCCTCGTGGCCCTTGGGTATCGATCTACCCCCTTGGCTAGGGTTGATGGACAAAAACAAGAAGAAGGAGGGAGAAGAGTGCTCGAGATTCTCCTGGACTTGGCCAAGGATCTACCCTTATATAGGGGAGGGTTATTGAAGCCCTAAGACGTCTATCCACGGATTAACAAGTCACTTTCTCAAAAGGAAAACAAGTTCCTTAGTTAGGAAGCATTCTCTTTCCTTTTAAAAATTCCTTGGTAACCCATATGCTTTGGTTATTAGGAAATTCGAGAATTATCTCTTTTTATCTTCCTTGTGCTTGGCTTTAAACCCTTTGTCACAAAAAATATATTTTTCTTAAAGAAAATAATATCACTTTTTGATATTATCAAAAAGTCATTAATGACGTATCACATTATCCTCTTATTTTGTTTTATTTGCCTTTTGTCTTTCTTTTTCTTCATTGGGACTCCTTGGATCCCAAGGAACTCTAATATTTTGAAATTCCTTTATAAGGATACTTATTATCCTTCTAGATGCATATATATTCATTCTTTCTCAATATCTTGTTTATTTCTTATTAAAATATCTCTTTTTGAGGATTTCTCTTTATATTTCTTTTTATTTTCCTCATTGGCATTCCATTTAACATTAGGAATCCTTTGGATACGAAATTCCACCAAGGATAACTCAAATATACCTCTTTTCACTTATTTTCCACATTTTATCATTGTTTTCAATTTCTTTCTTAATAAAGAAATACTTAATTGATCTTTTCTTTTCGTTTTGCATTATCTTTGCAACTTTGGACTCCTTGGGACCCAAGGAACCCAAAAGGCACGAAATCCACCTTTGGATTAAATTCTTTTGCCTTCTAGAGGTTTCTACATTTTTCTTTTCTCCATTTCTTACTTATAATGGAGTTTCTTTTGTATTTTGCTTGTTATTGGGCCCAATAGCCAATAAAGCCGACAAAACAACCAACAAGGCTACTATAAACAAAATACATATATTCAAAATAAATTATATCATTATTTGTTCAAATATTTTTAATATGAGAAATTACTTTTCTCACCAATTGAACCCAAAAATTGGGGTTGTAACATCCTTCCCCTCTTATAGGAATTTTGTCCTCAAAATTCCACCAGGCACACAAATAAACAGGATAAGCCTTTCTTATGTCCATCAGGGCTCCCATGTGGCTTCACCCTTTCCATGGTGCTTACCAAGAACCTTCATTATCTCATATTCTTCCATCTGAGTTCTTTCTTACCTCGGTATATCGTACCCTCATAGGTGACTCAGGACATTTCAGCCTCTCAAAAGCTGAATAGGTTTAGGGCTCAACACATGGCTTGGATACCTCACATAGTGCTCTAGATCAGACTCATGGAACACATTACATGTCATGTTATCCTGAGCGGTAAGGCTAAACACAACCATCTCCACCAATCTATCTCAAATGGACCCATATACCGGGGACTCAAATTTCTCAGCTGTAGCTTAGAGGGGTCGGATTTTCACATCACATACTCTCCCACAGTGAACTGCATGTCAGTCTGCTTTGCATCAGCTCATGACTCATGTCACCTCTGGCTCCCTCTCAGCCATTGCACGATCAAAGCGACTTCATCTTCACACACTGTGGTTCTTTTCTGACCTTTGCGAGGCCTCCTTCACCAACATCATCTTAATGAAGTGGTGACCGACACAACCTCCTTATAGAACTTCTTGCATCCCGATAAAGGCTATGGTGGTTAACATCACATCTTAAGAACTGTCTCTATGTATCACCCTGAATGAGCACACATGCTCTCATCAGACCCTCTAGTCTGGATCATACTGACCATTAGTATGGGGTGATAAACTATACTAACATCAAGTTCTTCATGTATTTACTTCCACCTTATGGAAGCGAACCTTTAGGTTATAATCAAGAACCTTTGAACTCACGTCCTGGTGTAGTTGAACTATCTCTCTCATATAGTTCAATCAGTTCCATCTCTTGACAGTATTCTTTCTTTTTCATGTCATCTAGGTAAGGAGATCTACCATAACCCATATTACATCTTGACCTTCCTTGGTCTAGGGGAGACTTACCTCAACATCCATAGTGATGAACTCCCATTCCCTCTCAAGGACTCTTTTATCCTCTATATCGATACACTGGGTTACTAGTGTTCATCCTTCACCTCCTGGCTTGCATGGCAACATGCCCCATGCAACTTCATCTTAAGCATCCAAAGTACTATTGTCACTTATTATCTTAGTAGTACCATGGTATATGGTAATCTTAAATCATAATCTCCTGTATTGTCATGATTCCTTAGGATCGATTCCTCAGAAACCCTAAACTACTCTAATCGGGGTTTCATCACTTTCTTTTGAGGTTTACAACCTTCCTTTCATTACATCAAGGCCTAAGCTGGCTAACCAAACAACCATTAACTTGATCAACCAGTATTTTTACATCTGGGTGTTAGCCAAACTTATCTCTTTTCCAACTGAGGGTTAACCTAACAACCTCTTCTAGCCTCCATCTAAACTAGGCAGCTATATCTCATGCAGAGCATCCACATCCTTATGTGTTAGGTAACATTGAAGACATACACCTCCATGTATTTCACTTATTACCTCATCTCAGCTCTAAGTCTATCTTCATCAAGAAAACCTGAGCTTATTCTCTTGGTTTTTCAAACTCAAACTTGTATAACTCATAGATCATGATAACAACATCCTCATAAGATGACTACATTATTCCTCTTAGTGTTTGTAAACCATCCATGTATTGTTCACTCTACCAGGGTATGTTATCATCTTTGTCCTCATACCTCATGGCAACGTTCCAACTCACATCACCTTTTATCCTCAGTGTATGGCATGCATATTGTCCT
This sequence comes from Alisma plantago-aquatica, assembly GCA_963693085.1. Lineage (NCBI taxonomy): Eukaryota > Viridiplantae > Streptophyta > Magnoliopsida > Alismatales > Alismataceae > Alisma > Alisma plantago-aquatica. The sequence goes on from OY856414.1 coordinate 610,358,628, forward strand.
ATCTCTCACTCCCATAGCAAGAGGAAATAAGCATTTGGTTGCAGTCCAAATACAGAGTACTTCCTGTTCCAAGAGTAGAGATGGTACATTCCACCCTGCCAGTACACCTTTAAATCTAAGTTGAAATGTGGAGCTTATAACTCTATATCACAATCATCTTGATATCAAAGTTACTTCCATGGAAAACTACTTTTGAACCTACTTGGGTCCACACACATTCCTTAGTCATCTCCTCTAGGTCTATAGGGTGTCGATACTTTTGGGGTCATCCCTCTTCCCTTATGCATCCAGAGAGTGCCCTACTCATCTTCCCTTTGGGTCCCATGAGTTCATGAAGGTGATCAATCTCCTAACCCATGGCCCTCATACAATGATAGCTGTTACCTCCTGACCCTATGGTCATGTGCAACTAGGGAATTAGGCAACTCCTACTTCCATCCGTCTTATCCCTACCTGACCCTAGGACAGACTTAGGATTCTATTATAGTATAGGTCCAGCTTAGAACCTTACCCAAGCCTTCATCATCTCTTTCTCTGCATTCATGGCTGACTTCCATCCTTTCATAGGGGTCATGGAAACCTGTCTACCCTAGTCAGGCCCCCATACTGGTTACCTTCATGGTAACACATCCATATGCACTTAGAGATGGTAGTCTATGGGTCTACAGGTTCATTCTCATATCATGTACTTTTCACTTAGCTTCCCAAGATCCTATGAGACCTCTTTAGGTTTCCTCAAAACCAACAGAAACTGGTGTACACCTTACAAAAGGGTCCCCCTCCCAGAATGGGAGGAAACTATCTCTTGACAACAAGGTCACAAACATCCTTAGGGTTTACATCCATATGAGCATGCTTAACCCAACAGCTACTAAGGAACACATAGACCACCTACTAAACCATGCTAGGTCATACTTGTTCCTATTCCTCAGCATTAGATCAAGATCATACCTTCCCTTGTCATCAACTTAGTTGTGGGGGGGGGGTTCATCAAACCTGCCTTAAAATTAAGGGGTTTCTCTTTCCTTTAAACATGAGAAGTACCATGCTCGAATATATTGAAACTAAAACCTCATCATGAGCATCAGGTACACCACTTCCCCCCTTAGGCCTAGGAACCCTAGATTCACCTTTGGGTATCCAACTGCATGCTCAATCTCTTAACTACAAATCCAACATGTCCAAGGTATGTCATGTACTCCCATGATCCTTTTATTCGAGCCGCACCTTAGAGTTGAGTCTTCCTCAAGAGCAACCAACAAGGTACAAGGCCTCACATCTTGCTACTTAAACCTCCTCAAGGTCTAAGGCACTCTTTGTCTCATCTCAGCTGGTAAACTCCTATACCATAGGCACATAGGTTCTAGAAGCATCATCCTCTCTTTAGGGTTTAGTTCCTCTAAAGGCCACCAAGATATCATCAGCCTCCAGGGATCAAGCACGAGGCAATCACTATCATCCACTTAGGTCGCATCATCCTCAACTCCCCACAATTCCTCATGTCTCAGAATCTAAGCTTCTATCCTCCTTGCTTGGGTCCTGTTTTCTCTCTCTAGAGTTAACTCCACATCCAACCTTACTACTAGAGGTCCTCTCTTCATGAAGGATCAAGCTCACAAGCACACCTCTACGTGGGTGAAGCCTGTGTTCAAACTTACGTTTGCTCGAGGTTATTCATAGCTCTTTATGCTTATTTCATAAGCCATCCATCATACTTACTGGCTAGGGTTTCAACCTACTACCGCACCACTGACGTACTCTGGGTGCATGTTATCCCCTACTTGCATAAGCCCATAGGGTTTCTATAGGTTCTTCACTAACCTCATCAATGAAGGAGTTATCCTTCACTCTAACGTGCACGATCCTTTCCAGGGTTGGGTCACCAAAGGTACTAGGTTATCTAACCTCTCATGGCTCGTATGGCTCCCCAAGGTGTGTCCATCCAAACACTTGGTCAACCAGATATCTAACTCATCATGTCATCTCTCTCTCTAACCTTCACTTTGGGTTAGGGTTAACATCATCCTCAGAGGATGTTCCAGGTCTCTACTTGTAATGGAGATCTCTACCTCCAAGACTAACTCTCTTCACTTATCCTCCTGACAAGAAGGTCTAGCCTCATGTCTCTCCTGAGGGCATGACAACTTATGTCATACGACCTAAGCATGTATCTATTCTTTTACGCTTAATCTATTAAGCTTATGTCCATGACATCTTATTTACATGATTTTTATTAATTTGGTGGAGGATTCCTTAAATCTTATCAACCTTACCCATACCTCAAGAGGGTGAGGAAAAGAGAGAAAACCCTAATCCTTAACAACATTTGAGGTGAGAAGGGATGAACAAGATGAGAGAGTCCTAAAGGTATCTTATTTTGAGTCAAATCCTGAGACATTGGCTAGGCAGTCACACTAATCTAGGAGTCCTCGTATTTTGACTAGCGGTGCGGAGGAAAATTTTGCCAGCCCCCGGATGTGATCCTTTTCTAGACACCTCTGTCTTTTGGAAATTCCTCTAATAACTCCCTTGGGTTCTACAGAGTTTGTAAAATTTAATAATTATTACAGATTAAATGAGGAGCCTATGCTCTGATACCAAATGTAACAACCCCGCCTCCCGGTAACCCCCAATTAAGGGAGACCAAGAGATCAGAGCCATTATCCCCATTAACAGGATCAAATGTTCGACAAATAATCAATAACAATCATCAAATTTTACCAACTAAACTGAAAACTGGTATAAAATAAAACCTTGCATACCTTTTTAAAACTTTGGTAAGCTACTCTATCCACAACCTGAATTCATTCTATCTAATCTTCCTTGCACTTTATTTCATATTTCCACAATGTGTCACTTTACTGTTTGTTCTTTCAACTGTTGTACCTAAAACGCCGACAAACAAAACGTCGGTCAGCATATAGGAATATGCTGGTATGTGGGAACAACCAAAATTTCACAAATATGGGTAATCAATTTAATTATCACAATCAGGGTAATTAGCAAACCAATTTACATTTTCAATGTGTCATTCTCCACCGCTTTTGCCCTGACCCTGGAATACCCCTCTAGGGTTTCTCTTTTGCCAATGACTTAAGGCCACCTTCTCAATCCCGAGCTTGGTGCCTGGGGGTCACCTCTCATGGTGCCCCATAGTCATGCAACATAGACCACCTTCTCATTTTCGAGCTTGGTGTCTGGGGTCACCTCTCATGGTGCCCATTGGTCTACCCTCTTGGGCCTGACCTTTATGACATCTTCCATCACAGTGGCATGTAGGTGCGAGAATACACATGTATTTATAATTGTGATAACCATAGTGACTTTATAATTGCAGTATGAACATCCAAACTGTTAAGTTTCAATCAATGCGATTAACCATCCGGGAAACCTTCGGGAAAATTAATGCAATTAATCGTAATTAACCACATACCTGTTAGGCTGAATTGAGATAGAATAGTCTAATCAATCAAGACATCCAATCAAGTAAGTACAAGAGTCCTGAAATTACATCCAATTCCTTTTTATCAAAATCTATTCAAACCATCTTGCTACTTAAGGTTTCTATTCCTTTTTAGGATTTCTACATCTTTTAGGGTTTACTAAGCAATTAGGGTTTTAACTTCATTTTACTCTTTTAAACCCTAATTTCTCATCTATCCTTCATGAAAGTTATTAAGGTTACCTTTTAACAACATATAACCTTAATTTCAGAAATAGCACAAATAATCATCAATTAAGTCCATTAAGCCTCTTTTACATTAAAGCTACCATTTTTATCCCTTTTATTCCATGACATGATCATTATGCTCATTTATCATCAATTCATAGTTCAGTATGGTCTAATTCACATATGAATTCTAATTGTCATTAATATACTACCTTTATTCATTAGAAAACCCTAATTTCTACATTAAAGGTATTTATCCACAATTAGGAACTTTTATACTTCTAAATCTTAAAATTATCATATCTCAACTTTAATCATGAAATTGATCAATTAAAGCCATAAACAGTCTCATTCACTAATATTAGGGTTTCAAGGCCCATTAAAGCATATTTACGCACATGAAACTCCAAATTAACAAATTATGTGCAAAGTTCATCCTTTTTGTTCTTGATGTACCTTTTTACAATTAACAGGTTAATATCAACTTTAATCATCCATTAAACCCATTAAATACATTAATCATCTCAAAATAGGGTTTCTTAATCTTTAATTCATTAAAGTTAATAACTTACACTACTTTTCAAATTGCAAGCAGAATTATCCTCTAAAACCATTTTTAATGAATTTCTCTCATTTATCTGAGCAAAATACATATATTATACGTATCCATCCGAGTTGCGGTTAATTAGATATGAATTATGCAAAATTAACTTACTTTGGGCCAATCAGGGGGCGCCACGTCTCCTCTATCATGCAACGTTGCTTTGTAGCTAGAAAACATTTCGAAAAGACCCTTTCACCCTTGGTTAAGTTGGCCGGCTCTTCAGCCCGTGGAGGGCAAAACTGTCCAACACATCTCTACTCTTCTACAACCTCGAGCATTTTGATTGCAGCCGCCCTAGCCGCTGATCTGTAGCCTTGGCACGGCTATCTCTCTCTCTGGGCCGTGATCCTTGCCGGAATTTGCTCCTCTACCTCCGCCGCTACCTGGCACACACGGGGCACCCTCAGTTCTTGGCCATGGTGTCTATTCCTGAGCTAGCCATGACTGCGACCTGCTGCAGGGTTGCAGACCTCCGGTGCGAGCTGTGTGAAGACGGAAATGTAGAAATGATAGCCAAACCTTCCAGGGTCGTCGTAGGAGCTTCGTGCCTCCATCGAGACCGATCACAACTCCTCGTGGCCCTTGGGTATCGATCTACCCCCTTGGCTAGGGTTGATGGACAAAAACAAGAAGAAAGAGGGAGAAGAGTGCTCAGGATTCTCTTGGACTTGGCCAAGGCTCTACCCTTATATAGGGGAGGGTTATTGAAGCCCTAAGACGTCTATCCACAGATTAACAAGTCACTTTCTCAAAAGGAAAACAAGTTCCTTAGTTAGGAAGCATTCTCTTTCCTTTTAAAAATTCCTTGGTAACCCATATGCTTCGGTTATTAGGAAATTCGAGAATTATCTCTTTTTATCTTCCTTGTGCTTGGCTTTAAACCCTTTGTCATGAAGATATATATTTTCCTTAAAGCAAATAACATTACTTTTTGATATTATCAAAAAGTCATTAATGATGTATCACATTATCCTATTATTTTATTTTATTTGCCTTTCTCTTTTTTTTCTTCATTGGGACTCCTTGGATCCCAAAGAACTCTAATATTTCGAAATTCCTTTATAGGGATACTTATTATCCTTCTAGATGCATCTATATTCATTCTTTCTCAATATCTTGTTTATTTCTTATTAAAATATCTCCTTTTGAGGATTTCTCTTTATCTTTCTTTTTATTTTCCTCATTGGCATTCCATTTAACATTAGGAATCCTTTGGATAAGAAATTCCACCAAGGATAACTCAAATATACATATTTTCACTTATTTTCCACATTTTATCATTGTTTTCAATTTCTTTCTTAATAAAGAAATACTTAATTGATCTTTTCTTTTCTTTTTGCATTATCTTTGAAACTTTGGACTCCTTGGGACCCAAGGAACCCAAAAGGCACGAAATCCACCTTTGGATTAAATTCTTTTTCCTTCTAGAGGTTTCTACATTTTTCTTTTCTCCATTTCTTACTTATAATGGAGTTTCTTTTGTATTTTCCTTTTTATTGGGCCCAATAGCCAATAAATCCCACAAAACAACCAACAAGGCTGTTGTAAACAAAATCCATTTATTCAAAACAAATTATATCATTATTTGTTCAAATATCTTTAATATGAGAAATTACATTTCTCACCAATTGAACCCAAAAATTGGTGTTGTAACACTTATGGCGTGTGTAATTGATGTGGATGTCAGACGTTACCAGAGGAACCAAAGTCCTAGTACGAGGAGGGTCTCCATCGAACTCCTTCTCCAAGTTGCATTCCGTCCATGAGGTAGCCGCCAACAACGTCGTGTGGAACCCTAGGGGTCTCCATCATTGGTCTCTGTAATATAATAATGGAATTGATATTATCAAGGTAGAAATACTTTTACAGACATCAAATTTATTGCATTTCTTGTAAAGATTAGATATTTAAGTTAAATTTATGACACACTTATTTTCAGTCGAGAACATTTTTCGACCGAGAATCTTTTTAGTTGAAGTTTAGTCTACCGATAACAAGTTCTAGAGAAAGTAGATTTTTTGTTTACCAAGATATACAAATGAATAACTATTTAAATATCTTAAAAGTTATGAAAATGAGTTTTATACAAAAAAGATATGCAAATATATTTTCAAACTAAGTTGAGATAAGACAAAAATATATTAATCAAATTAAGCATAGGTCAAATCTCAACAAGTTCCCCTTTTTATTCTAAGTTGGGGATTTTGGAACTCAAACCATATCAAGGGCTCCTTTCTTCTGATATTCACATGAAAAGGAATAATGTCCAATATGTTGGCAATAATGACATGAAATAAAAGATATTTCATTTCTTTTTTCAACATTTTGAAAATTTACAACTTTAGTCTTGGTTACATACGTAGTTCTAGTCTTGGAATCATATGTATTTTTGGTTCTAGTCATATGTGAGGATTAATTCTTTGGCACATACCCTAACCTCTTCTTCTTATTTATTTAGAGTATTAACTAAGATGTTGTCAAGACTTTTGTTCCCTTGCAATATTCTAGAAACTTATTTTTGTAACTCAACATTTTAGCAAGATTTTTAGTTATATCTAAATTTACCTGAGCAAGATTTGAAAGTAAAGTGTCTCTTTCTTTTATCAAAGCATCATTATCTGAGTGATTGTATAAAATACGTTAAGTTTGACAATCATTTAGTTTAGCAAGAATATCAACTTTTTCTTGAGAAAGAAGATTGTTGTTGTTTTGAAGGTCAAACATATTAGCCTTATAACTTTCAATAGATTCCATTAATATATCATTTGAAGTTCTTAAAGTATCATTTTCAGAACTAAGGTTATTTTAGTGATCGTGAAGTTCATCAATAGTTTTAGAAAGTTTCTTCTTTTGTCTTTTGCACTCAATATATTTTTCATGAAGTTCTTTAAGACTATTAACTTATTCTTCTTTAGATAAATAAAAATGCTTACCTCATTAATTTCTTCTTCATCCTTTATAGCCATGAGACATTTTACCTCTTCTTCTTTGTTGCTTTCTCCATCATCACTTGATTGATCCCATCCATTAAATTAGGCTTTGTCTTTCTTCTTGAATGAGGACTTTTTGCCTTTCTTGAGTTTTGGGCATTCAAAAACTAAGTGGCCTTTCTTTCCGCATTCAAAGTACCTAGAAGAAGAAGGTACACTACAAGTTTTGTTATATTTCTTACCATCTACAATCAAGATGCATTTATCATCTTCATCACTTGAGTCACTGCTTTCTTGGATGATGTTTCTTGATGATACTTTGGTGGCAGCTTTGAAAGCAAGATCATTCATTCGCTCTTTTTGTTGTTCAGCTTCCACCATTTCTTCCTCCTCAAGGGTGACTTCACACATCTCCAGATTCCCAATGAGTTGCTCCATCTTCAGTGTTGTAAGAGCATTGGCTTCCTCGATAGCGGTAACTTTTGACTTGTATCTAGGAGGCAGTGGTCTAAGTATCTTGGATACTTGATCTTCCTCACTTATGTTCTTCCCAGTGCACTTAGGCTATTTAAAATGTTAGAAAATTTAGCATACATTTTTGCAATGTTCTCATTAGGTTGCATACGAAATAATTCAAATTTATATTTTAGCATATTAGTTTTAGTGTTTTTAATTTGAGTAGTTCCTTCATGTGTTACAACTAATTCGTGCCAAATTTCATATGCTATTTCACATGAGGATATGTGATTGAATTCACTAACAGATAAAGAAGAATAAAGAATGCAAACTTCCTTTGCATTGAGTGCAACTTGTTTTACCGTATCAGGATTACACATTTCTATCATATTCATGAGCTATCATATTCCATAGTTTGATCCATTAAACATTGGTGGCTTGCTCACATAAGCTTCTTCCAAGTTGAGGTGGCTAGTCACGTTCTCCCCCATGCTGCAAGACCTATTAGGGCTCCTTGAAGACCTGCTCTGATACCAACTGAAAGGATCTAGAGGGGGTGAATAGATATTTTGATTAACTTTAAACAAATTAAAATACTTAGCTCATAGAAATTCAAGAGAAGTAAGCAACCACAAGAGGACACAGAGGTTAAGAGTGGTTTTTTCAAAATATGTTAGTACACTATCTAGTTGTTTCCTACCAGGATTTCTGAATCATGTATTTTATTCCTTTAATATACCAATACACAATACACAAAATTTACCGGTGTCTTTTGTGGTGCAAGACTAATCCTACTTTTTAGATCAAGGAGGAACTACACCTTCTTTGAGGGGTTGCCGAAGGTCACCCTCTTCTCCTCTTCTTTGACAGACACAAAAGAGTGTCATTGCTTCACCTCTTCTTTGACGGATGCGGAAGAGCATTGTTGCTTCACCTCTTCTTTAATGGCCAGTGGAAGAGAACCAACTTGAGAAGACTCATTCTTCTCACAGGTTCCAAGACATCCTTCACTCCAAAAAGTAGCCCAAGAATAATACAACAAAAAGATATAGAATGGAGAAACAAAGAAACAAAATAAGCTCACAAGATATACAATTGATCTCTAATGGACAAGTGATGACGATCCAGTCTAAAAAGGTTTATGAAATGTAGTATTAGGTGGAGAGGATAATGTAGCTGATCTAAGGTCTTAGGCTTAGAATGATAGCAAGTTGAAGTACTGGACCTAATCTCTTTGAGCAAGATGGCAAGTATGCTCTAGTATGTATCAAATGTTGTTGCAATGTAATGTGCAAAGTTGTGTACAAAGTTGATGTCTAGGTTTCTTAAGACCACTCCTATTTATAGGAAATGTTTGCAATGGTTAGGGTACATGTGGGGAGTGTCTAGAGTGTTCTTAGCGGTCAATTAGTTGTTTGGCTGAAATTAATTGGGTTGTAATGACTAATTTGATCGTCCATTAAAAGAGATTCCAGAACCTTTCTCGATCCACAATATTGTCTATTGGAAGAGTCTTGGTCCATAATATTATTGACCAGGTAAATTCCTGGGAACAACTATGTGTCGATCCATATGCTCAGTCCAACAACTCTATTTTGGTCGAACTTTTCTCCGACCAAATTCTTGTTTGACAATATTGTCGATCGAGATTGACTCGGAACTCTAGATATGCAATGCTATCTCTTCATTTTATGTGTCTTCAACCGAGTGTCTTGTTTCACAAAAATATCGATCGACAAGGACTTTGTGCCAAGATTTGCAATGTATGTGAGGTCCTATTAATTACTCATATGAAACCTATCAACCCTAAAGTCTTCATGTGAGTTTAGGATAGGGTTTTGGTAGGTTTTGGAGGATCATCACTTGTCCTTACATCATGTATATCAAGTTGTACGAAAACACACATGTACTAACAAATACATAAATACATAATACAACTTGATTTGCAAGTATGCAAATATATAATTGCAAGGTCTTTGCAGCTGGATCTTGACTTAGTTCCTTGATCACCTGAAATACTTAAAGCACATGCTAGTAACATAATTTTGGAAATATTTGCATCATCAAAATATGAGTATGGCATATTAAAAAGCCAACACTGTCAACCGTCATTCGTGGAGCTTCACTAGGAGGCCGTAGCTGACAATCGTTCATGTGCTACTTGAAGAAGAAGTATGGAATGTTGTGAGGATTGACTCTGGATTTGCTCCATGACCAGGTATATACCTCGCAAACCCTTTTTCCTAGATACTCCATTGTCGATGTGATCTACTGGTTTGGGATTTAGGCATAGTTTTTTTTTTGTTTCCACTGCCTTACCCACTACCCCAATTTCACAACACACAAGAACTAAAAAACATAGGAAGTTAATCCATTAAAATTACATTCTATGCATGGTATTTTGACAAGTGCATGTTGTGCATGAGATCTTGGTTGCTAATGGGATTGCATGTCATGCCATTGGTGAGGCGCATAGTGCATGTGGCGATTGCTAAGAATGTTGCTATTGTGGTGGCACAGTTTGCATTAAATCATGCATGATGTGTATATAACATACAAAACCACAACTTTTAAAATTCCAACGATATAAATTGGATATCCATGGGCTTAATTCATAATAAAACTTCAAATAAGATATAATTACACCCATGTCCTAATAAGACAACAATAAAGGTTACTTTTGGTAGTGCTTAGGTGGGTAATATTGGTATGGTAAACCCTAACCTTCATGGTGTAAAAGATTGATACACCTAAGCCAATAAAATAGTAAATGAAGTATAAAATATATGTTGGAAACTCATATAGAATTATGTGATTTCACATAGAATATATAAAATTGTTCTTACTTCAGTTCTTAGTTCTTGCAATATTAATTGAAGCCATTATCTAGTTGTCTTAGTTTACATTCATGTTTGCATTAAATATATAACTTGTCATAAATCGCCCTATTTGAAGTAAATCCTTGATGTCAAACCCAGACTAGTCTGAAATCCTAACAAGAGATTATTTTTGAACTGAAGACCAGTTGAATAAGACCCAATCTGGTCCCATGTGGACTGAGGAAATCTAGCTTGAGACTAGGTTGAAAAAATCTGGGTCCAGACAAGACCGAGTCGAGACCGTACAAGACCAAATCACTTTTTTTGTGTTGAACAATTGTAATTTACATATGATGCACAACTGATTAATTCTTTAACACAACTTCGCTTAGGATTTTGTTGTTGTTATAAGGTGAAACAAATACTACTCCTCTAATACATCAATGTAATATGTGTGCTTAACTCAGACTTTTTCTATTGTTATAATGATAAATAGATATACTACTCCTCTAATACATCAATGGAATATGTGTGATTAACTCAAACTTGTGTTGTTGTTATAAAGATAAACACATACATATTGTTCCTCTTACATGAATAGAATTCAGAAATGAGTGGGTGTAATACACACACAAATAAAACAATCATTCATAACCAAAGACAACGCCGGGGTGGAATAGCTCGGGTGGTGCGGCTCGCAAGCTCCCTGCGAGGGGGCACGGGTTCGACTCCCAGCGTTCCATCGAAATGATTTAGCCCACGCGTCGGCCGGCCAACGATGCGACTGAATTGGGGCTCCGGTATGGGCGGCAGGGGTCCCCGAGAGTTTACACCGCCTGCGGGGGTCACTAAGTGGCGCTCGTGCGGGGGTGGTTCTCTCGCAAATCAAAAAAAAGATTCAACTAGACAAACTTCTTTATTTAATTATACAACAATTTTAGTCATAGTCGAAAATCTTAGATTTCAATATAATCATGCAACCTATACAATTAATTTAAGAACTCTCATTTAGATGGATTATGATCATTTCTAATGTGATTTCATAATCTAAAATTCATCACAACAAAGGAATAATCCATATCAAATCATCTTGCAAAAGCTAGATCAAATCGACCATTTAGGGTTGTACTTGCATACTAATCAATTGAAAATTATTAATGATTTAACTGATTTTCGTACAATATATTGTTTAAAGGAAGTACCCACTCACCCTAAGGTGTGAAAACACCCTAAAAATGTAGCCCATCTCTAAAGATCTTGAATCCATATCAAGGTCCTAGAAAAATCTGTGATTTCTTCTTCCTTTCAACCCTAAATGGGACCTACTGTAGGTAGAAGATGAGATTAGAGGTTAAGACAAACCTCCAAATTATTAGATTAGGGATCTCGAGCAAGGGGAAACTGAAAGGAAGAAGAATCAAGGATTAAAACTACTTATCAATTCAAATCTATAATAATCCATTTGGATTTCTGCTATTCTGAACGTTCTTCCCCAAAAATCGCCCTAGAAATCACCCTCTAGGCCACCCTTTCATCCAAAAAGTGGTCTGAGATGATAGAAGATCGAAATGCAGTTCCAACAAACTTCGTTTCGTTGAAAGCAGATAAGTATTGCTCGAGATAAGATCATTTTACGATTGGCTATTCTTGGCGGCGTCGACCGTGGTCGCGGTGTCGACGCAGCGTCGGTTGCGGTTTACAGTATATACTTATAAAAAATAACATAACTCACTCATTTTAACTCCGATTTAGTTCATTCTTTTTTTGTTGGATTTGTAATTGAATTCTCTAAAATCCTACCATATTATTTTGATAATATTATAAACGAAAAATCCTTTATTAATTATTTTCTTCAATGTCATTAACCCTCTTCTTGCACACATGTATGAGTCAATGCTATGTTAACCCCAACTCGGATCTTTATAGTATGCTCAAGTCATGATTATGAGTTGACCAAATAAGTATTTAAGGTTATCAAAGTTAAGAAAAAGCACAACATAAAATATTACTAATAAAATATGATACACAATAAGATTATCTTAAATCTTTTGGATTACCAACAAAGCTAGGAACGGGTTGTAACAAATCTCCCCCTCTAATAAAAATTTCATCTCGAAATTTCAAAAAGGAGAAAATATACTTGTTAAACATCTCTGATTCAACTTTCCAAGTAACTTCTTCTATACTTGATTCCTCCGAAGAACCTTTACTAGGGGTATCCCTCTCCTTTTAAGCTTTAGAATACTACTATCTAGAATTTTATTTTCAATTGAGTCATTTGTTTCTCTTCAAATCACAATTTTCAAAAGATATATAAATTGCGTGAAACATAATTTCTCATCTCATCATCACATGATACTATTCACTTTTCATTCATGAGACCACAGTAGTCATCATATTATCACAAGATATAAATCCTTTTCATAATATCACAGGGTATCAACCCTTATCAACACAAGAGGATTACACCTCATCCAGGGCTCAACCATGCCCAAAGGTCATTAAGACCATCATACTATTCCCTATAGGATCATCATTATCCTTGCATGCCTTATAACAAGGCTCAACAACATCACTTACATATCATACACTAGATCATCACAATATTACATTAATGAGCTAGGAGATATTCATAAACAATCATAGTAGGGTTATATTAACATTAAGAACATTCCTTTATTACATAAACATGCAAGGAATCTAGATATTATTAACCCTCATCATATTCATAATGCACATGTTTAGTATAAGAAAGTATCAACCATGTAGCTATGATAAGCACCAATTAACACATTAAGGTGATGATCATATTAAGGAGGTTATTTCACCATCATGCCATCATATAAGAAGGTTAAACATGGATACTCATCTTTACCTATTTACATTAGAGTTAGGTTCGACAAGATAAATTATATTAATGTTACTAAACAACACATATACCCAAACCCTTACTCATGGCATCCCCATTGAATCATGGATGCATAAGGTGAAGCATCACCATCACGTTCCATACTATTCTCAAGTATGAACCCACACATAAATCAAGGTGTAACCATTGGGTTATAGAATACTAGGGTTTCAACAACAGTAACATAGTATTCCATGATTGTATTAGTCATTCAAGGACTATTCATACCCAAACACCATCACTTAGTTATATTAATGCTAGGTATAACAAGCTATACCTCATTAGGGTTACATATCAATACAATATGGTTGTCATCCCTTCTATTCATATGAGTGAATAGGTAAGACTACCTTATTCAAGGTAACCCTCCATTTGTTCCATCATCATTAAACCCATATCATCATACCACAATTGTATAATACTAAGATGGATTACTGGTATGAATGACTATAACCATCAAACACCTGAAATTAACATATTGCTTGCACATGTACATTGAAATCATACGTAGAACTAATTTACATCCCTCATTATACCTTCAACAAATTACACTTCTAAAAAAATTCACATATTACCGAAAGCCATTGTTTTCTCTTATCTCCTCATTCATTACTACTTACTTTTTGTTACTTATCCTTCTCATTTTGATCATATAGAATAAATATCACTAAAATTGAAACATACAAGATAAGAATAGATTATTCATCACTCTTGACATCACTACAAGAATTTGTTTTAGATTACACTTTGCTCATCTTGCACTTCTACTTTTGTTCAAAACACACTTGTTACATTTCAAATTTATTTCTTACCCTCTACTCTGAATCATTTCCATATTGTTTATCAACCTTTCAGATTAGCTACCTCTAAACCCTAGATTATTATATGTACTAGTTTACTTCTCATAGTGCTAAACTCATGATCTTGTTTTATGGAGATGCTAGTATTCAAGGTCACATCACTAGTGACATCCCTTCAATTACTACAACTTGAAACATTCTAGGGTTTGGCCCTTATCAGTAGCATGACGTTATTGTGATGTGACTTTGCTCCCTTAATTTGAAACTTTAGATCTCACAAGTTTTACTAAAGTCTTCCTTATCTTATCAATTGAATTTCCTTTCTCTTACTTGGCCATTCAAATATATTACATTCTCAATTTACCCTTCTAGGGTTTCATCATCATATTGTGTGTCATTATTACATTCACTAGACGTCTCTACCATGGTGGTTATGCATCAGATATGATTCATTTTCTTATCACTTCATTCCCACATTGCTCTCATTAAGGAAGATATCAAAGAGAAGATGATTCCGAGACTTAGAATTCTTATCTTCAAACATTCCCTTAATACATTTCTCGTATGTAGGTTTAATTGGTTATCAACAAGGATACTTGACTAATTAGCACTTGCTTGAATCTCCTAACCTCTTTCTTTTACACTCTATATTACTCCATCATGTTTCAAACCCTTCCTTACTTTCCATAATCCTCTTACCATATACTACTCTTCCACATGTCATCTTTAACTTCTACCTTTCTCTTATGATCATGTTACTTATTCATGTGTATGATCATGTATACCATGTTGCACATTTTTTTATCCTTCTACTAATGTGAAGTTGAAATTCTACCACTAGTTTCACATCATGTTTAATACATTACATATCCTTTATTTTAAATCAAATGACTCATGCATGGGTCAAACTTAATTTCTCTTTCAATCAAGTTTTTCCTTCCTGAATATAGTCTACTTTTGTATGACATTCATTTGTTAAGCTACACTTTTGTTCTTCTTTTAGAAACTAGTTTTTTGTTCTATAGAGACTTGGAATCCAAAGGTAGTAAGGATGAATGTATTAACTTCAAAATAAAGGTATACATTCCATGCTCTCAATTATATCATAACCCTCATTCCTTAATCAAGCTCATCATTTCCAACATTTATCTTTGTTTTAACTTAGTTTCTTATCCTAGTCTTATGATTTACATGTTCATCTAATTCTCTTTACTTTAACTCTTTTGAAGACTCTTCACTTATATTTACTTATTGTCTACTTAACTCTTTTCTTCTATTTTCCCTTTGCTTTGGAGTACATAAAAGCAATGTACTCAATTATATGATCCATTCCTCATGATTGATTCTTACTATCTTGTCCCTTACATACTTTTCTCATATCTATTCCATATTTCATATATAGAGTTCATATAATACTAATCATAATTTAATCTAAACCTTATATTGTGTTCCTTTATTCCCAATTAAGGGTTTCTCATATGAGGCCCCAAAGCTGGATCTCATATATCAGTTCCAACTGATTCTTAGCTATTGTGGCAACACATCCCATTATCACACAGATAACGAGGTGTTATGCGAAAACGTGCGGAAATTACCATAACAACAACTTATCAAAAACACGGGTTAACTAAAACCGATTGCGGGAAACTGATAAACTGAGAAGCATATTACATTCTAGTCCACATCCTGCAAGAAAACATGTTATATACATACCCATACAAACCTGGGTACATGTCCACAGCTTAGAGCAACAGTTGTCCTGTCATGACATGAGTTCATCACCTGTTATATACATAAAGGCCCACATCCGGCCAACAACAGGATATACAAACATCATAGATCGTTCATTGTGAAAAAATGTCAAAACATCGCCAAGGACCTGAGAGTACAGGGATGACTCTAGACTCTACAACAAAACACTCAAAACAGCAACATCTCCAAATCTTGCCTTCTACTGTCCTTCTTACTGCTCGGCTACAACACCGTGACCACCACCACGACAAGCTCGACCACCTAAAAAGGGTGTAAACCAACGGAGTGAGACAATTGAACATTGTCCCAGCGGGAGGCATAACTCCCCGCCAAAACTACAAAACCTCAGATAAGTTAGAGCTTATAACATCAGATTACTGATAAGGAATATAACAGAAGTAGTTTATGAAAAGCAAAGACATCCTTTACAGTTAAACTTACCAGCTGTACAAAGATGCATATAACCAATATATCTCTCAATGGAACATGATTGACAAGATAATTATATGAAACTTACCACATATGAGAAATGTGCATGCAACTGCAAGATAATTAAAGTTAACTACACAAACAAGGCCTCAACCAATGTTTCGTGTTTGTCTTAAGCAGTATATACTAAACGGCTGGATTACGTTTTATTATGCCCTGAGGAAATGAACCGTACCGTTCAAATCTAACCTTCGGCTGCGAAGCCCATAGTCGGTGCCATACAAGGTCAATGGAAGAGTCGGACTCCACGACCTTCTCCGCCTCATGGTCAGTACATGAGTACAACATAAGCAGGACCACAGTCTCATGCTGAAGTGGTCTTAGCCACAGGGTCAGCTCCACAGGCTACCCTCTTCCTAGCCCGCCTCGGTACAGGTCACGGTGCTAGTAAAACTGAGCCACGTGTCTAAACACTGTGCTCTGAGTCATGAACGCATTCATGCTCATCATATCACATATCTGGAGCCATGGGCCATGTTCACCATGCTCATCACATATCCGAGTCTACAAACGTAGCTGCACTCGTTTCACCTCTCTATTTTAGGCTAGGAGAAACCTCGCATATTCAAAAATATGTGCTCCGAGTTAACCCATAGGAGAACCCGTTTCACCATCACCCTATCCTGACTGATGATGGATCTATGGCCAGGGCAACTACATGATAGATTTCACTGTGATTAATTAGTATCTTTTAGATGGATTGCAAGATTCAACCAAGTTGTATAACATGCAAGATATAACAAAAGGTAAACAACATAAACTCATCATTATGTTACTTTCACATCACACTGATCCATCACAAGGATCTCACATCACATGTTATCACTTGGCCTCTTTCCAACCATCTAGATCCATCTCAAGGATCATCACATATCATGGGATCTCAATCCCTCATCACATAGTGCCATAGCCTCTCAAGGCTTTCATCATTATTATGGAACATCATTCAGAATATACCTGTCATCACAGTATTCACATATCATCATTTCTCATAGCCTTTCATTTGGCTAAGCATTACCTGCATGTTTAGCATCATTCAATAACCATATGAATAATCAAGGGACTCATATTATTAACATAAGGTGACAATTAGGGTTAAGTACATTGTCAGCACAATATGACAATAATAATTACATCCATGCCTCATCTTAAGGTTACATATGTAAGCACATTATCAAGCAACCCCAATGCATTCTTATTGTTACTCTTAGCATTAAAGAGATAACCAGGGTAGTCACATTCATACACATGTGCTTCATCTTGCTTCAATCATCACACTAGCATTATTATTACTACTACCATAGTCACTATCTTTATCATTAAGAGAACAAGGAGTCACTAACGATATCAAGGGCACGTATAGATCAAGCCGTTTCCATGATGCAAAGAACCCTCACAAAAGGTACCCAAACCCTCACCAAAAGAAGTGTATCGGGCAAGGCTCACTAACATAGTGTCGGGCAAAGCTTACTCTCACCAAGGCGTGCAGCCTAGTCAGGCGTGCAGCGCACAACACTAAAACAAGGGCGAGCGTGCAGCCCTGTCGGGCGTGCAACCCCAAGGAGTGCAAGGTGTATATCGGGCGTGCAGGGTACTAAGGGGCGAGCAAAGCTGTCGGGCGACACGGGCTGATGTCGGGTGAGCACGGCTGGTGCCGGGCGAGCAGGGTATCGGGCGACAGGATAGTCAGGCGTGCAACTAAAACCGGGTGAGCAGGGGAAATTCGGGCGAGCACTAAGCTACTGGGCGAGCAGGGCGCGTCGAATGAGCAGAATATCGGGCGAGCAGCCCCAAGGTGTGCAGCTTGCCGGGCAGAACTAGCTCAAGGCGTGCAAGGTCAGATTGCTCACTCGCCCAAAGAACAAAAAGGAGTATATTTCTCACTCATGTCGTGCAAGGCAGCTAAGCCATGAGGGCTGTCGGGCAGCACCTCTACAACCAACAAACGCCCAAGATACATCACAATAAGGTTATCTAAACAAGCTCACCTTCTTGCCCAAGATGAGAAGAGAGTCTTTCTCAAGCCACTAAGTCACAAGCTCACCTCAATCGGCTAGGAAAGAGGGGTATTGCTCATGGCATTAGGACCCAACTCACTCTTCTAAACCAAGGGGAGAGAGGAGTGTTGCTCCCTAAACCCTAATCTTACATGGATCGGCCGACATGGCTACTAGGCAAGAACTAAGCTACCCACATGCATATAAATGAGAGTATGGAAACAACATATATGAAAAGAGAGTAGAGCAGTTAGGGTTAGAGTTATGCAACCCGCCTTAAGCTCCAAGGAAGAAGAAGAACTCCAAGCTTCAAGGGATGTCGACCACCAAAGTTCCTCCAAGGGGATGTCGACCTCCAAGCTACTCCTTCAAGGGTGTATCGGCCACCACTCTCCTTCTCCAAGGGTGTATCGGCCTCCAAGCAAGGAAAGGAGGGAGTGTGTCGTGCACAAGAGGGAGAGGAACTAAAGGGACCTTAAGCTAAGGAAGGAACCACCTATATAGAAGGGGAGGGAGGAGAAAACAAGGTTGGTCCATGCTAGGTGTCGTCCACCCAAAGGACACTTGTCCACAAGCTCAAACCACCACTCTAGCAAGGTCTAAGACACTTGTCCAAGATGTGCACCATGTGTCCACCAAACAAGACCAAGCACCATGGGCGACACACCAAGCTTGCACTAGGGCGACACACCTCCTTGTTGGCCGACACACACCTCACCTTGGGCAACACAAGCAACACTTGGCTGACACAAGGCTCAACCAAGCCCAACCAAGGCACCTCAAGGCCCAAACGAGCTCAAACAACAAGCCCAAGCCTTCCTCTCAACTCTAGAGGAAGCAAAGAGAGAGAAGAACACCTCTCAAGGTGGTAGACTTGCTCACAAAACCCTAAACTTGGATTATTTGCAAGTAGCACCTCCAACTCTCAACAAAGCACGACCAAACCCTAATCACCACTAAAGGTGATTAGCAAGCATCAAACCACCAAGGTTAAGCAAAGCAAACAGGGTAAGCCCTAAACGAAGGTCAGGGTCCTTACAATCTAACCCCCTTTAAGGGATTTTGTCCCCGAAATCTGAAGAGGAAAGCGAGGGATACTTCCTCCTCATCTCTTCCTCAAGCTCCCACGTGGCTTCCTCAATGCCACGACGTTGCCAAAGAACTTTCACAAGAACCAGGTCTTTCCTCTTCAGCTTCTTAACTCTTCTGTCAAGAATCGCCATAGGACCTTCCTCGTAGGTCACATCTGCATCAAGCTCAACCTCAACTAGTTGTATCACTGTACCTGAATCCGGATGACTTTTCTTCAGTATACTGACATGAAACACTGGATGTAACCTATGCAACTCTGGAGGCAACTCTATCTCGTATGCTACCTTGCCAACACGTTCTATGACTGGGTAAGGCCCCATATACCTGGGTGCCAACTTACCCTTTCGTCCAAACCTTAGCACACCCTTCCAAAGCGAGACCTTAAGATATACTTTGTCTCCTACCTGGAACTCCAAAGGTCGTCGGCGATTGTCTGCATAAGACTTCTGCCTATCCTGTGCCACTTTCAACTGTCGTTGTATCACTTTAATCTTTTCCGTTGTCTGCTGAACTAACTCAGGACCCAAAAGCTGATACTCACCAGACTCATACCAACACAAAGGAGATATGCACTTCCTTCCATACAAAGCTTCATAAGGAGCCATGTCGATGCTCCGCTGATAACTGTTGTTATAAGAAAACTCTATCAAACTCAGATGTACATCCCAGGTGCCTAGGAACTGTAAAACACAAGCTCGAAGGAGATCTTCCACAATCTGAATAGTCCTTTCAGACTGTCCATCTGTCTGCGGGTGAAAGGCTGTACTGAACCTCAACTGTGTACCCAACGCTCGGTGCAACTGTTCCCAGAAACGACTGGTAAACTGAGGACCTCTGTCAGAAACTATCATCACTGGCACACCATGCAAACGTACTATCTCATCCACGTACACTCTAGTGAGCTTCTCTGCTGTATACGTCGTCTTCACAAGCAGGAAATGGGCAGACTTCGTCAATATGTCCACTATCACCCAAATGGAATCATGATTCCTAGTTGTCTTGGGTAGACCAACTACGAAATCCATGGTTATATGATCCCATTTCCATTGTGGTATCAGCAAAGGTTGTAACGTTCCTGCCGGTTTTTGATGCTCAGCCTTCACTTGCTGACAAACCGCACATCTCGCCACAAACTCAGCTAAATCTTTCTTCAAGCCGGGCCACCAATACAAGTCTTTCAGACTATGGTACATCTTGGTGACACCTAGATGCATGGCATACATCGACGTGTGTGCTTCCTCAAGCACCAACTTCCTCAGATCATCAGCATCTGGAACCACCATCCTATCACGATAGCAAACCAGTCCATCCTCAGACTCATGAAACCCATCACGCTTGTCGCTGCCGAACTCTGATCTGATCAACTGTATTGCCTCATCTGTCTGCTATGCATCCTTGATTTGCTGTCACAACGTAGGTTGGACTTGCATCTGTGTGAAAAGACCAGACAACAAAGAAACTTCCATCTGCACATTCATCTGTCGCAGAGAGACAAACATATCTCACCTATGGCAAACCAGGGAACTCAACTGTGCCTTCTTGGAGGGAAAAGAGGATTTTCGACTAAGCACATCTTCTACCACATTTGCTTTACCAGGATGATACTCGATAGTGCAGTCGTAGTCGTTGATCAACTCCATCCATCGCCGTTGTCGCATGTTCAACTCATGCTGCGTAAAGATATACTTCAGATTCTTATGATCTGTAAAGATCTGACACACTTCCCCATACAGGTAGTGTCTCCAAATCTTTAACGCATGAACCACCACCGCCAACTCCAAGTCATGAGTCGGGTAGTTCTCCTCATGCTTCTTGAGCTGTCGTGAGGCAAAAGAAACCACATGATCTTCCTACATCAACACGCAACCTAAACCTTTCTTGGAAGCATCACAGAAAACAACATAGCCTTTCCTAGGCTCTGGCAAGATCAACACTGGAGCACTGGTCAGCTTCTCCTTCAGACTCTGGAAAGCTAGCTAACATCGATCATCCCAAACAAAAGGTACATCCTTCCTGGTCAACTTCATCATCGGCAACGCGATCACACTGAAGTCGTTGATAAACCTCCGGTAGTATCCAGCTAAACCAAGGAAACTACAAACTTATGTTGGCATCTTTGGTTGTTCCCAATCCGCAATGGATTCCACCTTCTTCGGATCTACTTTGACTCCTTCAGCAGATATTACATGACCCAAGAAAGTCACTTCATCCAACCAGAACTCGCACTTACTAAACTTGGCATACAACTAATGTTGACGAAGAAGAGTCAACGCTTGACGAAGATGTTGCTCATGCTCTAGCCTGCCCCGACTATAGATCAAGATGTCATCTATAAAGACTACGACAAACTGATCTAAGAATGGAAAAAACACTCTGTTCATCAGATCCATGAATGCAGCATGTGCATTGGTTAACCCAAACGGCATAACCACAAACTCATAATGACCATACCTTGTCCTGAAAGCTGACTTCGGTATGTCATCCACCCTTATCCTCAACTGATGATATCCAGATCGTAGATTGATCTTTGAAAACACTGTAGCACCATGCAACTGATCAAACAGATCATCTATCCTCGGCAACGGGTACTTGTTCTTGATCGTGACCTTGTTCGACTGCCGGTAGTCTATACACAACCACATCGAACCATCCTTCTTCTTAACAAATAGCATGGGAGCACCCCAAGGTGACGTACTCGGTCGGATAAAACCCTTGTCCAGCATCTCTTACAACTGCTTCTTCAACTCTGCCATCTCTGCTGGAGCCATTCTGTACGGTGTCTGCGCAACTGGCTGCGTTCCTGGAACCAGATTGATCTCGAAATCAATATCTCGGGGTGGGGGAACACCAGGAAACTCCTCAGGAAACACGTCTGCAAACTCTCGAACTACTGACACCTCCTCAAGACTAGGACCTTTTTCCTTGGTAACCACAACGGTATCCACCACATGAGCTAGGAACGCCTCACATCCCTGTCATAACAACTTATCTGCCACCATAGCTGATACCAAACATGTCGAAAGAATCTTCCTATCTCCCTGGAAGATCCACTTCTCTCCAGCAACATCAAACACTGTCTGCTTGGAACCACAGTCCAAAACAACCTTATACCTCTCTAAGGTATCCATCCCAAGGATAACATCGAACCCATGCATCTCAAGAGGTATGAGGTCCACTTGAATGCGATGTCCCGAGAAAGACAAGACACAAGATGGACACTCTTCTAGAAGTAATGAAGAACCATCAAGAGGGGTTTCTAACAACAAGCTATCCTTCTTACAGCTAACCGGTAAGCGACAGTTCTCAAGCATACTATAGGCGATAAAAGAGTGCGTAGCACCTGGGTCAACCAGAACATATATAAAGCAAGAAGAAGACATATCAGAATGAAATAAATCCATCTGACCTGTCACTACTCGCGGGTTGACTATCGCCTTCGGCTGATTCATAGCGTAGAATCGAGCCGTTGCTTGCTGTCCACGACCTATGCTTCCTTGAGCAGACGATCCAGCCTGAGACGCTTGACCGCGTCCTCGTCCTCTAATACCACTAGGCTGTTGATGATCCGATCCTTGAAGGTTCTGTCTTGGCTGTTGTGTCACTTCATCATCTCTATTCGGGCATTTGAACCTCATATGCCCGATCTGACCACACCGATGGCATGCTCTATCATCAACCCGTGGCCTAGATGGCATTTCACTGCCACAGAAGCCGAACTTTGTGCCTTAGATGGTGAAGAAACATAACCCCTTCCTCTACTCGGAGACCACTGAGACGGTCCACCAGAACCTCTCATCGCTGCCGGTGCTGAAAACCTGGGCTTCTTGAAGCCACCAAACCTCTGACCCTAGAACTAAGAAGGTCTTTTCTTAGCCATAGACTCTCTCTTCTCTCTTACAGAACGTTCAATCCTCCGGACAAATTCCACAAACGTAGCAAACCGTTCCCGATTCTCCAACGCAGAAACCGGTGTCGTCAGCTCAACACTCAGACCCTTCTCGAAACGTCTGATCTGTTCCTCGTCTGTCGTCGCGATGTGAGGACAAAACCTCAGCAGGTCCATAAACTTAGCTTCATACTCGGTGATGTTCATCGCTCCCTGTCGTAAACTCTCAAACTGACGGATATTCTCATCCAGATACATCTTGGGAAAGTATCTGGTGACAAACTCGCATCAAAACACTTCCCAACAGATCACTTTACCGGGCCGCTTCTCTTCCTCGATGGTCCACCAGTGACCAGCACTACCTTTCAAAAGGTAGAAAGCGTGCTTTACTTTGTCTGCTTCGGGGATGTCAAGGATCCGGAAATCCTTCTCAAGACTCGTCAGCCACAGATCTGCATCCGCTGGATCAGCCATTCCAGCAAAATCCAAAGCTCCAACTCGGCGAAGCCGCTCGAAGGTCTTCCCAATACATGATGCTTCTCCATGGGGAACATGTGCTCGCGGAGGAGGCACTGGTAATCACTCAACCATGAGATTCATCGTAGCCATCATCTGCCCCATAAGCTGTTGGTAGGCAGGATGTTCAAGAATGGCTGGGTCAGGTTGGGGGACCTCAGGCACCCGATCTTCATGTGCCTGGCCTACTGCTCCATCAACGGATGCAACATCACTAAGCTCAGGAGCATGTTCTTCATGGTTTCCAGACATCTTGGCTTTTCTTCCGCTGAGGGCAGAAGATTTTTATGAGAAAATCTGGAAAACACATAAGAACAAACACAACCTAGTCCTAGATCCCTGTAGACTCAGCGAACCTAGAGCTCTGATACCAAAACTTGTGGCAACACATCCCATTATCACACAGATAACGAGGTGTTACGCGAAAACGTGAGGAAATCACCATAACCACAGCTTATCAAAAACACGGGTTAACTAAAACCGATTGCGGGAAACTGATAAACTGAGAAGCATATTACATTCCAGTCCACATCCTGCAAGAAAACATGTTATTTACATACCCATACAAACCTGGGTACATGTCCACAACTTAGAGCAACAACTGTCCTGTCATGACATGAGTTCATCACCTGTTATATACGTAAAGGCCCACATCCGGCCAACAGCAGGATATACAAACATCATAGATCGTTCATCGTGAAACAACGTCAAAACACCGCCAAGGACCTGAGAGTACAGGGATGACTCTAGACTCTACAACAAAACACCCAAAATAGCAGCATCTCCAAAGCTTACCTTCTACTGTCCTTCTTGCTGCTCGGCCGCAACTCCGCGACCACCACCACGACAAGCTCGACCACCTAAAAAGGGTATAAACCAATGGAGTGAGACAATTGAACATTGTCCCAGCGGGAGGCATAACTCCCCTCCAAAACTACAAAACCTCAGATAAGTTAGAGCTTATAACAACAGATTACTGATAAGGAATATAACATAAGCAGTTTGTGAAAAGCAAAGCCATCCTTTACAGTTAAACTTACCAGTTGTACAAAGAGGCATATAACCAATATATCTCTCAATGGAACATGATTGATAAGATAATTATATGAAACTTACCACATATGAGAAATGCACATGCAACTGCAAGATAATTAAAGTTAACTACACAAACAAGGCCTCAACCAATGTTTCATGTTTGTCTTAAGCAGTATATACTAAACGGCTGGATTACATTTTATTATGCCCTGAGGAAATGAACTGTACCGTTCAAATCCAACCTTCGGCTGCGAAGCCCATAGCCGGTGCCATACAAGGTCAATGGAAGAGCCGGACTCCACGACCTTCTCTGCCTCATGGTCAGTACATGAGTACAACATAAGCAGGACCGCAGTCTCATGCTGAAGTGGTCTTAGCCACAGGGTCAGCTCCACAGGCTACCCTCTGGCTAGCCCGCCTCGGTACATGTCACGGTGCTAGTAAAACTGAGCCACGTGTCTAAACACCGTGCTCTGAGTCATGAATGCATTCATGCTCATCATATCACATATCTGGAGCCATGGGCCATGTTCACCATGCTCATCACATATCCGAGTCTACAACCGCAGCTGCACTCGTTTCACCTCTCTATTATAGGCTAGGAGAAACCTTGCATATTCAAAAATATGCACTCCGGGTTAACCCGCAGGAGAACCCGTTTCACCATCACCCTATCCTGACTAATGATGGATCTATGGCCAGTGCAACTACATGATAGATTTCACTGTGATTAATTAGTATCTTTTAGATGGATTGCAAGATTCAACCAAGTTGTATAACATGCAAGATATAACAAAAGGTAAACAACATAAACTCATCATTATGTTACTTTCACATCACACGGATCCATCACAAAGATCTCACATCACATGTTATCACTTGGCCTCTTTCCAACCATCTAGATCCATCTCAAGGATCATCACATATCATGGGATCTCAATCCCTCATCACATAGTTCCATAGCCTCTCAAGGCTTTCATCATTATTATGGAACATCATTCAGAATATACCTGTCATCACAGTATTCACATATCATCATTTCTCATAGCCTTTCATTTGGCTAAGCATTACTTGCATGGTTAGCATCATTCAATAACCATATGAATAATCAAGGGACTCATATTATTAACATAAGGTGACAATTAGGGTTAAGTACATTGTCAGCACAATATGACAATAATAATTACATCCATGCCTCATGTTAAGATTACATATGTAAGCACATTATCAAGCAACCCTAATGCATTCTTATTGTTACTCTTAGCATTAAAGAGATAACCAGGGTAGTCACATTCGTACACATGTGCTTCATCTTGCTTCAATCATCACACTAGCATTATTATTACTGCTACCATAGTCACTATCTTTATCATTAAGAGAACAAGGAGTCACTAACGATATCAAGGGCACGTATAGATCAAGCTGTTTCCATGATGCAAAGAACCCTCACAAAAGGTACCCAAACCCTCACCAAAAGAAGTGTATCGGGCAAGGCTCACTAACATAGTGTCGGGCAAAGCTTACTCTCACCAAGGCATGCAGCCTAGTCAGGCGTGCAGCGCACAACACTGAAACAAGGGCGAGCGTGCAGCCCCAAGGCGTGCAAGGTGTATATCGGGCGTGCAGGGTACTATGGGGCGAGCAAAGCTGTCGGGCGACACGGGCTGATGTCGGGTGAGCACGGCTGGTGCCGGGCGAGCAGGGTATCGGGCGACAGGATAGTCAGGCGTGCAACTAAAATCGGGTGAGCAGGGGAAAGACGAGCGAGCACTGAGCTACTGGGCGAGCAGGTCCCGTCGAGTGAGCAGAATATCGGGCGAGCAAGGTGTCGGGCGAGCAGCCCACCGGGCGAGCAGCCCCAAGGTGTGCAGCCTGCCGGGAAGAACTAGCTCAAGGCGTGCAAGGTCAGATTGCTCACCCGCCCAAAGAACAAAAAGGAGTACATTGCTCACTCATGCCGTGCAAGGCAGCTAAGCCATGAGGGCTGTCGGGAAGCACCTCTACAAGCACCAAACGCCCAAGATACATCACAACAAGGTTATCTAAACGAGCTCACCTTCTTGCCCAAGATGAGAAGAGAGTCTTGCTCAAGCCACTAAGTCACAAGCTCACCTCAATCGGCTAGGAAAGAGGGGTATTGCTGATGGCATTAGGACCCAACTCACTCTTCTAAACCAAGGGGAGAGAGGAGTGTTGCTCCCTAAACCCTAATCTTACATGGATCGGCCGACATGGCTACTAGGCAAGAACTAAGCTACCCACATGCATATAAATGAGAGTATGGAAACAACATATATGAAAAGAGAGTAGAGCAGTTAGGGTTAGAGTTATGCAACCCGCATTAAGATCCAAGGAAGAAGAAGCACTCCAAGCTTCAAGGGATGTCGACCACCAAAGTTCCTCCAAGGGGATGTCGACCTCCAAGCTACTCCTTCAAGGGTGTATCGGCCACCACTCTCCTTCTCCAAGGGTGTATCGGCCTCCAAGCAAGGAAAGGAGGGAGTGTGTCATGCACAAGAGGGAGAGGAACTAAAGGGACCTTAAGCTAAGGAAGGAACCACCTATATAGAAGGGGAGGGAGGAGAAAACAAGGTTGGTCCATGCTAGGTGTCGTCCACCCAAAGGACACTTGTCCACAAGCTCAAACCACCACTCTAGCAAGGTCTAAGACACTTGTCCAAGATGTGCACCATGTGTCCACCAAACAAGACCAAGAACCATGGGCGACACACCAAGCTTGCACTACGGCGACACACCTCCTTGTTGGCCGACACACACCTCACCTTGGGTGACACAAGCAACACTTGGCCGACACAAGGCTCAACCAAGCCCAACCAAGGCACCTCAAGGCCCAAACGAGCTCAAACAACAAGCCCAAGCCTTCCTCTCAACTCTAGAGGAAGCAAAGAGAGAGAAGAACACCTCTCAAGGTGGTAGACTTGCTCACAAAACCCTAAACTTGGATTATTTGCAATTCGCACCTCCAACTCTCAACAAAGCACGACCAAACCCTAATCACCACTAAAGGTGATTAGCAAGCATCAAACCACCAAGGTTAAGCAAAGCAAACAGGGTAAGCCCTAAACGAAGGTCAGGGTCCTTACAGCTATTCTAATATTTCCCATTTGTCTCAACATCTTAGTGTATGTACATTCTCACTATGTTGTGGGTCTAATTTATCCAAAGTCTACTCTTATTATATTGTTAATAGGAGTCATTAGATCTCAGTAACACATCCTGCCAGCCGAACCAGGCCAAACCTACAGTCCTGAAGCCAAGAGCTACTCCAGAATAACCAACTCCTATTAATCTCAAACATGTGGAAAGAAAATCCACTTAGGGAAAACTCATTTAAACATAAATTCTGGTCTACTTGATACAAAGAATATAAATAATAAATGAATCACTTCATGATACACAACAATATAAAAGAACCATATATATTCTACAAATTGATAATCTAAATTCATACATATAAGAGAATTTCTATTGATCTCCAATCAAATAAGCAATATAAAGCAAGAGTTGTATCACATTCTATGTTTAATCTCTTACTCCTTCATTACTTTCTGGTCTCTTAACCCTAAGATTTCTAGGGTTTTTCTCTAGCCCATCCTTCCTCTACATACCTGGCCAGGGCATCCAGAGAAGAATAGATAGAGTAGCTTGATACTGGTCAATCTAAGTATTCAGATACCGGGCCAAGGTATCCAAATACCCAGACTTCCCAGAGATATAGACACATCACCTCCTATCTTCCACACTTATAACTCTGACTTTCTATCCTATGGTCCCTGACAACTCAACCTAAGCTCTAATACCAAAAGATTGTCACACCCGCATCCCACAATTACCACCAATCATGAGATTAGGGCATGACTATGAGGATTATACTTGATACAAAGTTCACTCCCTTATTATTATTATTATTATTTCCTTTATTTCCTTTTTATTTCAAACTCTTTGTTTTCTCGCATCCAATCACATAAACAAACTTTATAATAGAATTAAACTTTTATTACTCTAATATGATCTCAACATTAATGATACACATCCATACATTCATTCTGTTTCTCACACTTCCATGTACATATGACATGATAATCAAATACATTCTCTCTTATCAAGGAAACAAAGATACAAACATCATTTACAACTCTCTCACATCTATACAAGGACCTAGAGTGACAGGGACCGACTGAACTTAACTAATCTCATACTTAACTCATGTGGTAGGTCTACTCTGATGCTTCGACCTTCTTCAAGTCCACATGGTTTCCCTAAAAATTGTGAGTAGAGGGGTGAGCCTACTCGCTCAGTGAATGAATACTTCGAAGAAACAGTCTAAAGCACTGATATAATTACAAATATACTTTTGAGCAACTAATATCAATTATAACGGAAGAAATCTTTAAAGAGTCTAAACATTGACAATCATAAATATGACAGGATAATCTAGATATCAACAAGAGTAAATCAATATATGAACATGCTTGATTAATCTCAAAGAGAACTAATAACTCAAATACATACAAAGGATAATTGAATAACTATGCACACTTGTTTAACCTCTCATTCATCTTATTATGCCCTGAACCCACATGAGGTGTACCACAACATGTGAAAGAATCACAACAAGCTACGACCTCACTGTACAAGGCTTAGAAGCATGCCCGGGTCCCTAAGCCTATGTCTTGAGTAAGACCCCATCTGCAGTGGGCCTCATCACGTCTACCTCTCGGCGGCCAATGGGAGCAGCCGGATATACCCGACTCCACCAATCAACCTGGGTACTCAGGCGGTGAGTCAAAGCCCTCAGGCTTAATGTACATCAGTGGACCTACTGACCACTGATCAGATCACTCAACATGTTACATAGGTACCCCCGACATCCCCAGTTGGTGTTGGGTACCACACAACTATAAGGAGTCTGCCCTACTGGTCAAGACCCCCGCACCCTACTGGTGTGCTCCATCTTACCTCGATCTAGACTACCTCCAGTCAGGAAGTCGTTTCCTCCTCACAGTGCAGGCCTCATCCTGTGAGGATTCTACAATGTTCAGGGCATCTACATGTCTAATTCACTCTTTAATTTCACAATTCAATCATCACATCAACATATCTTTGTTCATCTTTGTAAACCGTTCATTTCATAAACCATCTGATAACATTTACCACAACTGAACTATTAAGCATCACCACATCTCAAACTCAGAAACATTGATATCACAATACTTGTTTCACTGAACACCCTATCATTAGGGTTTCATTTACCTTCTTCACTTATCACATAACTCACATAAGGATTGAATTCATCATAACATCGTTCAATAAGAATTGCTCTCAGCAGTTCACATATAATTGAATATATATATGAAATGAACTGAACTAGGGTTTCCGCGCTCTTAATGATATATCAAGCAAACATTGATATAATCAAAAGAAATCCAAGATCTTATCTAACATATATGTAATACGCACACAAATAAAACAATCATTCATAACCAAAGAGATTCAACTAGACAAACTTCTTTATTCAATTATATAACAATTTCAGTCATAGCCGAAAATCTTAGATTTTAGTATAATCATGTAACCTCTACAATTAATTTTAAAACTCTCATTTAGATGGATTGCGATCATTTCTAATGTGATTTCATAATCTAAAATTCATCACAATAGAGGAATAATCCATATCAAATCATCTTGCAAAAGCTAGATCAAATCGACCATTTAGGGTTGTACTTGCATACTAATCAATTGAAAATTATTAATGATTTAACTGATTTTCATACAATCTACTATTTAAAGGAAGTACCCACTCACCATAAGGTGTGAAAACACCCTAAAAACGTAGCCCATCTCTGAAGATCTCGAATCCATATCAAGGTCCTAGAAAAATCTGTGATTTCTTCTTCCTTTCAACCCTAAACGGGACCTGTTGTAGGTAGAAGACAAGATTAGAGGTTAAATCAAACCTCCAAATCACAGGATTAGGATCTCAAGCAAGGGGAAACTGAAAGGAAGAAGAATTCAAGATTAAAACTACTTACCAACTCGAATCTATAATAACCCATTTGGATTTCTGCTGTTCTGAACGTTCTTCCAAAAAAATCGCCCTCCAGGTTGCCCTTTCATCCAGCAAGTGGTCTAGGATGATAGATGATCGAATCGCAGTTCCAACGCACTTTGTTTCATTGAAAAACGGATAAGTATTGCTCAAGATAAGATCGTTTTCGATTGCTATTCTTGGCGGCGTTGACTGCGGTCACGGTGTCGACACAGCATCGGTCGCGGTTTACACCGCGGTCATGGTGTCGATGCAGCATCGATCGCGGTTTACACCGCGGTCGCGGTGTCGACGCAGCGTCAGTCGCGGTTTATAGTATATGCTTACTAAAAATGGTATAACTCACTCATTTTAACTCCAATTTGGTTCATCCTTTTTTTGTTCGATTCGTAATTGAATTCTCTACAATCTTACCATATTATTTTATTAATATCATCAATGAAAAATCCTTTATTAATTATTTCCTCCACTATCATTAATCCTCTTCTTGCACACATGTATGGGTCAATGCTATGTTAACCCTAACTTGAATCTTTATAATATACTCAAGTCATGATTATGAGTTGCCCAAATAAGTATTTAAGGTTACCAATATTAAGACAAAGCACAACATAGAATATTACTAACAAAATATGATACACATTAAGATTATCTTAAATATTTTGGATTACCAACAAAGCTAGGAACGGGTTGTAACAAGGGAAGTGAAGGAGAAATGCACCCGTGACATACTTTTGAGAAAATCATACATTGGAAATGAGGAGGGAAGTAAAGGGAGGAGAAGAAAGAAGTGAGCAGTGAGGTGAGAATATAAAAGTAGAAAGAAGTAAATAAGGAGTCGAAAGAAACAAGATAGATGAAGGAAGTGAGGACATACGAGGGAAGTAAACAGAGGTGATGAGGGAAGTGAGGAGGGAAACATAATAAAAGGGGAGTGAATATATTAGAGTGTCTATATACTTAAGTGTTTCCGTCTTTTGCTTAAGTTCTATTGAGTCTATTTATAACATGGACCCAATAGTCTATTGGCCCATTAGGTTTTGTCTAAGTGCTTGTATGCTTCCCCCTTCTCCCATTTATTGGAAAGGGTGGTTGCCTCCTTTCTATAAGCAATAAAAAAAACCCTACATGTAAGATGATGTTCCCAATTATATCTCATCCTCCTCATGGTATCAGACTAGCCGGTCCTGTGTTGCCCGTAACCCTGAGACAGAGAGGGTAAAGGAGAGTGTCTCCCCTTGTGGGTGGCCTCCTCCACCGCTAGGCCCTATTAATGGCTGCTTGTAGGGATTTTCCCATCCCCACCTCTTTTTGGAGCCGTCTTCATCTTCACCACCAAAATCATCCAATGACATTGTTGGATCCAGATCTACAAGGGTCGGCATGCATTCGTCTGCCTTGTTTGCTAATGATGCCACTACTATCCTATCCACCATCAGCCATGTTGTCGCCACCATCATTGCTCACTTGGAGGAGCCATCACTACCTCCATGTATGATTCCGTCATCGATCTACTCCATGCATCCACCCCTATTGAGATCTACTCCTAAATCAAGGAAATGATCTCCTATTTCTATTGATATTGGGGGTACATCGTCTCCATATTTCTATGGAGGAGATCCAGAAGGTGTTTCCCCTCTTTTTTTGTTGTCTTTTGGGTTTTCTTCTACTGTTCGCCACCGACACGACGTGTGTTTTCATCAACACGATGTGTAGGCAGTGTTCTACTTCTTCGTGACTGTGTTTGCCAGTTTTGGACACAACATTTCACTTTTAGACATGGTGTGTCACTTGAAGAGACTATGTGTCACTTTCAAACAAAGTGTGTCATCTTTCTAACATGACGTGTCACATGCTTTGGTCTTGAGCTTCTGTCAACTGGCACGGCGTGTCCTTTCAATGACAGGTCGTGTCACCGGCTTCTCTCAACTGACATGGTGTGTCCTTTCAACAACACAATGTGTCACCAGATTCTACTGGCACTGTCTGCTGTTACTATCTACCAGACACTATGTCTCGCTTCACTGACATGATGACTCACCTACTATTGTTGCTTCCTATATCAGCTGACTCGGTGTGTCTCTCAACGACACAGCATGTCGCTCAACGACACGACATGTATGCTGCTACTTATTGCTACATCTTGGCGTGCCATAATGATTTTATTATATGGCAGAGGTATCTATACATGGTGTGTCCCTTCTTTCTCTTACCAACAACAATTATCTTCTCGTTTTCAGCTTTTTTTTATAATTTTTTGTAACATCCCCCAGACTTTCAACCCTACATAACCTTTTTGCCTACCTTCTCAATACTTTTTTTTCACCATCCCCTTTACATATTGAACATGTTCAACCTACCGAGTAACATTTCAGTAGTGTATCTTCTCTTTATACTGAAGTTTACATTCTGGTACTCCTCCTTTTATTCTTCTTGTCCTACTACCCCCATACACACTACATATTTGTGCTAATCAGATCCGTTTTTAGCCTAATCAGATTTTTGCGGGGACTCCGCCTCCAGATTTTTTTCCTATGTGATAAACAAATCCCCTTTCCAGGTCAGATAGAGATCCATTTATTTTTCTACCTGGATCTACCTAATCATGTCATTTTCCACCTTGACTCACATTTTCGATTACCTCCCCCACATATCTGCCTATACAACCCTTGCCTCTACCATTGTTTTTGACTCTCCATTCCAACCACTCTCTTGACTCTTTCATGGTTAGCATGAGGGGGAGAATAGAGGATGAAGAGTAGAGGGAGGAGATGAAATGGAGGAGAGATGAAGGAAGGAGAAAAAGAATTCAATTATGTTGCTACATGGGTCTTCATGCCAATTTTTACTGATGATATATGGATCCGTTTGATACTATTGGTGTTCCTTTTTTGTCTATATGGATCCATCTATTGTTATGTGGCTCATGATTGTGTTGCTATTATATGGAGCTTTTTGTTTCGGTTATTATTTATTCATCATCTACCTCGACTGCAACTATGAAGTTACATATTGGGACATCATTGTTGCTACTTGTTCTATGATTAGCACAAGTTACTTGCTTCTTTGTGATTTTGCACTATCTTCTATTCGTGCTCTATTTTACACATTGACTTTATATTGTGGACCAGGACTCTCTGGACTCTGTGGACTAACACTCTCTGGACTTTGACGCCTATTACTATGATGGATACTTTATGAAAAGGGAAGATGATGGAGACTTTTTGTTGTTAAATTTAGATGGAGCTTCATCTACATTGCATACTGGAGTTATTTATTTGCTTGCTACTTTGTACATAGGTCTTTTATCCGCCCACGTCGTCGACTTTTGCTTTTGTGTTCCAGCACTCTCTGGGTTGTTCGTTCTTTGTGCATATTGACTCTCTGTTCGTTTGTGCTTGGTTTGTACATTGACTATTGTTGCTACTTGTGACCTAGCACTCTCTAGGGCTTGTGATCCAACACTCTCTAGCTACTATGCCGATGGTTGTGATGAAGATTTTGGTGCCTATCTGCTATTCTTTCTTTTGCTCCAAATGCCATTATGATGATCAAGAAGCCTCTATGCCTTCCCAGATATCCACTACTTTGAAGTATCTAGTTGAGGGGGGAGCCTTTGAGTATTTGTTTGCTTGAGTGATTTTATTGTAACGTTGAGGGGGAGAAATTTTTGTATGGGTTTGGTTATCTTTCTATTCTGTTTAGTTTGTTTGTATGTCTGTTTGCAAGCTGACTTGGGATTCTCCCAAGCTCCAGCTTTAGGGGGAGTATTAGAGTGTCTATTTACTTAAGTGTTTTAGTCTTTTACTTAATTTCTACTTAGTCTATTTGTAACATGGGCCCAATAGTCTATTGGCCCATTAGGGTTTGTCTAAGTGTTTGTATGCTTCCTCCTTCTCCTAATTATAGGAAAGGGTGGTTGCCTCCTTTCTATCAAGATATAACAAGAAACCTACATGTAAGGGGATCTTTCCCATTATATCTCATCTTCCTCAGAATGGAAGAAGGAGAGAGATGATAAGTAAAACAAGGATGAGGGAAGTAAAGGGACAAGTTGGCACATTCCACTTATATGTGGACACATTGCTAGTAGAAGTGGGCACATTCCACTCAAATATGGGCCCATTACTAGTAGAAGTGGGTGTAGTCCATTAAAATATGGAATGCATCTACTTCTACTAGTAAAGCACCCACATTTGAATGGAATGTGCCCACTTCTACTAGTAATGTGCCCACATTTGAGTGAAATGTGGCTACTTCTACTCGCAATACAGTTAATAAAATGTATGGGTGCATTTACTAATAGAAGTGAAATGCAATCACTTCTACTAGTAATGAGCCTACATTTGAGTGAAATATGCCCACTTCTACTGGCAATGCACCCACATATCAGTGGAATGTGTCTACTTCTATTAGTAAATGCACCCATACATTTTATTGACTGCATTGTGAGTAGAAGTAGTCACATTTCACTCAAATGTGGGCACATTACTAGTAGAAGTGGGCACATTCACTTCTATTAGTAACACACCCATATTTGAGTGAAATATGCCCACTTCTACTAGTAATGCATCTACATATCAGTGGAGTATGCCCACTTCTTTTAGAAAAATACCCAATAAAATGTGGATACACTACTAATAGAAGTGGGTGTGCTCCACTCAAATATGGGTGCATTATTAGTACAAGTGGGCCTATTATTTCTCGGCTCTTATCTCATTACTTCCCTCATCTACCTTCTCACTTATCTATTCTCTTCCATTACTTTCCTCCATTATTTTCCCTACTCACTCATTTTATTCCCTCCTAAATTTCCCTCCTCTTCCCTTTAATTTCCTCCTTACTTCCCTCCTACTTTATTTTTTCCTCCTTACTTCCCTCCTCTCACCCATTACTTCACTCATCTACTCTCTCACTTCTCTCTTCTATTTCATTACTTCCCTCCTCTCTCACTATATTCCCTCCTCACTCATTTTGTTCCCTCTTTACTTCCCTTCTCTCTCCTTTCATTCCTCTTTACTTTCCCCTTTAGTTTTTTTTAAATATATCAATATGGTCTTGTTGGGATGCACATTTTATGAGAATTCTAACTATTTTTATTTTGTGAGAAAACTAATTACGGATTAAAAGTTATATGTAAACAAAATACAAACACAAAAAACCAGGTGAATAAAAAAAAGTGAGTGGAGGAAGGGGGGCCATGCTGCTAGACTGGTAGGGGGCTGACACATGTGATTTCCCCCGTGAGTGAAACCCGTGTACTCCCCCCTGCGCATGACCAAAATTAAACCCAATATAATTTTATAGTTGTCTTTCTCCTATAAAAAATGGTATAATAGACACAACTGAAGATGTACAATCACTACAACCAGGATGATTTCTCGCTTAGTCAAACTCAACTAAGTTTACATTAGAAACCAACTATGTCTTGATAATTTTATACGCAATTAGACTAGCACCACTTTTTCCTACTTTAGTCATTGTAACTTAGTAATTTATTCAAATTTTAGAAATATGAAGATTTACCGTATATAAATTGTGAGCAGTTGTCATAACAATGTCATTATGGTATATCCTATTGGGTAGACTAAGATGCTAATATTCTATAGGAAAATCGTAAAATAATAGTACATTCCACTCCCCTATAACCTAAAACATCATATTAAATTAATCCTTACAAATAAATTTTTTTTGAGTTACCAGGTCTAATCGGTCAGATTGGTTTTAACCGATTTTGGACCGATTTGAACCAACAACCGGAGTACAAGTATATAGGAAACTCTGAACCGGATCAAAATTCTAGTTGGTCTAAGATTAGACAGGACCAAATAGCCGGTCTAGAGTGGTCCACCAATATGGACCAGTATATGCACAACCCTAATGCCAATTGATTTTCCTACATATCCACAGATGCTTGATTGGATTGTTTAACTTATATAGCTTGTCCTATTGAATGTTTCTCCCTAATTGTCTTAAAAGAATAGTAAATGATTGAGTTTTAAGGTATTATTTCATATAATGTCCTAATGATGGAATTGCATGAACTGTATTTTAATTGTATTGGAATCCCTAATCTTCTCTAATGTATGCGTTGATACTCATATTTTGGATTCTTCTCTAGTTGCTTAAGATTGGTTCTATAATACTTAATTATGATCCATATGGTAAAAATAGTGCCCTAATAGTGACAAGATGCCTAGGATGTTGAAATGGACTAATGGTGATGATTCATGTAACTTATACATGGTGAGATGGTGATATGAAATGATGTATCCTAATCTAACTGCATATGAGATGATTTATCTATTATAGTTGCATAAGAGATTAATAGATCAACTGACATACAACTACTTAGATTAAATATTGAACTTGCATTGATGTTTGAAACCCGATACAAGTGTAAAGCCTAATTTTACTTTAGAACCTGATACATGTGCCTCCTTGGGTTCTATGTTGTTTTCTAATGTGGTTTGATGTGAGGATTCAAGATTGGCAATAATTCACAACCCAATGTTTGTGTTCCTACCTAGAGAGAATGACTTGTAGCAAAAGTTGGAAGAGCTCATGAAGGGGTGATGGGCCTCAACCATAATGCTATCCCCTAGAGGTGTTAGGCCTTGGCCACAACTCCAATTGAGTTTTGACTAGGAAAGAGAAGTCAAGCCTGGCCACAACTCTTTCCCAAGATCCTAGATGTGAACAAAAAATGTAACACCAACGAAGGATATATATATAAAATATAAATAAGATACGTAATTGAATACAATGTGTTAGTTGTAAGTTTTAGTCTTGTTTGTGCATTTTATTCAATCAACTGATTGGGTAGCTAGTCCTTATACATAATGAGTATAATAGGTAGCTAGTACTCAATGTATAACCATGAGTAGGATTTAATAATCTTGAATATGGCTTATCTAATTATATAATAAGAACATGACACCCTAACATCATGTTTAGTTGCTAAGTGGGAAATACCCATTCGCAGAAGCAGCAACTCATTTAAACTACTAAAAAATTTAGCTATATGGAGTTAGTGGCTCATTGATGGTTGTGGTTTGTTGTAGAGTGTAGTATCATGTGATGCACACATAGTCACGGGCGAGAGTTTTCTTACCACAACTGTTTACCATTGTTGCTTCCTACTTAGTAGATCTATTGTTCACGCACATTGCAGTCTTTTCCTGTTAACCGGATGTGTGGATGAAATATAGAATGGCATGTATCCTTCTGATGTGGACATGTTATGCACGCGAACTGTTAAGATGAATAACAAAATAGCGTTATCCTTTTGTGGCTTATTCATATATCTGATCTATTTTGGTTACCCTTGTTATATACATTGTGTTGACCTTTGGATTGACTCTCTATATAAAATCCTTCGTGCACAGGGAGATGTAAAACGCCCATCAGAATATATTCAAATTCCGTGATATATTGATGCTTATAGGCACAGAGAATGTGTTGTCCCAGACGTGTCAATATTAATCTATTAATCTCTACCGTATTTCCGAGCTGCTGTTCCGGTGCTAATGATGAGGTGTGTGTAACAGGGATATGTTGGGATAGTGACACATTTGAATCCAACTTTTTTAGGAGAGGATTTACGGATGATATATGATAAAGATTTTTTAAAACACAACCAAGTTCGGCCCAACAGATAAGGACACCTCTTGTAAATCTTGCCTTAGGAAGAAGGTGATTGTACTATCTCAAAAACTCCCATGGTACGCCAAATATTTAAAGTAAAGGCTATGTAAGACATATATATGTGCGTCCGTTTTCGAGAACTTCGTATCAGTGTTGTGCTACACTGATCCAGTGTATGTTGTAATGGAATTACCAATTTTGCTTGGAGTGCTATCATTAACATCGGGTTATGCCTTAAGAAATACTAAAAAAAATGGATGTAATGGTATTATAAAAAAATGAACGATGGCATATCATATTAGTCTTTTTCAATGATTTGATCATCAGATCAGATCATATGGGAAAGAAATGAAAAGATGTAACCGATTTGTGCAGACACATGATCATTGCTTAAACCTTTAAACTGGTGTAATATATTGATCCGACGACGAACATAAACAGCAGTGCAGAATAAAACAGTAGCGTTTCCGGCAACGATGCCGGCTAGAGTAGTACGAACAACCAAGATGAGAGCAGATGACTACTCCCATGAAACCTTACTAAACAAGGACCATCATGACGACACAACACAGACGCTGACGAACAATACCTAAAGGAAGATAAACAGCCCCGACACAAGCATGTATCAAAACGGCTCACGAACACATCAGAAACTTTGGCTACTCAAGGTAGTAATTGCTGCCACCGTAAGAGCCGCTGCCATAGGACCCGCCACCGTGCGCCTGCTGCTGCTGGATAGTGGTGGTCTGGCCGGTGGACTTGTTTCCTACGGTGACGGTCTTGTAGGTGCGGACGCCGCCGTCATTGGTGGAGCGCTCTGTGAAGGTGTCGCGGCGGTAGTCCCCGGTGGTCTTGTTCTCCCAGTATGTCACCGTCTTCTCGTGCCTCGGTGCCGCCGCACCAGACGAGTGAGGGTAAATGGCGCCATTGCCGCTGTTATACTGTTTCCCTGACATGGTTGTACCGCAGGTGAGGCTTCTGGAGAACGGTAAAGGTAGAGATCACTACAAGTATCTTCGGGAGTCGTAAGGAAATGATCCGCAGATCCGTAGAAACTGGTGGTGATTGGGGGGGTGGTATATATAGGCTGATGGCACAGAAGCCGGAAGGTCAGACGTGGCTTGCGATAATTGTTATCTAGTCTTTAGTGATGATAGTAGGGAATTGCGGGGTCAGTTAATAGGTAACAGCTTCCGGAATAT
This sequence comes from Alisma plantago-aquatica, assembly GCA_963693085.1. Classification (NCBI taxonomy): domain Eukaryota; kingdom Viridiplantae; phylum Streptophyta; class Magnoliopsida; order Alismatales; family Alismataceae; genus Alisma; species Alisma plantago-aquatica. The sequence goes on from OY856414.1 coordinate 610,398,501, forward strand.
TCGATCTTGATTTTTACTGCATGTATTTAATTTAATTTGGTATTTATTTAATTTGTCATGTACAGGAAAACAATTGTAAATAGTATTTGCACTCCTATACAAAAATAACAATTTAGGAAGGGTGATATATCTACATAATGCGTAGAATTAAGGAATAGTACAATTATTACAATCATTAACTAGTTTTTTAATAAATGTCTTTGTAAAGGCCCTCGTGATAAATTGGGCTGTCAATCTTTTTTGTATGGCAAAACTCACTGATCTAAAGACAAAAGGAAAAAAATCAGTTTAGCACACTTTTATAAAAATATTTACCAACATAGTACAATTTGTAAAATATTTCCCAAAATAGCACACTTTGGTCTAAAAATGTCACTTTGTGTGAAGTTTTTTAAACCCGAGACTGAAAAGCGCCACAATGATTGGCGTGCTTATTTTTAAATTAAAAAATTTGAAATAAAAAATAAAAAAATTTGGAAAACGCCACATGATATGGTGCTTTCAAATTGTAATTAACATTAAGTGCAAGTTGAAAGCGCCACTTCATGTGACGTTTTCCAATTTGTTTTATTTTTTTCAAAAAAAATTATTTAAAAGTAAACACGCCAATCATTGTGACGCTTATCAAATTCGTATATAAAAACGTCACTTTAAGTGGCGGGTTCCACATAAAGTGTGTAATTTTGGAAAATATTTTACAAAGTGTGCTATATTGGTAAATATTTTTATAAAAGTGTGATAAAGTGGTTTTTTTCCAAGACAAAATCTGAAAAATAGATGATGATATCATCATGTTCCTATTAATGATATATGTGGTATGCGTCGTAAGAGGGAAATAAAATCATGAATAAACACACTAATGATATCAAAGGCTTAGAAGTGTGGATTGCACAATCGGACCGACTCAGACGGACCCTTCGAACGAACAAAATAGCCATTTTGAACTCCAGCGGTCAATCAGAAGTCAGCATTTTGAGTTGTCGTTCTCTCCTTCACTCAATCTCTTCTCACATTTTTTTCTCACATTTGTTCTATTTTAATTACTTTTTATTCACCAAAATAATTCTCTCCTATTAAACTACACCTCCACGATACCCTCCAACTAACCATTATCACCTCCCTCCAACGAACCACCATCTCCCTCTCGCCTCATTTCTCTCCCTCTTTGACGAACAAGCCATGATTATTTTGCTTCCCTCTCTCTTCTCCATCCATCACGTCTCCATCAAATTAAACTACGCATGCCAAATGCACGTCTATATACGATGCTTTTTCGATACTATTTCCCACGTTTCCGTCATACACGAAACTACCCAGTCATATCTCGCACGTTTCCCTCAAATACAAAACTACATATTACATATACATCTAACTGCCTATTCTAATCAAATCTCAAAAGTCCCTGTCAAATACACGATTGACGAAAGTAAATTCCCAACATGAGTTGCTCAAGCATGCCGCCGCAAATGCAACAACTGGCATTGTATCCTCCATCTCTTATCCAACAGCGGACCCTTCATGGAGTAGTTGGGTGTCGAGATTATCATGAATACTAGGAGAGCCATGAACACATGGTAGCGAAACACGACAACAAAATCTGTTAAATGTCAAGGCAAACTGGTCAAGGATAAGAGTCCTGACCATATTAGATTTCGTCTTGAGGACTTATCCTTAGATAATGTATTATTTATCTCTGACCAAATATATTTTTCTCCTTCTATCAAAACGGAATGGTTGCTTTTCACGCACCCCGCGCCCCCAACTCCTCGGCTCCCGTTCTCCCGTCCGCAGCCATTCGTAGGCGCATAACAAGGATGCTTCCGGAGATGGTGGTTTACGGCGCGCCCCCAACTCCTCGACTCCCGTTCTCCCGTCCGCAGCCATTCGTAGGCGCATGACAAGGATGCCTCCGGAGATGGTGGTTTACAACGCAGTCATCACTGCTTGACAGTCTGCAGCCACTCGCAAAAGGGGACGGTGGTTTTCTAGCATCGTAGTCACTACTAACCGTCCGCAGCCACAAACCAGCACTACTAACCGTCCGCAGCCACAAACCAGAGGAGCCCCCAGATATAGTGGCTTACAACGCAGTGCTCATTTTTTTATTTTCGTCCGACCTTTGGTTAGTCCCTATTCTTTCTCTATTTCACGTAGTTCCTTCGTTCTCACCCTTTTCCCTTCTGCAAACAACCATTATTGCACTCGTCTCTTGAGGCTGTTGGTCTCACGCACACTGGCAGGTTGCGCCCCACTTAATAGCCTTGGCACCTACATATCTTGCGCATTTAGTACTCATAATAGACCGGTGTAGTTATTGCGTGAATTTGAGAAAGATTAGAATTTAAACGTTGTGAGTGGAAATTAGAGAGACTAGAAGAGAGATAATATGATAGACTCAAGGAGTCATTGAAAGAGACAACGATTTGAAGGAACACAAAGAATTGGGCGTTTCAACTTTCAATTAAGAAGGGAGTGTGTGTCATTAATTCATGCAAGATGGGATAATTAGCCTCACTTTCCGAAGAGAGTTTGGGAGGGGTTTCAATTTTGTGATTGATTTTAAAGGAGTGGACTAGTAGTGACTCTTTGTCAAACAACAACTCCATTATTTGACTGAAACGCATAATAATAAATTCTACCATTAGAAATTTAGTATATAATAATAGAAAACTTCACATATATGAACTCTATCCTTTTACAAATTCTTGTGTAAATTATCTCATGTCATATAGGAACACATCTCTTTCACATGTTGTATAATTAATATACACAAATTTTGTTACGTATACTCTTCCTATTTGAAAACACTATAGATCTCGTCACACAAGAAATATTATTCTAAGTATAATGAAAATTTTATAATTTGGACGAAAGATAGTTTGAATTCGTTGAAAGAGAAACAAATACCAATATGGGTGACAAGCACACATTGAAGTAGTAATAATCTTATTTGTAAGTAATGTATATTATTAATTATATGTCATAAAAGGAATATCTTAAGTCGTATTGATAGACAATCCCCTTCAAATGGTCCCAAGTTTCACTCTTAGACAAGCCCCTCGACAATTAATTGCTTGTGGCATAAGCCAGTCAATTAGTTATCAATTGTAATACTACGTAGCTTGTGGCATAAGCTAGTCAATTAGTTATCAATTGTAATACTACGTAAAATCTTGTTGTTGTTTTTTGTAGTTAATGTAATGCCTAAATGTATGCACCGAATTCCTTTCTTTGTTTATAGAATTGTATTTTAGTAATATTTCTTATATGAAATTTTATGTATTTTATCTTTGTTGAAAACTTGTGTTACTTGTAGTATTTTTTCTTTCTAAAAATGTAATGTCGTCTTTTCTACTCCACTTATGCTTATGATAGAAACTAAAAGTCATGATTATTTATACCGTACATAGTGTTAAGTATTGATATTTATTCTATTGAGTTTATTTAGTATTTTTATCTAATAATTCAGACTATTTGACAATAATTTAAAATATCATATGATGATTTTTTTGTGTTATAGCGTAGGTACTCCTACATAGGTGTGTATGTGGTACGCCGAGCTTTTGTGCAAGACATATTAATTATAACTCAGAGTAGAGAAGGACAGTGATTGAAAAGGAGGGTGCGCCCAAAGGTATGTAAAAACCCATGTGCTTAGCCAAAATTTATGTCATTTAAGAGGACAATTCTCAACATTGTTTGACTTATAAAATTGTGTATTCTTCTGAACTCAGTGTTGAAGAATACGAAAATTACACTTTCAATTTCATTTCCAAAAAAGTTTGTATTAGTTGGCACATATTATTTGTTAATATTTTATATCCCATCAAAACAATTTTTTAATAACGACTTAAATGATTAAGGAAGTTGAACACTTGTATTACCCAATTATGTATTATATTTGAATGCTCATTGAAACTATTACTATAATTGGAAACTATCATTTTCTTATTCAATGATGTTGGAATTTATTTTCAATAAATAAACAAATGATTAGTGTGTATAATTCAGTTGGATCAATTTTAAATGATGTTAATTTTCTTGCCAACGATCACACACATTTAATTATGTAAGCACCTCTTTGAATTAGTTTCACCTTTTAAACTGTAATGATAAACCACACACGATGGTTTTAAACAATAAAACCTTACTTAGCCAGTCCAAAGATAAAGAAAATTTGTTATGATTCAGCTTTGGTGGTGCTTCACAAAGAGTCCATCTTTTAAAATAATCAATATTACAAATTTCAACATTGGACTTTTGATATAACTAACATCAACTTTAGGATCTCACCAATGTTTTACATAAATATATTTAACTTTGACGAACTTTATTTTGAATTAAGTCATAGGTATATTAACCGAATTTATATATACATTAAATATTTATCCATATATTATATTGGCTTAGAAACCCATCCAATATTTACTCATTTGGAGTAAATATTGGGTTGTCCCCAGTTTGGGACTATTTTTGAACACTTAATCTCACTTAGGATGTAAGTGTATACATGTGTATATGGTTCCAAAAATATTTCGGTAGTCATGTCCTCATTTGTTCTCTGAGTATATACGTAGGTGGGTATATGCCCATCTAGGTATGTGTACTTGGAGAACTAAGGGGAAATGTTGTTGAATTTTTTTCTGAAATATAAACACACATTATACACTTACTACTGAGACTAAGTGTGCAAAAATGGGATAGGTGTTACATGTTTATCGATATGAATGATAAACATTATTCTTTTAAAAAGTAATGAGTTTAATGTCATTCAAGTATACAACATGTGTAGGTCTGACTTATCCTTATTACACTCATGTAGATGGATTACATAGCAGATAGAAGTTGGATGTATATCGAAAATCGCCTTCATAGTAAGGAATTTCAAGAAGGTTTGTCTACCTTGATTGGTCACAATATTCTCCACCAAAATCATGTGAGGAATGGTAAATTATTGTGCCCATGCAAAATATGTGACAATAGATATTTCAAGTCTAAGGAGGAGGTGTTTGAACATGTAATGATCAAAGGGTTCACACCTAATTATTACATATGGACTGACCATGGAGAAATTTCTAGAAGAGAATGGCAATCTTCATCTGCAACTACTCTTCTTGGTGACAATATTGATGGTGACAACATCGAAGGCTTGTTACATGATGTGTTTGGTGTGCAACATCCCGAGACACCTCCAATAGATGACACTGATGCTAATATTCCAGTAAATCTTGATGTTGAAAATTTTTACAAACTTCTAGATAAAGCTAAGGAACCTCTATACCATGGCAGTACAAGCCATTCCAGATTATCTTATCTAGTAAAAATGTTGAATCTCAAGGTGGAATCTGTAACATCCCAGGATTTGAGGCCTCGGATAAAATGATCTTAAAAGGAATGATTGGACTACCCATATCACCAAGGTGCACCTCCTTTTCAGGGAGCCCATCTCTAAAGAACTCCATAGTTAAGCGTGCTCAGTTTGGAGTAGTACTAGGATGGGTGACCAGTCAGGAAGTTGATCCTGGCTTGCGCGTCAGTGTGGACAAAGTGCACAGTTAAGGCTAGTGGTGGTCTGTGGGGCCAGTCGTCATTCCTGAAACTCTACTATAGCCTAGGGCAGTGGGCCCGGGCATTACAAATGGGTATCAGAGCCAATTCCCCTCCAGTAGGTGGGGTCCACATGGGCATGGCATGCCAGTCTTGAGCCGTGCGGTCCAGGCATGTAGGAAAGGGATGTCCATGGTTGACGTAGCCACCCTTGCGCTGATATTCCGTGATCGGGAGCTGGGTGTCCATGGGCCATTGTGGGTCTGCACTGAAATGGGGAAGAGATTATGAGGCCTTATAGTTGAGCCTTGACGAGGACATCAAGAGTCTAAGTGGGAAGATTGTAACATCCTAGGATTTGAGGCCTCGGATAAAATGATCTTAAAAGGAATGATTGGACTACCCATATCACCAAGGTGTACCTCCTTTTCAGGGAGCCCATCTCTAAAGAACTCCATAGTTAAGCGTGCTCAGCTTGGAGTAGTACTAGGATGGGTGACCAGTCGGGAAGTTGATCCTGGCTTGCGCGCCAGTGTGGACAAAGTGCGCAGTTAAGGCTAGTGGTGGTCTGTGGGGCCAGTCGTCATTCCTAAAACTCTACTAGAGCCTAGGGAAGTGGGCCCGGGCGTTACAGAATCTCAATGGACCAATAAGTCTTTCACATCACAATTGAGATTAACAAAAGAGGCTCTTCCTAGTGGAGGAGAGTCATTTCCGGATAGCTTTTATGAAGCCAAGACGCTATTAAGAGACTTAGGTATTGATTATGTGAAGATTGATGCATGCCCAAATGATTGCATGATATTTTATAAAAATCGTTCATCAATTGAAGTTTGCACTCAGTATGGAACATCTAGATGGAAAGAGGAAAAGGATCCCCAGGTGAAACCATCAAAAGTTTCTACAAAGACTTTCTTTCATTTTCCTTTGACTCCTAGGTTGCAAAGGCTTTTCATATGTCCAGTTGTGGCTGAGGATATACAATGGCACCACAAGAAACGGGTAGAAGATGGAAAGTTGCGGCATCTAGCAGATTATGCTGCATGGAAAGCACTGGATGCTAAGTTTCCAGAATTTGGTGATGAGCCACGCAATGTTCGCTTAGGACTGGTAAGTGATGGGTTCAATCCCTTTGACACCCTAAATATTTCTCACAGTATTTGTCCTGTTGTGTTGATCACGTACAATTCGCCCCCATGGTTGTGCATGAAGCAATCAAACTTCATATTGTCCTTGTTGATTCCTGGTCCAAAAGAACCTGAAAATGATATTGACATTTATCTTGAACCTTTAATTGATGAACTTCAACAACTTTAGACAATTGGAGTTAACACCTTTGATGCATCTTCAAAAAGAAATTTTACATTATGAGCTGCTATTCTGTGGACCATAAGTGACTTTCCTGCATATGCCAACCTTTCTGGCCATAGCACAAGAGGAAAGTTTGCTTGCCCTTGTTGTCACAGATATACTAGATGGTATAGGCTAAAACATGGAAAGAAAGATTGATATCTAGACCATAGACGTTTTCTTAGTGATAATCATCTGTATCGGCGTGATAAGAAGAACTTTAATGGAAAAGTTGAATACAGATATGCACCAAAGCATCTTGCTGGTGAGGATATTTTGAATGAGTTGTGAGGCTATGAAAACGTGACATTTAGAAAGGAATTGATAGAACTACACGTTGGGGAAAGAAGGAGGACTGCTGAAATGGAAGATAAAACTCTGCTACCAAATCCATGGAAGAAGATTAGTATATTTTTCCACTTACCATACTGGAAGCATCTACTGGTAAGACATAATTTAGATACCATGCACATTGAGAAAAATGTTTGTGAGAATATATTGGGCACACTTTTAGGTGTTTATGGTAAATCTACGGATAATCTACAGTCTCGCTTGGATCTATCTGAATTAGGGATTCAAAAAGACTTGTGGGCAATAGAACTTGATAGTGGAAAATATTATATGCCACCTGCTTGTTACACAATGAGTACAAAAGAAAAAGATATATTTTTATCAGTATTGCATTCAATGAAAGTTCCAGATGGTTATTCTTCAAACATCTCTAGCCACATTAACATGTGTGAGCGGAAAGTGTCGTCCTTGAAAAGTCATGACTATCATGTACTAATGCAGAGATTATTGGTTGTGGCATTAAGGAAGTCATCTTCATGAGAAGTTTGTGGTCCAATTTCTAGAATGTGTACCTACTACAATCACATTTGCACTAAAGTAATCGATTTGGAGGAATTTGACAAAATAGAGAAAGATATTGTGATTACACTTTGTCAATTAGAGTGCATATTCCCACCATCATTTTTCACTATCATGGTGCACTTGACTATACATTTAGTCACAGAGGCCAAGATTGCAGGTCTGGTTTGTTATCATTGGATGTACCCTATCGAAAGATATTTGAAAACATTAAAGGGACATGTTTGTAACAAGGCACATCCTGAAGGATCTATTGCTGAAGGTTATTGGATTGAAGAATGTATGACATTTTTCTCCAGATATCTGAAAGGGACAGACACAAGATGGAATGTTTCTCCACATCACCAAGATGAAGCATCTATTGGAGCAGTAATAAGAAAGAAATTTGATCGAGTGACGCAGGAGCAAGCACATCGTTATGTTCTTTTCAACACAAGGAGTCTTGATTATTATAGAAGGTAATCATTATATACTATTTTGTAGAGAAGTATGCTTTTATTTTTTTTGTGTTAGGTAACATTCTCCTTATATGTTAAAATTATAGGAAGCACATGGATGATTTACAACTAAATCATCCAAGGATGACTCTTCGTAATATTGAAATTAAGGCATCATCGTGATTTTTCTTAATGGTTCCAAAATCATGTGAGCAATTAAATTCCATGTTATTTATTTTACTAGTAATGTTAATAGACTTTGAGAAGGAAACTAATTCTATTTAAATATAGATTTTTATGCTATAAACCATGGAGAAGATGTTACTAAAGAAATTCGTTGGCTTGCACAAGGTCCTTCTTGTGAAGCAGACAGTTATGATGGATACTTCATTAATGGATGCAAATTTCAGTCAAAAATGTTGGATTCTCGTCGCAAGTCACAAAATAGTGGAATTTATCTATCCGTAGAGACATCAAGCTACTCCATATCTAGGGACTAAAACCTAGTTTCATCATATGTTATGTATTACGGTCAATTGGAGGAGGTCATAAAAATAGAGTATGGCCCCAGCATTCAAATTATATTATTCAGATGCACATGATTTGATGAGAGCACTACAACTGGATATAGATTTGATGATTATGGATTCACTCTATGAAATTTCTTAAAAGTAGCACATAAAGAAGAGCCTTTTATATTTGCTTCTCAGGCTCAACAGTGCTTCTATGTTCAGGATCCAGTGGATACAAATTGCCATGTAGTGTGGATAAGGTTCTTATGGTCTGTGAAAATCTGGAACGTCTCTCCATAAAGATAATGTCTCCAGATCTTCAAGGCATGGACTACAGCAGCAAGCTCTAAGTCGTGTGTTGGATAATTCTCCTCGTGTTTCTTAAGCTGTCGAGAAGAAAAAGAAATCACTTGTTTATCCTGCATCAACACACATCCTAGTCTGTTTTTTGAAGCATCATAGAAAACTATATATCCTTTTCCTTGCTCATGTAACACAAGCACAGGTGCACTTGTCAACCTTTCCTTCAACATCTGAAATGATTGCTGACACTTGTCACTCCAGGTAAAAGGAACATCCTTCCTGGTCAACTTAGTCAAGGGTAAAGCGATCGAACTGAAGTTCTTAATGAACCTCCGGTAATAGCCTGCCAACCCTAAGAAACTATGGATTTCTGTCAGTGTCTTCGGCTGCTCCCATTGCAGGACAGATTCTACCTTTTTAGGGTCAACACGTATACCTAAAGCAGATATCACGTGTCCAAGGAAAGATACTTCTGGTAACCAGAATTCGCACTTGCTAAACTTAGCGTATAGCTTATGCTCTCTTAGCAAAGTTAGAGTCTGACGAAGATGTTGTTCGTGCTGCTGAGCATCTCTACTATAGATCAGAATGTCATCTATGAAGACAACAATGCACTGATCGAGAAAAGGTCGAAAGATCCTATTCATGAGTTCCGTAAATGCAGCTGGTGCATTATTTAGTCCAAACGACATAACTGTGAACTCATAGTGACCATACCTTGTCCTAAAGGCAGACTTGGGTATGTCACCATCCTTAATACGGAGTTGATGATATCCTGACCTCAAGTCTATCTTTGAGAAGACGGTTGCACCACACAACTGGTCAAAGAGATCATCAATCCTCGGTAGAGGATACTTATTCTTTATTGTTACTTTATTTAACTGTCTGTAATCAATGCACAACCGCATTGATCCGTCTTTTTTTTTAACAAAGAGGACCAGAGCACCCCAAGGTGAAGTACTCGGTTGGATGAAACCCTTCTCAAGCAACTCTTGCAGTTGTTTCTTGAGTTCTGCCATCTCAACAGGCACCATCCTATATGGTGTTTGTGCTATAGGTTTCGTGTCTGGGATTAGATTGATCTCAAAATCAATTTCCCGAGGCGGTGGCACACCTGGAAGTTCTTCAGGAAATACATCTTCAAATTCCCTGACTACAGGAACTTCGGCAGGATTAGGACTATCCATGGTAGTATCTATCACATGGGCCAAGAATGCATAACATCCTTGCCTCATCAGCTTCTCAGCAACCATAGCTGACACAAGACATGTAGGTAAAATCTTCCTCTCTCCTTGAAAGATCCATGTGTCACTATCGTCAACAAACACAGCTTGTTTGGACTCACAATCCAAGACAACCTTATACCTTTCTAAGGTATCCATCCCAAGGATTATATCAAATCCATGCATCTCAAGTGGTATAAGATCCACTTGAATGTGATGTTCAGAAAAGAAGAGAATACAGGAAGAACATATCTCCTGCAACACAACAGATCCCATCAACGGGGTTTCTAACCACAAACTATCTGCTCTATGACTTGTAGTCAGACTGCAGTCAAAAATCACTCTTCGAGTGATAAAGGAGTGTGTAGCACCTGGATCAATTAAAACAGATACAACGCAAGATATAGACATATCAGAATATAACAATTCCATCTACCTGCCACAACCCTAGGGTTGACCACTGCATCAGGTGGATTTATCGCGTAGAATCTTGTCGTTGCTTGTGGTTGATTCGGTGCTAGATTTCCTGGTACCGATGATCCATCTTGGGACGCTTGTCCACGTCCTCTAGCATTACCTGGAAACTGTCTCCTTTGAGAACCTTGTTGATTCTGCCTTTGAGGTTGAGTCACACTCACTTCTCTGGCTCTGCAATCCTTCATCAGATGTCCCATCTTACCACATATATAACATCTTATGTTCAGTTGTTGTGGTCTGGTTGGTCCTGTAACTGACTCAGATACTGAGCTATGGGCTCTTCCCTGTGGTAAACTCTATCCTCTACCTCTATTTGGCGTCCATTGTGTCTGGTTACTGAATTTAGGTGGTGGTGTAGGCACAGAAAATATAGGTTTCTTGAAACCTTTAGATGAAGATCCTTGGAACTGGGGATACATCCTCTTGTTCTGGGTCTGTCTCTTTTCTGCCACAGACCTTTCTACCCTTCTGACAGACTCTACAAAGGTAGCAAACCTTTCTCTGTTCTCTAGGGCAGACACAGGGGTAGTTAACTCAGCGTATAACCCTTTCTCAAAACGTCTAATCCTTTATTCATCTGTAGTCACCATGTGCGGACAAAACCGCAAAAGTTCCATGAACTTAGCCTCGTATCCGCTAATGTTCATTAAACCTTGTCTTATCTTCTCAAACTGAGAGATTTTCTCGTCCAGAAACGTCTTAGGGAAATATCTGTTGATAAATTCCCGTCGGAAAGCTTCCCATGCAATCTCCACTCTAGGTCTCTTCTGTTCTTCCATGTCCACCAATGACCAGCACTTCCCTTGAGAAGATACACAGCATGTCTAACCTTCTCAGCTTCTGGGATGTTTAGGATTCTAAAGGCCTTCTCTAGTTCAGTTAACCACAAGTCAGCATATGTTGGGTCAGCTGTTCCAGCATACTCTATGGCTCCATCTCGGTGAAGTCATTCAAACGTCTTGTCGATTCCTTATCTTTTAGGATGGGTAGGTGCCCTAGGTGCAGGTATAGGCATCCTATCAGTCATATGGGTCATGGCATTCATAAAATGTCCAAACATGGCTTGGACGGCTGGGTTCCCCATGTCAGTTGGATTGAACTGGGGTGGTTCAGGTACAGGTTCTTCTCTATCTTGGTCTCTTGCACCTCTTCTGGGTGCAGCGACACTACTCTCAGCAACATGTTCTTCGTGTGGTCCAGATATCCTTAATTTTATCTTCTCCTGCTATACGAGCAGAAGACACTATTAGACATACTGGAAGACACTTAGAACAGACTCAACAACCTAAGTCCTATGTCTCTGTAGACTCAGCGAACCTAGAGCTCTGATACCACTAAACTGTGACGTCCGAACTCAAAAAACACGAGATTAACTTAAGCGGAAGCGATTAACTAGCAGCGGAACTATTGAAAATTTAAAACTTTTTCATAAAGAAACATGATGAGTTATTTACAACTGATTCATCATTTCATCTCTGTAATAAACACATCTCGAGAGTTACAAACATCAATTGCTTGTTAACTGTTCAAGCAAGATACAAAAATCTCGAGGCATTAAGACAAAAGTCTCAGATCTATTTTTAAAACATCTAAAGACTCCTAGGACCTGAGAGTACAGAGACGACACATAGGACATTCTATATACAAGACTTGATAGATAGTGTCTCCACCTGAGGATCACTACTGTCCCGGGTGTTGCTGCTGCTGCTGCTGCTCACCCACTATAAGGTTTCTTCCTCTTCTTCGGCGATTACCTAAAAATTAATCCCACGGGGGTGAGACAATTGAATAATTGTCCCAGCGAGAGTTATAACTCTTCGCCAGAAGCTTTGTTATTGCAATAATGGAATAACATTAAGCAATAGTACTATGAGCATTCAACAGTAGGTTTAACATAGTATAAACAAAGTGAAGCAACATTCTCTTAAGCAATCATTTCAATTATAACTCAATTGAATGACAAGACATATATCATTAAGGAATATGAAAAACATGTATACTAGTTATTTAACTAGAGCACTATAAACAATGTAACATCAATCATTGTTTCTCGTAGTTCAACCTAAGAAAATATGCTACACGGCTGATTAAGTTTTTCAAAGATATTTATGCCATGAGGAGATGAGTTACACCTCTCATACTCCAACCGACCATTACGAAATCGCAATCGGTACCATACATAGGTCATCAGAAGAGCCGAATTCCTATGACCTCATCATCCTCAGTCAGTGTGAGGAACAAAATGCAGGACATCTTGTGTCTCTACTATAATAGCTTTCCAGGGTATTCTGGCAACTTCGCTATTTAGAGTCACAGTGGTGTGTTGTACTCTCTTCACCATCGAGGGATTTCTTGTTTATCTCACATCGATGCGGCATTAACAACATCATCGGGAGATTAGTGATACATCATCCCGACATAAACACATAATGAAGGAATGAGAGATTAAAGGTACATCTCACATCAATTCCTACATTAGGACGTAAGGATATTCGCATCCATGACCCCCACATACTCAAAAGTATGCTCTCCAGGAGTTCCCTTAGGAAAATCTGTTTCACCATCATTTAGCTTCTGACAATGATGGATCTATGGTCAGGGCTCTACATGATATCATTATACTTTATTATTTAAGTACATTATAGCATTCTTTTAACATCATGCATGTTTTCAAACATAAACCAATAAGACAAATTCTATAAAGAAAAGAATACTAATTGTATCAAGTTCATGTCACATATTATTAATATTGGGATATCAATCCCTAACTATCTCATCATTGTGGTTCAGGCATATGGGTGTTCAAACCCTTAGATCATCAACACACTTATTACTAAGTATATGTTGCCATCAAGTCATCTAGCAGCATGACCTTGATTATAGTAATGCAGATATTTCTCATGGCTATGACAGCCTATCAATCTCATATATTACCATTTACCAGGCAACACAGCATGTCATTACTTTCAAAACTCATAAAGTGCTTTTTAATGAATATGACATCATAACTCTTACCTGGCTATGATCATTTCTGTATAAAAACATGTATGATTAGCACAATAGATATCATACACATACTGTCTATATAAGCACAGTACAATTCATTTCCCAATTCAATCATAGAGTTTCATGCTTAAAAGCATAACCCATAATTAGGGTTTACTGTTCATATCATCTCATTACCATAGATTAGGGTTTACTATTCACATTACATCACATTACCCTAGATTAGGGTTTACTATTCACATTACATCACATTACCCTAGATTAGGGTTTACTATTCACATTACAGTGAATTAAGACCATACCATCATTATGTATGAGGATTTACTTCCATTAATGCCCTCAAATTAGGTTAAGATTCATTAACTATCATAATTAGGGTTTCCATGATCTCACCATAAAGGATCATACCCTAATTAGGTGTATTCATACATATTGGAAGTGTATTACTTGATTCTTATTCATATAAGGAGTCTTCTCTCTCCTCATTCTATCAAATGATGTTTACATCACTCTTGATTAGACTAAGTCAAATCCACCTTGTCACCATAGTTTATATCATTACTATTTTGGTCATTAAGGTTCACTTGTTCAAAGAGTATTAGTCACTCTATCCCCTTAAGGGTACTTTTGTAATTATCACCATTGAGTGTATCATACACTAATCCACTAATTACTTAGCTCCTTAATCACTTTAGGTATCTATGGGGTTTAGATTAATCAACTAGTAAACCATCTTGACCATTAAGGCATCAAACGATCTTGACCTATTTATACCTCAAACGGTCTTGGACACTAATCTCCCCAAACGGTCTTGAACCACCTTGAAACCGTTTGGTGGTGTTGACCGTTTGGATTAGTTGACTTTGAAACCATTTGGTCATGAAAACCGTTTGGCTAAGATGAGGTGAAGACCGTTTGGTCTCATTGACCGTTTGGCCAACTTTGACCTTGAAACCATTTGATCATATCCAACCTTGAAACCGCATGAGCACCAAACGGTTTGGGATCGTTTGGTCCCAAACGGTCTTGATACCGTTTGGTCAAAACACCCTCAAAACCGCATGGACCAAAAAGTTTTTCAACCTTTCCAATTAAGTTAGGGTTTTCAATGTTGAACCCTTCAATCGTTCATGCAATTGTTAGCCACTTATCAAATGAGTCAATTAGGTCAACCCTCAACTGATTTGACACTCAATTTACCCTCAATTTATCATCAATTAGGGCTTTGGTCAATTGAATTAGGGTTATGAATCGATCACCCTTCAACATGTATCAACATGAGTCTAATTGATGTTGAACCATTGAACCATCCTTCAATTTGGTCATGATCTGACCCCAAACGGTCTTGGGATCATTTGGATGACCTCCAAACGGTCTTGAGACCTTTTTCTCAAGTCAACACCAAAATCTAACTTAACCTATTGAGGTTTGATTCATTGATTTGATCATTAGGTCACTAATCGATTATACTTCAACTTGTTTCCTTTCAATCTTTCAACCACTTATCCATGGTCAACCCTTGACCTCCAAACGGTCTTGGGTGACCCCCAAACGGTCTTGGGATCATTTGGACATCCTCCAAATGGTCTTGAGACCGTTTTCCCATTATTTCATCAAAAACCAAGTCATTCTCCTAAGGGTTGAACCCTAGATTGGATCACAAGATCAGCACTTAATTGTTCAACAACTTGACATCATTGGAACCTCAATTGGTCAACCCCACTTAACCCTAGACCTCCAAACGGTCTTGGGTGATCACCAAATGGTCTCAAGACTGTTTGGTTGATTCCCAAATGGTTTTGAAACCGTTTGGGCCACTCAACCCAAACTTCAACATGATTGACCTATTGAAATCAGAAATAAACCCGATTAGGGTTTAGGTGACTAATGGGCCTTCAATTGTTGATTTACTTGGAATTACTTGGTGATTTTTGGTAGGTAATTAGTTCACATCATTTAAAACAGTCCTACAAATGGTCAACGCTTGGTCAACGCATCCAAACGGTCTTGGACCGTTTGCTCTCAAACGTTCTTGGTTGAAACCGATTGTTTTCAAACAGTTTTGAAACCGATTGCTCCAAACGGTTTGGCAAACCGTTTGGGCAAGAGGTGGAGTACCGTTTGCTAAAGTTACTTTTTGGATAAACATTGGTAATAACGACATCATCTTCTACCTCAAGAACAGGGGTTTTTCTTCACGGATTTGCTAGCAAGATCACTTAAAAGTGTCTAAAAGAAGAAGAACTAGCAACGATTCTAGGAGAAGAAGATGCAAGAACAAAGCATAAGGTTTAGAGTTATAAAACCCACCTTTGGTTTGATCCATAGCTCCAATCTCCATGCCTTTAATGGTGGCTTGGGCTCCAAAGGTTTCCCAAGCTATGTTCTTCAAGATTTGGATGGAGAAGATGGCTAGAAAGAGGAGTTGTGTAAGGAAAACTACTAAACCAACCTTGTAGTTAGAGTTTCCACCATGAATTCGAGCTAGGAGATGAGCATAGCTTACCCAAACCTACTTGGTCGTCCTCCTCTGCTCCTGAGCTTCTCCTTAGTCGGTCCAAAGCAAGAAGATGAGAAAAGGAATAAGGGAAACGATCCCTTGCTTGTGTAAAAAGAAACGTGATATACTTTTGGATATTTTCAAGGTAAAAGGAAAAGGTTATTATTTCTTTTATTTCCTAATCATATACACTAAGGCTTGCCCCATCCATGGCCACGTTTCTTTCTCCTAATCACATGCAAGACTCCTCCTTTATCCAAGATTATAAGGAAAAGAAACCAAACACCTTACATGTTATACATGTATAAAGAGCCATTTGCATATAACTTGCTTATTTAAATATTAAGGTTATCTCTCTTACTTGATCATTCAAATGAGGCGCCCTCCTCATATTATTTACTCTACTTGATGTCAAGAGTCATTATAGATACTCTAGAGCATACATTTTACATGTTTCACCCTAAGTTTTGGGTAAATTGTACTTTACACTAAAACTAGGTTTTAAAGCACAAGGATTGCTATACAAGCTATATCTTGGTGCTCAAGCTTGGAGAATCCATACCACCACATCATAATAATTCTTATGATGTCTCATAATCAGAGGAACATCTTAACATGTGCAATTTGCAAGTTAACCCCTATACTTGGGTAAATTACACATTAGTCCATTATTAACAAAACAATATTACAACATTGCTCAAAAAGGACTGAAATTGAAATATAAGTTCCTCAAAAGCTTTAGTTACATTACACAAGATAACCACAAGCATCTAATCACATATCTAAGCCAAAACACCTAGGGTTAGTTCATAACCCAGGTCAGGGATGTTACATTTAGTGTTGAAGGTCCCACTAAGGGAATTGTTTGATTTGCCTCAGATAGAAGAATTTTATGTTGAGTCACCATTCAACAAATCAAATCATGATGATAGTGAGAATATATCTTGGACGAGGATGGATATGGAGGGTTCAACTGTTGTTTATCATGAAGTTTGATAGTTGAAATCTTAGATGTTGTTTTCATTACATGAATATTTTTTTATGCATTTGAACATGAGGAAGAGATATTTTTCAATAGTGTTAATTTTTTTCTAAATTTGTAAATATATCTAGTGTTAAGATTGCTTAATGAATGAACAATTATGTTTCTATGTGTCTGAAATATATGATGTTTTTATGCATGCCTTAATATTTTGCAGGCATTTTATCATGTATATAATGCAGATTATTTAGAGGATTAACTTTTTTCATACTATATTCATGTATCTAATGTTGATAATATTCAGAATATGAACACCATGCTAGTCTTTATAAGAAGCAAATATTGAACGGTCTTTATAAAATATCATGCTTCAGAATATGAACACCATGCCTGGAAAAATTGTATTATGCAATGCATTAGTATTTTGCAGGTCTTTGAACATGTGGAAGAGAGATATTTCACAATTTTATCATATTTTATATTTATAAATATATCTTATGTTGGACTTGTTGAAGGATGTACATTAGGTTGATCTTTGTCTGAAATATGCATACCTTGTTGTCTACTTAATGTACATGCCTAAAATAAAGATAGATCAAGGTGTGTTATATATGTTGTTTTGAAATATTTCCACTTCCATTATATTTCTTTTTATAATCATCTTTAATATTTTTTTATATTCTATGTATTATTTAGATGTCAAGTAAATCAACAAGGTTGGCATAAAGAATTGAAGTTGAAGAAGATAATACAATTATTACTCCTGCAACCTCACCTCCGACAATAAATACAAATGTTGAAGAAAAAAGTGATCCAAGAAGAAACATTCAACAAGAGCAAATTGAAAGGCATGGAAGGGGCCCTACTATTATCTCAAAGCTTAAGCCACCACCTGGTGAGAGGCATCATGTAGTTTTTGACGAAAAAGGTTTTGAAGTTGGAGAAGTGGGGAAATAATTAAGCCTACTATGTGGAATTTTAGCTCGAAGATCATCTTTGTGGCCAGTTGATAAGTATTGGCCGCAAATGCCTATGTCATCATTCAATGACACAAAAGACATTGTAAAGGTAATGATACATTGTCCTGTTAATTTCATTTCATCATGAAAATTTTCAATTTTATTTATGTATTGTTTTATATTGACCAGGCTTATTTTGACTTTGGTTCTCATCCAAATAGTTGGGAGAGAGTATGGATGCATATAAGTTCCAGCCTTACAGATTGAAGGGTAGAGTTAAAAGTTAAATATTGGTTGAAGTATCAAGATGACACAGATGCAGTGATGGAGGCAATTTCAAGTGACTCTTGAATTGATCGTGATCAATTTTTGAGATTGGTTGAAAAATGGAAACAACCTAAAACACAGGTAATACAAATGTTAATATTGCATATATATATTGCTATATAATTAAAATCAATACATGGTATCATAATAATATCATAATTATACTTTTTGAATTCTATATTCCAGGTATCCACCCTCTTTCACACTGATAAGAAATCTCTATATTCTTTTTTATAGACATAAACTTTTATATAATATACATGACTAGGTTTTATATTCTTTATTGCAAATTACATATGTAGATGTTAAATATAAAATATGTGAAAACCGTATGCATTTCATACAGATTGCTACTATATAATTGAAATTTATTTTTGATCATTTATCGATGTCAATTTAGGAAATTGCTGAGAAGAATAAAATTAATAGATCAAAAAAGTAAATGAATCATTGTACCGGGGCTAAAACGTTTGCAAGGAAACATCAGGAAATGGTAAGAATATCAAATGTTTATATTGGTGTAATTATATATTTTGGTATGTTTCCTAATGAAATACTTTAAAGTGCATGCATTATATATAATAATATTTTTCTATACAGGTAAAAGAATTTAGACATGCTGTAAGTAAAATTGAATTGTTAAAAGTTGCATACACAAAAGATAAGGATATAGTGATGAGTCTTTAATATTATATTTTTATTTTCTCACTGAATTGGATTATAATATGTACACATATATTATTGTTTTAGAAAAAGATTATGGAACACCACAAATATAAACAAAGTGTATTTTCATGTGATAATTATGATCAAAGTAATGAAATTCAAGAAGATGAGGCTATCCATGAAATAATTAAACCTATAAAATATAATTCACATGATTAGTTGGTAGTGGCCATGACAAGATGGGAGCACGTGGAGCATCTTTGTGAGCAGCCAATGTGAATTTACTAGATGAAAATAAGAAATACAAGGTGATTAACTTATCCTTATACATTTTATTTTATTAAATAATAAGCAATATAAAGTGTGTAATTTTAATATTGTGCATATACAGGAAACTATTGAAGTACTACAAATTCAAATGGAAGAAAATAACAAAATGATGGCTGAAGTGAAAAATACATTGGATGGACCGAATCCCTTATTTTCTCTTGTACAGGTTTTTATATTATATGTTACATCTTTCGTTATAATCAAAATATTTTTGAAGTTTTAATTCAACAAACAACTACTGCAATATAATTTTATACTTATACAGGGTCAACATTCATTTGTTACTACTCCCTTTTCTGGATATCAATTTCTAGGAACATGGCAACACCAACTCATCAACAGGTGATGAATACACACAATAAGAATTCACTTTTAAAAAAAAATATTTCATTCTAAGTATTTTTAATATTTCGTCTTTCTCTTGTAGGGAAATAATATGTAAAGTGCTCAAGTTCCATTTCAATATGCATACAAGGGGTACCCATTCTCACATGTCGGATATAGGCCTCCTTTAAATCAGGTACTGAAGCATGATATCGCAGACACATGTTGTATCAAAATAATATTATAACAAAAAAAATTTGTGAGGCTACAACCCAACGCCGGCCTCTTGTACCCATCCTTGACAGCAAGAGATCATATTCATATTCATAGAAAGAAATATTTATCTTAATACATGGCAACTGTTCATATTTATTAGTGCAATCATATATATACATGTTCAACATAAAATACATGACCATTATATATACGATAAAAATGTTTGTGTCATGTGTATATGATTAAGAATTATATTAATTACTTTTATTATAATTACATTATATAAATTATGTTGATTTTTGCTTTATGAACTTGTATATTGTTATGAAAAGTTGATATAATTTTATAATGCAGGATATTGGAAACACTCCACAAAGTAGAAGAACTGATGCAAATGTTGGAGAAAGCCATCATGGTGGAAGTTGCAGAAGTAATGCTAGGGAAAATGAATGAAGTAATTTGATCGGGATGGCAATATCAAAGCTTATTTTTGTTTGAAATAGTTGTAAAATAGTATGATGTGTCGTGTGATGCATATGAATGTTATGCCAAAGTGATATTAGAGGATATAAGTTATCTTCTTAGTAAAAAAACATGATGTTCCAATCATGCTTTTTGGATGTAAACATTACAATTGGAAGTGAATGCAATATTCATTTGTGTTATATTCAATGTGTTGGCATCTAATGGATGATGAAATACTTCTCTTGGGTGATATTTTAGATGTTTTATATGTACAAATATAGCAATAAAAATATTGCAATTGTAAATATTCACATAGGTTAAGGATGTGCGTTGGATACAAAATATTGGTCAAGGAGAATATTGGTTTATTCTTGTAATTGTTGGTCAGGGATTCCATGTCTATTGGTCAAGGATAGGTCCTGGGCAATCCCTATTGGTCACCAAGCTTTTGGCAGGGGTACGTTGGCCAGGGATTTGCCCTGACCATGGCTTATTAGTCAAGGATTCATGTGTTTTGGTCAGGGATTTGACATTCGGATTTAACAAGATTTGTAGTAGTGCACATTCCTTTTTCACCTCATTGTCTATAAATGCCAAGTCCTCACAATGTTTTTCCTGCAATTGTTGCTCAGGTTTTAGGCTGATCAATCAGGTTGTACGAATGGAGAACACGAATGAACAACAGCCACACTGGCATCGTTCCACATGTTCATCTTTGATTTATTCCTTGACCATGTGTTTACTCAAATACTCTTTTTTACCACTTATACAATAGTACACTGGCAAATCACAGTGCGTGTTTTTTATTGTCGTTTTTCGTCAGGTTTTTTCATTCTTGTCACCGACTAAATATGACTATGCAATAGTCATCATTGTGCCTGACCTACAATCCATTCTAGAGAAATGTAAACACATCATACAGTATTCATCTAGTGCAAATGGCTTTGTGTTTCGACAGATTACCATCGTCTTGCTTTTATCCTCTCTTTGAAAAATAATCACCTCAAGTTTTTTCTTTATTTTGAGCCAATTCTCCCAACAAAACAGTAACTACTATCTCATTTATTGTCACAAATAAAGATAACCAGTGTTGTATCCATCTCGATGTAGTGCGTGAGGCTTGAAAAGCTATTACGAAGGTTGAAACCTACTTAAAAATGTGACCTACTCATCACAAGATTATAATTTTTTTATCTTAATTGTCTTTTTATACAAATTTTGCTTCATGTTACTTGAACGAAACCATGATGATTTTTGCAACATAGAGTAGGTAATTTATGTGATGTGATTTCCTTACATAAGAACTACATACAATTAAGTTTTCGCGTGCATGGACACATGTGTGTTAACTAGTAATAATTATAAAGAGGAGATATTCTTTTGTTTGTAAATTCTGGATCAATAAAGAAACCTTATCATACTAAGTTGTTGTTCCGCTTATGGGATCTTCATGGATTATGCAGTCTTTTCCTACTAGACAGGACATAAAACTACACACACTATCCGCATGTGGAGCGCGGATGGTAGAACATAGTAGGTCCTCTCCGGGGGACTTAGGTTCAAACCTTCTATTGTGCACAGTACTTACTACCTTTGCAGTCATCTAGGCATACTCTTTAAGGAAGAGAGAGGGTAATGTATGTTCGAACTCAAAAAAAATAGCACATCAAAACAAACGACACTAAACCAAAACCAGATCAAAACCGTTGAAGTCACTTTAGTATTACGGAGGGCAACAATTTAGCATGATTTAAAAATTTCCACAATAATTAAATAATGGTGTAATTGGGTTTGAGGGTAAAGTTTAACCAAGTCAAACCAAACCAATACATGCAGACACCCACACATAGCTCATATCATGTAAAGTATCTGTATAAACTTAATTATATATAGGTGAATACGTTTATGTATGTTAGAATACTAATAATGAGAAAAAACTGTTATGATTCATAAAATGTCACATAATTATTCGAAGTTAGTTGGATTCGGCGGGCGCGTAGTTAACGTGTTTGCTCTACTTTTCCCCACCAATATAAAGATGTTTTATTCAAAGTAAGTTTTTTTATATGTTAAAATGATTAATTAAAATGATGACAAACATTCTACATGAAATGTATTAGTATTACAGACAACTCTTTTTGTTGGATAACATAAATGTGTAATTTGGGATTTGAAGATAAAGAGTGTTCTAATATAATATCTATCTTATTATTATAAAAGAATAAAATTGTCCATATAATTACAACTACATCATTTTAGTATTTTTTTAGAAAAATATAGCAAATAGAATAGCAACAATCCAAAATTATATCTTCTACTTTCTTTCCTCCCACATTTTCTCACACGCTTTCCCTTTTTTCAATCTTATTTTTTCTTAGGAGTCTAAAATATTATGTCAAGATTTTTTTCCTTTTCTTCTTTTAGGAGCACTCTTTGCCCTTGTTTGTTGGATCAATTGATAAGTTTGATCGGTTTGTTAGCCACATATAGCTGGTCTAGTTTTTAACCGGAGCATCCAATAAAACAAGCGAGATTTGCAACATCTACAATGTGTTTGGCATACAGCCATGATAAATTTATTTGCCACGAGTAAATTAATTAATCATATCTTAACTTTGTGTAAGATGACTATTGTTCGGAGCAACGGCAAATAAATTTACACATAAGTTGTCCTCCGTTTGATGCACATGTACGTAGGCTGTGTTTATTCGGACAAAGTCAATTAGGCCCTACACACAAATAAAAATAATGTTATATGTATTGAATAATCGGGAAAGGGGTATTGTGAAAAAATGACATCCACGGAAAATAAACTTGTTTCTTGTCGCAAGGATTTGATGCGACATGTTATCCGGAGATTTCTCAATTAACTTCTCCGTGTGAAAACTTATTTATCTTTTAGTCTGCATAACAAACATCGGTTAAAATACCTGATCAAATTTAATTGTCGCGCAGCCACTAGATCGGCACAACAAACGTACTAGTACTGTGTTGTTTCTCCGGTAGAGCGTCAGCACGATAACTAAGCTACGAGTGGCAAAGGAAATGATGTTTGTTATGCCGTTTAGTAGAAGGGTAATTCACCGCAGAGATTAGCTAACTGGAAATTCTCACGATAACGTGCCGCGTCAAATTCTTGCGGCACAGAACATGTTAATCTGTTGTGAATGTCAATTTCCGACCGAGCCTCTCTAACAGATTTTTTGATACATGTAACAATAAGGCATGATAGTCTTTGTCTAAACAAAAAAAGATTATTTACTTGTGTACCAAACAATATACAACTTGCGGTCAAGTCTATTTGCCATTATCTCAAACAACAGTTATTAACATACCACTGGTTAATTTATCCATTACAACTAAACGTATTGTAACTGTGTACCAAATACAGCCCAGATCGGCTTCACGATTGTGGTAATAACGTTGGATTTCTCCCTATCGACCCTGATAATGATAAATATAAAAAACACAATGTGAGTTCCATTAACGTCCCACTTTGAATCCCCTCATTATTCACATCCCTTTTCTCTCTCTGGGTTTGTTACTCTCCTTATCAATTTGCAATCACATTTATTTTTCTTCTCTCCTTTCCTCTAACTAATCTTTTTGCAATCCTACAAAAGCTCAACGGTTGATATTGAC
Organism: Alisma plantago-aquatica; assembly: GCA_963693085.1. NCBI lineage: Eukaryota > Viridiplantae > Streptophyta > Magnoliopsida > Alismatales > Alismataceae > Alisma > Alisma plantago-aquatica. The sequence goes on from OY856414.1 coordinate 610,422,637, forward strand.
GAGGTATCACTTAAAGAAAATGAAACTCATTAACTGATGTTTGATGTTTAAAATTAACCAATTTATTTGTTAATCAAGACATTATCTTACATGAAATTGATTAATTATGTATGACAAAATGCTTACTTCCGATATGTTTTCACCAACTCACCCACCACTCTACTATTTTCTAGAAAGTAGATTTATTTTTCTAAAGAAACTCATTTACATTAGTTAATAAAAATACAAATACAATAATTTATATATAAGGTATCTCATCGAGGAGAGTATGGTGTTTTTGAAATCATTTTCGCTACTTGACTCTCTCTGTCTCTTCGCACATTTTTACACTTTTTTAAACATTAATTTTACAACAAAAATCAATAGAGAAAAGTCAATTACATATATACATGTTATGTTCTCTCTCCAGAGAACGTTATTTCTTTCTACCAACTAGTCATATTCATAAAAGCTCTCTGTCACTCCAAGAGCCATTTTTGTCATATGTAACTTTATTTTATTTCAAACATTTTAAAACTCTTGCATTTTGTTTGTTTCCGAAAGAAAAAACAGTCTATAAATTCGTTGTAAGTGGCCTATCCCCATGACAAATGGTTATTCTCATATTTCTACAAGCCGATCATACACTTAATTTTTGACTTGTTAGTTCTATTGGTGGTCTTGTATTATTTATATTACCTATAGAGTGTCGAGCTATCATTCAATATTGACTCGTGATTCTTTTGTACCATGGTGATTAAAATTCCCACTATGTAATGCTGGAGACTTCGACGCCTATTGCTATCACACTAAATATTTTCTTGAACAATTTGGATATAAGTTTTATCATAATATAGTTTGTGATTTTTTTAACCTTATTTCTCATGTTGGTTAAAGATCATGAAGGGTAATCATTTGGCTTTGTTTGACACACATGGTCTCTACTCCCAATGTCCTGCTGATATTTTATTTTTTGATTAAAAAGATGGTAAGTAAACTTGTGTTGACCTCACTAGAGTCTTCCTCCTTAACAAACATCATATCAAGTAACTTTAAAGTAAGCCAGCCCATGACGCTGCTACACAAAAAGTTCATGATGCAAATCATTTCAAATTCTGCCTTTGATACATTTAGAGTGTGTTTCGATGACGTGACCTCTATACTTCGACGCCTTTAATATATAACGTATACGAACCTTATAATGTCAACATTTGCATCTGATACTTTTATGTTTAGATCTATAGAATTCACCATTTAGAATGGGATGGCAGCCCATTTGTTGCCCACACTTTTGTGAAGGCATTCTTATAATTGTGGTCCTAAATTATTATAGTTCAAACAACAATGCCTATAGAAAGTAAAAGTAAAAAGTGTACAATCATTGACTTTTTTTACATTTTTTATTTTTTTCCTATTTTGCTAATTTTCAAACATCAAAATCAAACAAGGACATGTAAAGTATAGGTGGGACAATTAAAATAATATCATTTACGCTACATATTTTCTCCAAATTAATGTTACATTTAAACTCAAAACTCATTCTACACAACTTCTTTCAATTAAGATAATATATCCTCTCACATTCTCTAACAAATCTATTTGCATTCCTACAAAAACTCACTGATTGATATTAATGAGGTCTCATGCAAAGAAAATAGAAGTATATATAAGCTCACATTTAATATAAAGCATATTCTATTAACAACACTATACCACATGAAATTAATTATTTCTTGGTAAAATATAATTCTTACTTTATATATATATATATATATATATATACCAACTCCAACACTAGTCCACTCTTTGTTAGAAATATATATATATATATATATATATTCTAAATAAACTTAATTTCTTTAGTTAGTAAAAATATAGAACACACATGTGTCTTGTGTCGGTTATAAATGAATTGTCGATCCTTCATAGATGGTGAAGCTCATAGATAAAAATATAAAAATATTAGATGTAGATGATTTAAGTGATGACTTTTCTTCTGTGTCCCTTTAACTCATAATATTGATACTACTACAAAATGAGTGAGCATGTCAAAAGATACAAAATGATAATTTACATATGATATAACCAACCAATCAGAGCATGGCATTTTTTGAATCATTCACTCTCCTTATGTAAGACCCCTGACCTAGCTTATTGCTTGATTGTGCTTGCTTTGCTTAATTAGATGCTTAAACCTTAATCTAATCTCTTGAGATGCCTTAATAACATGTGACCACATGTGTTTTTAGTTTGGTCATGCTTGGTTGATGTTTGAGCTAGTTATGCTTGTTTTGGACCAAGTTGTAATTTACCCATGTTGAGGGTCTATCTTGCAATTTGTCACATGTAGGTTGTTCCATTTGTGCCTTAGCATCATGAGAGGGAGAATGATGCTTAGGGGCACCTTGTTGGACCTTGGTTGATGAGGTGGCATAATGAGATGATATTAGGGTTTTCATGGCTTTCCATGGATGCTTGAGTTTGATGGTGTTTCGACCTAGTGTGTAGGTTTTTAAGGTGTTGCAACCACAACACTCTCTTAGTTGATGTTTGTTGCGACCCTGGTGCTTGTTCCTTGAGTTGGTCGTTAGGGTTTGCTTATGTGGAGATGTTTGTGACCTTGATGGTGTTACAACCTACCTATATGCTTTGCTTCGACCTTGTGAGTGTAGTGGACCTAAGTGGTCACTACACCACATAGTTTTTAACGACCCCATGTGTGTCGCATGGATGTGGCTTGGTTGGAAAAGTGTCCTTTTGTTACTCTAATATCTTGACACCTCATGATCTTTACCTCTCTCCGACCCTTGAGTATATAAACTCTCTTTTTCACATACAAGTATCTCTTTAGCTCTCTTCTTCCTCTCTTCCCCCTTGTGTTTGGAATTGAGCTCGGTGGAGCTTGATAAGGTGGTGATCTTAGAAGCTTGGTGGTCGATCACCTTTGCATGTGGTGATCTTGAGATTGATCATCTCTCTTGTGGTGATCCTTGGTGATCTTCCTTCTTGGTAAGTGGTTTCCTACCCTTGATCTTGTTTCTCTTGAGAACCCTACCTTCTTTTCTTCTTCTTGGTCATGAGATATGGCTCTTCCATGGTTGTTATCTTGATGAACTTTTCTCCATGGATTTTGAAACTATGGTTTGACCATGGTAGTTCCTAAGTGAGATGAAGTTTTCCTCTTTCTTCTCTCTTCTTTCTTGTTGTTTGAGCTTTCTTCTTCTTGAGATTCTCTTTGAACTTGGTGTTTTCTTCTTCTTGAGGTGACCTTGTTGGTTGTGGAGTTTATCAGAGTTGGATCTTATTTCTCTCTCCTGGAGCTTGTGCCTTTGGAGATTGAACTTCATCTTAATGTGGGTTATATAACTTTCCGTTCTTGCAGAGTTTGTTTAAGGTTTGTATGTTGTAACTTGATTGATGCTAAAAGTCACCCAATTGGATTAACTAAATAAGTGAAACCCTAATCATGTAGTGCCACATGTCGTAGATCCATTCTAGAGTCAAAACTTTGCTGGATGGTGAAATGGGTATTCCCAAGGGAAACTCGGAGCCATACTTTTGAGTATGTGAGGTGCAAAAGAATATATGTCCTTGACATCTTGATCCCAAGTGTTTTGAGAATGATTGCAGTTAGGTTTCGGTGATGATGAGAATGTGATATAATGTGATAGATGATAGTTGTGCTTGTATCTTAGTGATTGGGTTATATACCCTAATTTCTAGCTCCATGACATGTACCAAGGCGGGCTAGGTGTTTATAGGACTATAGCTTTGGCTATAAGTTATTGTCCATAGGACTATAGCTTTGACTATAATTTGTTGTTTTGCAGTTTGACTATATGTCACTACGGGGTAGACTCGAATTGACCGAGTAGTGCATGAGAAGATCTTAGAGTATGGCTCTTTGATAGATCTTGTATGGCACTGATTTTGACTTAGCAGTGGTTTGTTGAATTTGGGTGTACAACTCAAATCCTCAGGGCAAATAAAAGATATAATACATCCGTGTAGTATAATTTCTTAGGGCCAAGTACAATTCACATTGGATGACCCCTTTTCCTTATTTCTTATATTGTTTAGTTGATAAAGGTTATACATGTTCTTCATATTCCTTCTAAAAGTATAAGATGTTCTATTTCTCAGTTGTAGATGCATAAATTGCTTAAACAATGTTAATTTCTTTACTCATATCATTTAGCTAAATTTGCTCATCTTGATAATAATGTTATATTCCTGCTTAAGCTTATATGTGTCTCAGTAATAGTTGTTGAAGGCACTTTCTTAGTGGGATTTGGGTGGTATGACTCAAATCCTCAGGGAAAATGAAAGATGTAATATAGTCATGTAGTATACTTACTTAGGTTCAAATACAATTCACATTGGATGGCCCATTTGCCTTGTTTCTTATATTGGTTAGTTTATAAAGGTTATACATGTTCTTCATATTCCTTCTAATATTATAAGATGTTCTACTACTCAGATGTAGATGCTTCAATTGCTTAAACATTGTTAATTGATTTACTCATATCATTTAGTTGAATCTACTCATCCTGATAATAATGCTATCTTCATGCTTATGCTTATTTGTGTCAATAATAGTTATTGGCAGAGAGTTATATCTCTCGTTGGCTCACTCCATGGGTTTCCACATCTTTTAGGTGTTCATGCAAGATGAGGTAGAGATGGTGCGATTGAGGCTGAGCAACACGAGGAGCAGTAGTTGTAGAAGGTTGGATGTGTTGCTACTATTTTCTAGTAGAGTCATATGTGTCATCCCTATACTCTTAGGTCCTTGAGGGTGTTTGTAGACATTGTACATTGATAAGAGTTTTTAGCAGTATGCCATGGTTGTATAGATATGGCTTGTATATGTGAACAAGTTATCATATGTAACAGTTTGTGGCATGTAGTCACTGAAGAGTGATGTGTAATACTCATTTGGCATGATATATGATACCAGAGGTATTGTTTTGTGTACTTAGATGTAATATGTTTCTACCTTCATGGTTATTTGTAAATGTTTTTAATTTACCTAATTTTATGATAATCTAGATGTTTAGTGTTAGTTCCACGCTTTGTTTTGAGTAATCTTGTTTTGTGTGGCATCGAGTTGTCACATGAAAAGGTTGATATCGTAGCTTTAGGTCCGTTGAGTCTACTGGGACATAGGACTAGGGCTTGTGTATGTCTAGTGTCATCCACCATATCTGATGGTAACTTCTGCTTATGCAAAAGAAGTAGAAGATAAGAAAAGATATGTCTAGTGAACACGAAGAACATGCGGAGAGTAGTGTGGATGCACCAGGAGGTGGTGCCAGGAGGCAGGAAAGGGATGATGCAGTGCCTCAGTTTGACCCAACAACTGTGGCCAATCTCGCTTTTCAGTCCATGTTTAGATAGTTTATGGCCATGATGACGCATATCGTGGATAGAATGCCCGTACTTCAAGCCACAGAAGTTGTTCCCAATGCGAAATCTCGAGGTTCTGGGAAGACCTTTGAGAGGTTTAGGTGTATGGGGGCAATAGAGTATGACCCAGCAGATACTGACATATGGTTGACTGAGATGGAGAAGTCCTTTAAGATCCTCAATATACCTGATGAGGATAAGGTGAAGAATGTAGTGTACATGTTGAAAGGGAGTGTTGGCCATTGGTGGGCCATTGAGGAAGAGAAAATGCCTGGTGAAGTGATTAGTTGGGAAGATTTTCAGCGAGAGTTTGTGGGTCAATACTTCCTAGAGACCTATCTGGATAAGAAGATCTCACGGTTTGAGAAGATTCGGTAGGTGTCTATGAAGATCAACGAGTATAAGGTAAAGTTCATGGAATTTTTGAGGTTTTGCCCGCACATGGATCCAACCATAAGGAGAGAATCTGGCATTTTGAAAAGGGAAGAAAAGTATGTAAAAGCACCTACCAGTCGAAATGTATCTATTCAACTTACTTTATAGGAGACTAAATCCAAATCTATACAGAAAAGCATGATCGAAATTTTTTACAACAAGTTTTATTCTCAAATTAGTCTTCTTTCGTTAAGAAAACAATCACTGTGAAAATAAGAAGAAATGGGGGTAAAACAAACAATATTTTTCTCCAAAAACAAAGTGAATATAGGGAAAGATAAGTGAAATCAATAGGAAATAAAATATCTATGCAGAACCAACCTAAAATCTAAGAATAGAGTAGAAGAATAAAGGCTTTTAGCTAAAAATACAAAAGAAAACAACTTTGTTTAACTTTCTTCACCAAAGTTCACATCAGTTTCTATGAAGATGTACTACATACCTCCAAAGCTTCCGTTTATGATTTTATTAGAAACATGATCAAATACAAATCCCCATAACCAAAATTCATCAAAATCCATCATGTATATCAAAAGTTATGACATTTTTTGGTGATTGGTCCTGAATAACAGCGTCGCTTGCCACTTGTTGTTTTTGTGTTAACTACTGATTGCTCTTTGCATGTATACTAAAAATCCAATAACTTCCTCGTTTTAAGTTTGATTTCATTCTATTTTTTATAAGATTCATAATACAATTTTCTACAATTATGAAGTTTTATCAAAATATCAAATAATATTGTTTCCTATGAGTGTATAAAGTCTCTCCATTATGTGTATATTTATCTTTTTTACTCCATTGAGATTCTATCTTCTAAATTTGTCTTAAGGAACATCAATTATTGTAAATGTCTAGTGTTTATCATCCACATCTCTAGATTATAATTCTTAAATCAACTAGGTTATAGGAGGTTTAGACTAATCAGGTGACTAGTCTAAAATTTAGGAACGACATGAGTTTGTGTCACTCCAAATTCACTCCCTCTTAACAAGTTTCATCCTCAAAATTGAGAACAACTCAAGATGAGTTCTCCAAATCTCTCTCTCTCAAGCTTCGTAATGCCCCTCCAAGTACATATATGTCAGCGGAAGCAAACCTTATGTTGTCCATAACACAAGTCACTTGGCTTAGAGGAATGTCACAAAACATTATATACATAACAACATGATAAGTGAAACACCATGCATTAATTGAAAATACAAATTCAAACAACTATCTTTGAAAGAAAAAGCTTATAATGTTAACAATCTCATCTTTGAACTAGAAGTTAATACATTAAAAGGTAGAAGAAATCAAAAGCATAAATATTCTATGGAAATTTGATATAGGGTCTTCTAAGGAGTAGATGGCACCCCACCAAGCTAAGTCTTGGAAACTTCTGATGGGTTTTCGGGGAGACAGAGAAGGCAGCGGAAACAAAAAAATTTCTCCCCCAACCCATACCGAGGAAACACGTCAACGTCTATATATTAGGAAAGGATGGTTTGTGGAATCATACCTTGTCCCGAGGCTTGCTCGGAGACAATACCTCGCGCAATGCACGGTCTTCAACTCTGGTCTTGGACGGTGTCTGTGCAGCTCCTGGTCGCACCGGGACTGAAGACTCCTCCTCCTACCGGACTATCGGATGACAGTTGTCCTCCTGAGCGGCAGTGTCCTCCCGCCTCTGAAGTAGTCCACACAGACCACCTGGAACTCCACACTCCTTGTCCCACAAGGAAGTGGAAGGAGTCGCACCCTCCTATTGACGTACTAGTCGCCAACACACTCTCCTGCCTCCAGTTGCAACTGCAGTTGTCTTTCCCTTGCTGCACCTCCCTTTGCGGGAAGCACTTGCTCGGGCTCTCTCTCGGTTACCAAAACCAGAGAGAAGGACAACTTTACAGAGCAACTGGTTGCACTGAGTTGTTGTCTGAGAAGCCCCCAATACCCCTATATATATAGGAGGGTCATGGGACAGGGTTCTCTTACCCCGGCAATATGGGACTAAAGCAGGAGTAGAAGGGTTCGAGATTTTCCACCAAAAAGCAACCGGTTCGCAACCTGAAACGGTCGGTTCATAGCTGAACCGATCGGTTCGGCCCTTGAGTCGATCGATTGGACCTGAGCCGACCGTTTGGGGCACTCCAACCAATTGGTTGGTGCCCTGAACCGATCGGTTCATGGTCCTAATCCGGCTCAAAAGGACTTTCCTTGTTTCGTTCCCAATTGGTATCGAATACCAATGTTATTCCCAATCGAATTGGGCAATTTGAAACCAAAGGAAAATTCTTGCCGACATGACTTTCCCAACTTGCTTGGGCCGACCATTGAGTCGATCGGTTCAACTCTTGAACCGGTCGTTTCATCCTGGGCATGAGCCGATCGGCCTGGACACTCCAGCCGACTGGTTCAGCAACCTCAGCCGACCGGTTCATCACATGAGCCGATCGGTTGGGAGCACAGGTTGGGCAAAATCAGTCAATTGTGATTTCAATCAATCTGATACTCCAATCAATGCGTCCAACACCTTGAACCATATGATATTGAGCCATCGACTAATTGAGTGTTTAATTGAACTACTAAACTCCTTTAGTAATCAATCTAAACATTGCTTTGTGGACAAAACTCCTCTTCCAGGTTAAATCCTATGTGTGTGACCCTGCAGGTCCATTTCACGTTGGTAGTGAAAGTCCATAACACTTATGACTTCACAAGCAAAGAGTGGTGCCTAGTCACACATCATTGCTACCCAAGTGAAAGTAGAAATTTGGAGAACAACTTTCATCCTACAATCCGTGAATGGTGTTACAGTGAATGTATAATTCCTTTATCACTGATATCCCGAATGAACTCGAGGCATGGAACATTCATCCTGTCAACGTTCATTCACTTTCTTGATCTCGGAGTTGATTTAAGGAGATATGTATGACATCAATATCACATATTGATTCACACATGCGTGCGCACACCTATCTCAATCCTACTCATCAAGTGGCCTTGGATATCAAACTCTCTCAAGAGGGACAAATCCCATATCTATCACTCACCCCTCAAAAGCCCCATGTGTCAAAGCCACCCAATCATCACCTTTATAACAATCCGTGTTTCAGGACTGCGTTTGATGATGTCAAAGTGTGCCCAATGACATGTGTTGAGTGTAGTGATTTCAGGTCTAAGAATCACACTCGCCACCATCACTGTGAGTACTGACTGTGACTACCATCTCATAGTTCCATGTGTCAAACTCACGGTGGGTCTGTCCGGTACACTTGTTCTCTAACAAGTACCTATGTGTTTGGTTTGATATCTCTATATCATGACTAATGAGATTCTGTCATCAACCAACACCACAATCTAATCTTGTGTGTCATTGTTGTCTATCTACCTTCCACAATGACATTCGACTAGGGACATAACAAGAATGTACAAACTCTTAGCATCTGTATGATCTCATCATTCAGGTCATGAACCTGAAGGCATACGTCATTGAGTACTATCATTCTCTAGACATTCAATCTGTTCTATCACTATCTCATATGACTGAACCAGAAAGAATTGGAAGCTTGCCTTCGATGTTTATCAAATCAATCTTAATGTATCCCACCAATCATCCCATGATTGTCTCTCAGGGCATACATACCAATAGACTCCCACTTGCACTGCGAGCCAATCACCCTTGAATCATATTCATAGTGATTTTTCAAACATGTCCCACATGTTACTGTGCTCTAGTGCCAACATAGTGAGTAATGACAACACCTTGCCAAAGTCAGTATAAATTGCATGTCTCTCATCTCTTCGTTGTACGCCACACGTATGAGATGGAGTTGCCGTAATATGCGATCAAGTATTCCTTTGCTAACCTTTAGCCACATTGCATGATCAAGGATTCCAGACTTGTCATCAATGAGTGGAATATCTACAAGTTCATCTCATGAACTTCTAGATCCATATAGTATCCTCTGCTATTTTCTAACACACAGATACTCGTCATTTCCTTTTAAATGGATTCATTGGAACACTTCCAATTCTCAACAAACTTTCACTTTTATATATCTTATATATTTTGCGATCATTTTTCTGTCCTTTCGAAAGTTCGCATCAATGTAACTCTTTACATCGAACTCTTCCTCCTCACCACAGAACTAGTACTTCACAAGTACTTATCAAGTTCTCATGGTGTTCCAGTAACCTTTACTAGAAGTAGACAGACATCCACTCGTCATGTCCCACATACAAGTTATCAGGATGAGCACATCATATTGCCATGTCCTACATACAAGATGATGAATGCATTTAGTTCTTGCCATGTCGATATATGCAATATAATGGGATGATTACATACATGATAGATCCATATCTATTCTTAGTGTTCCCATTCTTCGTAAGAATTGGACACTTGGCCTTGGGATACTAACTCCATGGAACATGGACAAGTTTTCTCCCACTGAGTCTGTGCATACTGAACCCTTCAGTAAAGATTGCCAATGTATGCTTTCTCTTTTCAGGTCAAGAGGTTTTTCGAGAACTATCTTTATAGATCTCTATTCCTATCACATAGGAAACATCTCTATCTTCCTTAAAGATAATTTCCACTTTTGGATTTCCATTCTAGAACATTTCCATTTCACATCAACATGTGGAATGTGAATACGCTCCCACTAAATCACAGATCCCTTCTTTATCTTTGACATATCAGTCAAACCCTTTGACTATATTATCAAAGTAAAGACCCAATTCTGAGTTGCTTGTACTCAATCAATCACATTGATTAGTCCATTGTAACTTATAGACTTCATTTGCATTATTGGATTCATAAACCTTATAGGTTGTGTCACGCACACATCCTTATTTTATTCCTCATAGGAATGCGGTTTTAGTATCCATATGCCAAATGTCTCAGTCCTTAAGTTGCAATCAACAAGCATCATCCTTCTCAAAATGTTATCCATGTGTCTTAACACTTAAGACTCATTTGCACTTATGGATTGCATCCAATGAGTGCTACCATCAAGGTCATACCTTATGGTTCACATGGATGTCATTTAGGATGTAATGGTCATAAACCATAACTCAAAAATGGGTTCCTCGTATTTATCTAGATGGTTGACTCATCACATGAACAACTCATCATATAGATAATTGAGGTGTATCTGTTAAGGAAATAAGAACTCACAAATCCTTGTGATTCTTAATGTCCTTTATTAGTGTGGGGTATTCTTTTATTTAAGAAGAATTCAGTTATTTGATAATCATTCTCTAACTCCTTAGAGTATGATTCCTTCTTGATTTAGACATCACCATGCCTTAATCATGAGTTCACTATGATACACTATCATAATCACTCATAAGGATCTCAAACATTTGGTCCAAGTATTTTATTCATTGATCTCATCAAGAATTAACACTACCAAATTTGTACTTCATCTATGATATTCTTGAACACTTCAAGATATTCATATTGGTATTTCTCTAAACACCATTTGAAGTATTAGCATTTACTCCAATAGGTATGTAAATACATCACATGTATTATACCTAATTGGATAATCATTCTCCCACTACCATTAGTGAAGATTGATTAATCATGTACAAGCGATTCATGTCTCTTACTGGTTCTCTAACCAAAAGAGTCTAGATTTATCCATCACATGGAAACTAGAAATGAATTTCTCATGATTGATGCTAATTTAATTGTTTGAGTTATCTATAACTTTTAGGTATCATTTTATCTTATGCATATCATATACCACAAGATAAACAAGGCATTGCCACAAAGATCATATCTTTAAGATTGAAAACTTAACTTTATTAATTGCCATTATTGTCATACAATATGCAAAAATAAAGTGTTTCTATCTATTGGCAAATATGAAATAGCAGTTCTCAACTCTATTTTGTGCCCTTTAGGCTGAAATAAACTGAAAGATACTCCTATCTATGGCAGCAACACTTGCTCCAATGATGGGTACTTCTTTCTTGGTCCTTTCACAAAGGCCATCACTTCTTTGCGGATCTTGCATATCATATATGATAGATCCATGTCTTGGTATCATATACCTCAGATAAAGAAGCGGTTCATTTCATGATACCTTAGGTGGAGATCTCCATCCCCTCCTTCATCTTCTTTTGTTCTTCCAGATATAGAGGGCAATTCCCTCATACACCCTTTCCCCATGTGCCTTGAGGCTGAAGACGACTTGGATTGCTGGCTAGCATTAGAACACTTCTTAGCTTTGCCCTTGTCCATGCCCTTAAGAATTACCTTTTCTTTGATCACATCAAAGATTATGGTTTGTCTTTCTTCATCTTTGCCTCTACTATCCTCAACATGTCCAACAACTTTGTCAACGCTTGTCAAAGCTGTTCATGTTGTAGCTTATCATGAATTGTATGATTCTCGCAACATTTGCAGTATCATACCAATAGCCAACTCTTGGCTCAGAGGGAATCGTTCTTAGTCAGGTCTTTCCACATACCCAATCACATTGAGTGTGTGAATACCTTAGTGGATCTCATTCTGTCATGACATACTAGGATAGTGTCTTTGAGACATCATATGTCTCATGTTGTCTCTACAACATCAAGCACTCCTCATCAATGTCATCCTCGGTATGCTTCCATAAGCATACTTTCAGCCATTGATATGGTGGGATCGAGTTCATCTGGTTCTGGTATAACTAGGACTTAGAGCTTACGCTCTTTGATTGAGAACACTTCTCATCATCCTAACCAGTCATGGAATTATTCCCATTTAATTTGTTGATCTCAAAGACCTATTGCAAATAAAGCGATTTGTTGATTAACCATTTATTTTAACAAAAGGAATTATATGCAATTTTAGTCCAAAACTCCTTTTGACTTGTTTGATTGATTTGAAAAGTTGACGATAAAATTAGGCCTTTAATTAATTATCACTCCCGCTATTTTAGTTCAAATTGATAGCCCTCACCATCAATTCTGAAGATTGCAGCGTACAACCTTCTAGTGGGCAAGATCCTGAAATCCTCTAAGTCATGAGTCAGCTAGGGCTGATCGCCCACTACTTAGATCTCTCAGGTAGGCAACTCTTGCCAATTGTATCATATGCAACTCTTGTTGAATGAACATGCACAACATCTTGCCATGAACATTCCTTGCCTCTGGGCCTAGACGCTCTAAAAATCACCAGTTAAGTCTAACCTAAAGCAAACACGATGAATATGCACCCTGCTAGGGCAGACCCACACATTCATCCTTCACGCTTCCACGAGATAGACGGTGCACCACGCTAGGGCGTGCCCACACTTGGTCGATCAAGCTTTTCACGTGTGTCGCATTTGGAAGGCATATAAGACTTAATATTTTAGTGAGGGATTTGGTTTTTATATACATATACATATACATATCCAATCACCACAATACATAGTACGTATCATATACATGCTATAACCCACAGAAAACATGCATAAAACGATAAAAAGCGATGATTATGGCCATCCTAATGTGATTCCTCGAGCCAAGAGGAATCACGGTCATCTAGGTCTACATCACATGCAACCTGTACAAGATGAAAATCTGTGCCTTGCCATCCGAGTAGATCATCTCATCACATGAATGATTTGTTCTCTCCAGTCGGTCGTCTGGGTGCCACCAGCCGATCGGTTGGCTCCTCCAACCGATCGGTTCGCCTGGTCGCCGTGCATCTTCATCTGGCTGCCACCCACTCGTCTCGCTCCTCGAACCGGCCATCAACCGATCGGTTCACTCCATGAACTGATCGTCTGGAACGTCAACTGATCGGTTCACGCCTTGAACCAATCGTCTCAGCTGTCGTCTGATGTCCGCCGGTCTTCGACAGAACAGGAAATAAAATCTATCCTATTTTATTACATTGCTTGAAAAGGGAAACCCCGAGTTACATTCGGGGTGAGCAAAGGTAGGAAAGAATCTCAAATTATTTCGAGTTACATCAGGAATAGGAGAGGGAAGATCGGTGCGCAGACCGAGATGCAAGCAACCACAAACAACCACACACAGATAGGGTTTATTGGCCATAATCATGCTACACACATCCACCACAAAACTCGTTTAAGGTCGACGCGTATCGAGTGCATTTATAATACATATCATATATGTAATTGGGATTTGTGGATTTAGGATTGGACATGCATAAAGCCGATATTATTCGAATCGTATGAAATAAATAAAGGCAAAAAACCAAAATCGATCATATCAATATTCCTAAAATATAGAACAGTTGACGTGGCTCTGATACCACTGATGGGTTTTAGGGGAGACAGAGAAGGCAGCGGAAACAAAAAAATTTCTCCCCCAACCCATACCGAGGAAACGCGTCAACATCTATATATTAGGAAAGGATGGTTTGTGGAATCATACCTTGTCCCGAGGCTTGTTCGGCGACAATACCTTGCGCAATGCGTGGTCTTCAACTCCGGTCTTGGACGGTGTCTGTGCAGCTCCTGGTCGCACCGGGACTGAAGAATCCTCCTCCTACCGGACTGTCGGATGACAGTTGTCCTCCTGAGCGGTAGTGTCCTCCCGCCTCTGAAGTAGTCCACACGGACCACCTGGAACTCCACACTCCTTGTCCCACAAGGAAGTGGAAGGAGTCGCACCCTCCTGTTGATGTACTAGTCGCCAACACACTCTCCTGCCTCCAGTTGCAACTGCAGTTGTCTTTCCCTTGCTGCACCTCCCTTTGCGGGAAGCACTTGCTCGGGCTCTCTCTCAGTTACCAAAACCAGAGACAAGGACAACTTTACAGAGCAACTGGTTGCACTGAGTTGTTGTCTGAGAAGCCCCCAATACCCCTATATATATAGGAGGGTCATGGGACAGGGTTCTCTTGCCCCGGCAATATGGGACTAAAGCAGGAGTAGAAGGGTTCGAGATTTTCCACCAAAAAGCAACCGGTTCGCAACCTGAAACGATCGGTTCACAGCTGAACCGATCGGTTGGACCTGAGCCGACCGTTTGGGGCACTCCAACTGATCGGTTGGTGCCCTGAACCGATCGGTTCATGGTCCTAATCCGGCTCAAAAGGACTTTCCTTGTTTCGTTCCCAATTGGTATCGAATACCAATGTTATTCCCAATCGAATTGGGCAATTTGAAACCAAAGGAAAATTCTTGCCAACATGACTTTCCCAACTTGCTCGGGCCGACCAGTGAGTCGATTGGTTCAACTCTTGAACCAGTCATTTCATCCTGGGCATGAGCCGATCGGCCTAGACACTCCAGCCGACCGGTTCAGCAACCTCAGCCGACCGGTTCATCACATGAGCCGATCGGTTGGGAGCACAGGTTGAGCAAAATCAGTCAATTGCGATTTCAATCAATCCGATACTCCAATCAATGCGTCCAACACCTTGAACCATATGATATTGAGCCATCGACTAATTCAGTGTTTAATTGAACTACTAAACTCCTTTAGTAATCAATCTAAACATTGCTTTGTGGACAAAACTCCTCTTCCAGGTTAAATCCTATGTGTGTGACCCTGCAGGTCCATTTCACGTTGGTAGTGAAAGTCCATAACACTTATGACTTCACAAGCAAAGAGTGGTGCCTGATCATACATCATTGCTACCCAAGTGAAAGTAAAAAGTTGGAGAACAACTTTCATCCTACAATCCGTGAATGGTGTTACAGTGAATGTATAATTCCTTTATCACTGATATCCCGAATGAACTCGAGGCATGGAACAGTCATCCTGTCAACGTTCATTCACTTTCTTGATCTCAGAGTAGATTGAAGGAGATATGTATGACATCAATATCACATACTGATTCACACATGCGTGCGCACGCCTATCTCAATCCTACTCATCAAGTGGCCTTGGATATCAAACTCCCTCAGGAGGGACAAATCCCATATCTATCACTCACCCCTCAAAAGCCCCATGTGTCAAAGCCACCCAATCATCACCTTTATAACAATCTGTGTTTCAGGACTACGTTTGATGATGTCAAAGTGTGCCCAACGACATGTGTTGAGTGTAGTGATTTCAGGTCTAAGAATCACACTCACCACCATCACTATGAGTACTGACTGTGACTACCATCTCATGGTTCCATGTGTCAAACTCACGGTGGGTCTGTCTGGTACACTTGTTCTCTAACAAGTACCTATGTGTTTGATTTGATATCTCTATATCATGACTAATGAGATTCTATCATCAACCAACACCACAATCTAATCTTGTGTGTCATTGTTGTCTATCTACCTTCCACAATGACATCCAACTAGGGACATAACAAGAATGTACAAACTCTTAGCATCCATATGATCTCATCGTTCAGGTCTTGAACTTGAAGGCATACGTCATTGAGTATTGTCATTCTCTAGACATTCAATCTGTTCTATCACTATCTCATATGACTGAACCAGAAAGAATTGGAAGCTTGCCTTTGATGTTTATCAAATCAATCTTAATGTATCCCACCAATCATCCCATGATTGGCTCTCAGGGCATACATACAAACAACTTCTACTTTGAATCACTCATTTAAAAGTCCTTTACTCCTTAATATAGGGACATCTCGTCCCATGACCATGTGAAAACAGAGACATCTATCAGTACGCAGCACTATACATTTTATAAGAATTGAAAAATAAGCATATATACTTGACTTGACAGATAAGCATATATACTTGACTTGAGGTAAAATCTTGATGTGTATTTGACTTGCATTCTTGAGTACATGAATCATATAACGTGAAGAATTGAGCAAGAAATATATGCATCTCTCTATGACGCCCACTTAAGAGCACATGATTGCTAGGAAAGCCCATAATTGGCACGAATGCCCATGATTTGGCTACAAAAACCCATAACGACCCCTTGAGATCCATGATTCGAGAAGCATATAAAAATGGATTCAATTTTAATTATCTTAATGTTAACAATCATTAACATAAACATAATCTTGAAGTTTGATCTTTAACATGATGGGATTTCTCCCTCTTAAAACTTGAACTTTAAATCCATTAATCATTAACCATAATCTCTAATTTTAACGATCATGATAACCATAAGACAAAGGATATAGATATCATTAAGAAATTTATATAATGAACGTGATTAGAGCATTGAACTTGAAATTGAAAGTATAATTCATAAATCATACATAGCATACAATTGAACTGATGTAGGGTTGTATAGTGGCATGACCCGCTTACCTGGAGCAAAGAAAATCATTAGGTTAGGCCTTCTTACTCGTGTTCAAATCCTAAATCACATAAAAATATCACGCATATATCAAAATCTAGAGTAAGATGACTTGAAACCCTAATCCTAGGTTTTTAGGAAATCTTGACCAGCTTAGATTGGATTAGGATTCAAAATTAGTGAAATTGAGTTCCCTATTTTAATACCTTTGCAACAACTATTTATGCATAATTTTCTGACAGAGTATGTTATTATTATGAAGTTTTGAATTAGGGACTAATCAAAAGATTTCAAACAAATAAAACACACATGTTTATTATTTTAGGATGGCCCGGCCTCGTAGTAGGCCCATGAGCCGTGTGGTCCATAATCTGTTTACCCAACATATAGGCCCAACACCATGTCATCTCCTCATTTGTAGCGTGAGAAGGGAATTTGTCTCTCCCCTATTCCTCGTGACCAGAATAGGGCACTGCCTAATGGTGCATGTCCACAATGGCGAGGGAGTTGTCCCCTAGCATGCCACCGGAGAAGTGGTTTTAAGTCCCTCCAAACTTCCTCCTTCTCTAAGAAAATCATCTGAAGCCCAAAGCCCTTGATCGAAGATCCCACTTATCTCTTCTTTTATACATTGTTTTCTCATCAGTGTTTAGGGAACATGGTGTGATCACTAGCCTACCATTCTTGTGAGGTTCTATCTCCGCTCTGACCTCCTTGCTTGAATGACTCACATATTTCACCTCATCTTACCCTTCACACATTGTGTCGACCAGTAGATAGGGTAGAGGGTTCTAGATTGCAGACACCATAGATCATTTCTCTATTGCTATTTTAAGGCACAATTGTGGTATGAATCTACATTTGTTATACCTTCTCAAGCTACCCATCACGCATATCAATCTTGGGGGTTCTATCTGCACTCTACTACATTGTGGTATTTTCAAAACACTTTAACCATAGGTATTTCACGATTCCTAAGTTCCTAAACCATTCTATCTATAATATGTAATGTTCCCTCTTCATAGGTGAAAACATTTTCTAAGCGTATATATGTAAACTGTAGAACCTGAGCTTAACTTTGGGTGACACATCCTTAGAATCAAAATATAAAACATATCATGCAACTGTTATATCTCTAGTGGTAGATGCAATATATAGGCAACCTTGCTTGTCTTTTCTATAATAGAATATGGCATATATTCTCAGTATCAGCTTACCTTTTTTTACAAATATAATAACACCCTTCCATGGAAAAACCTTTATTAAAACTTCATCAGCAACTTTAAACTCCAAAGGTCTATGATGTTTGGAAGCATAACTCTTTTATCTATCTTGTGCAGCCTTTAACTGCTACCTGATCACCTCAATATTTTCTATATTTTGTTTAACTATCTCAGGACCCATCAGTTGCTTCTCACCTACTTCATAAAAACTAAAACATATTAGCAATCGACACTTCCCTCCATGTAAGGCTTTGTAAGGTACCTTCCCTACATTGGAAACTTTTGTTATAGGAAATCTCTAATGAGCTTACATGTACATCCCAACTACCTAGAAATTGTAGAACAAATTCTCTCAACATGTTTTCTAATGTGTGAGTTATTCTTTCTAACTGTCCATCAGTATGTGGTTGAAAAGTTGTACTAAATTTAAGCTTCATCCCTATAGAACCATATAACCTAACCTAAAATATAGATGTCACTACTACAGAAACGGCCTTTGGCGTCGGTCGTTTAACCCCATTTGGCGTCGGTTTCCGACCGACGCCTATGCGGGTGCCGCTAAATGTCGAACACTTCGGCGTCGGTTTTTTAACCGACGCCTATTTATCCTATAGGCGTCGGTCGTTTAGTATATAACTGACGCCAAAAGTGCCCTAGATGACGCCATTTTCTGTGGCGCGAACACTTTTGGCGTCGGTTATATACTAAAACACCGACGCCTATACTTCAAGACGACACGGTCGTGCTTCCCTGCACGACCGTGTTTAGTACTATAGGCGTCGGTTTTATATGAATAACCGACGCCTTTTGCACCACGGCCGTGCTATCCTGCACGGTCGGGTTGTTTGTACTATTAGGCGTCAGTTTTTATCAAATAACCGACGATGTATGTCTTTGCTGACGGTTTTCTATAAATAACCGACGCCTATTTATATTTTTTTTTTCATATCAGTTTGCAGGCCTGCTGTGGCTGGTCAGCAGGATGAGAACCTGCAGTTCAATTTTTTGAACTGCAGGTTTACGACATCCATTGATATCAGCCTACAAACAGGCCGCAAACCTGCAAAAGTCACAAAGAAAATTTCACACAAGTACATACATTCAGACATCAATTCAATTCTCACATTCACACATATAGAAACATTCAAATACATGTATTAACATTCAGAAATATTCATTTACAAAGTATCATTCATTATCGCTATCAACATCCCAATTATATCTTACAGTTGCCACTACTTGTATGGCTTTTGCCCATTCTTCTCTTACTTCATTTAATGCTTCCATCGTATATGGAGCATGTATATTTTTTAAGCGTTTACCTATAGTGTTGTCAGTTTTAAACACCTGCAAAGAGAATGATGTATATATATAAGTAATAATATAAAAATAAGATAAGATTGATATATTGCATACTAACTAATGAGACTATATATAATACCTCATGTATGGTATCGATGTCCAATGCGGAATATTTGATAATCATCTGCATAAATTGCATCACATAGTATGCGCATGCCCAGCCATTGTCTTGTGTAGCACACTATAAATTGAAACATACAAAATAATACAACTAAGCACAATTCACATCAATAATATATATATTCGAGTCGGGAACTTACTTGTACGTTCTGCCAATTTATTGGCTGATTCTTTTTCCTTGGGGCCGTTCCTCCAGCCTTTTTGAATGCATCTAAACCCCTACATGTTAATATAACACAATAAATTGCATAAGTAAATAGTAATGTAATAAAAGATGTTAACGGATATAAAAATGAAATATTTCTCACCAGAATAATGGCATTCTCATTACGTGTCCAATTTTAGGGTTCAATGTACTCCCCGCAGGATCTAGATAATAAACAGTGAATGTCCTGGGGACAATAACTAGTAACTCCCAATGTCTACCGCTAGAGGTAAGAAGTTAACAATTAATAACTCAAAATGCAAAATAAAAATGGAATTTTCTTAAGTCCAAATTATAAATAAAGTAACTTACTTGACATTGAATGGAGCTATTATTATCGTCTTCTTTTGCTGACCAAAAATTGTAAAAGCATCTATACAGTATTGTTGAACATTATCAGGGTCTTTAGCTACCAAACTAATCAATGATGGAATCAAAAATCCCAAATGATCAAATGCAAATTGTTTACAATGATCTTCGACTAAGTAGCTGCAAAACATATAGGCGTATGCATTAATATATAAGAAACCAGATCACCGGATCTTACACAAGGTATATGGATGTATAAACAAGATCTCACCTTATCCATGTCTCTATCATTGATGTATTCAGCCAATCATACATAAACAGCTCAATAATATCTTGTATAAATAAAAAGCTATCGTATGATTGACCTGCATAATCTGCATCTAAAGAAATAATTATAGGGCAATGTACATTATGTGCCCGTAACCAACATGCCATTCCCCTACAAGCAGGACCTAACGGGTATGTTAGGTCAGTTGGAACCCAATCGGGTAATGCGGGAAGTGGAAGTGGAGGCCTAGGTGCTCCTGGTGTCTTCTTTTTAACCTGTACATATAATTTCAGATCAGTTGACATCATATATACACATTAACAGTCTAAATCAATGTAAATTTATCTTACAATTTCAGTCGTGTAGACGAAATCTGCTTTGGGCCACAATATGACCCCGCCTTCTGCCTCACCAAGTGTATCAATATCTGGGTGGGCATATGGCAACACAACTTCCCTCCAATCGGGTAACACACGTAATGGGCCCACACGAACATAGCCCTGTGGCATTAGAGTCCCGTGAAACCTTTCCCCAGGAAGGGACGGGTAAGCCTGCGCCTCTGCAACAACGTAGTCTTGCATTCTTAAGCGGCATGGCTTCAATGCCTACAAATTTACGTAAAGAATATTATACATATATACATATCATCTTGAAAACATAACAACTTGAAAAGACTAACTACAATGTCATAAACAATACTTACAGCAGACGTGCTAGGCGATGGGTCTCCAGGATTACTCGCAGTCTGTGCATCAGGAGAAGAGTGGGTCGCCATAGGCGTATTGGAAGCCTGAGATGCCTGCCACCGCAGCAATTCTTCCTTGACCTTCTCAGCAACTACATCGTTGACCTTCTTAGCAACTAAATCCTCAACTCTCTTATTCTCCTATACATGGATAAAAGAAACATTAGCTTCTTATCAATGAATTTCCTTTTGCAGTAACATTCTAAAAAAAGAATAGGTTACCTCTTATTGAGAAAGTCCCGCTCTGGGTTTGCGCTGGGATGGCCCAAAGAATGCTTTGATGCCAACACCAGCGCCGGCACCTCTAACACGTCCAGGATGCTCTGGGTTACCCAGAGCAACTGTCAATTCATCCCTTGTGCCCTGAGGGATGAACGTGCCTTGTTTCCTCTGCTCGTGCAGCTCCCGCTAATCACCATAAACAGAAATTGGTCAGTTAACACCACAAATAATCAATATTCAAATGATTTCTCTAAGAGTGTTATTTTACCATTTTTGCAGCCGCCTCAGCAGTTACAGGCTTCTTTATTTCACCCTTCTTGTTTTGCCTGTCAGCTATCCAGATATCATGGCGAGGCATGGGTGTGGTAGACTCCTGAGTAGGAGCAGACTCCTGAGTAGCCGCAGACTCCGCCTGTAGTCTTTGGCGAATGCTTGCATAGCCTTTTGGACCCATAGTGTGGTCATGCACATTCAGTGCACGCCTTGCTTTTTGTGCGTCACTGAGGGCCTAGTTAGTATGCACATTAATGATTTGGTTAGTAGCACTAAATGCTAATCTTGAATAGGTGAATACAATGTATATTAATTAAATTGGGAGTGACGCCTAATACCTTGAATTCTTCAGATTTTCTTGAAGCAACAAAATTGTCCCAATCTTCTTTGTCCAAGAAGTTCCATTGTTCAAGGGCTGACTTCTTCTTCTTATCACCCTCTTTTATGTATTCTCTGTTCAGATTTGTCCTATAATTCCTAAGCATCTTTCCAGCGCGTTGCATCACATTTTTACGATGCAACTTCTCATCCAATGCAAATAGATTCTGTAAAATAGAAATGTTATTAACTAGTATCCAAAATAGAATTGCAAATAATAGAATTTGTAATCTACAAAATAGAATTGCAAATAATAATAACTCACGCATAAATCCTTCCATATCAAGTCTTTTTTCCCTTGAGGAACTTTATGCCAAGTTTCATACTTAACACCACAATGGCTCCGAGTGGTACACCCAGGATAGTTTACAAAATTATTGCGGTTCACTCCAATTGGATTTCCTCCATTATCAAACTCCACCACCAATTTGGATCCACTACCACTTAGCGCTAATAACTTCTTCAACAGAGTGATGCCCCTTTTCTTGTTAAGTGTTTGGTGTTGCGCATCAAGTTGCTCCAGTGCTTCAGTGGGTACAGGTGCATCAACCTAAAATTTGACAAAAATAAAACACACTAAATTAGCCCAATATAGAAATATAGGATATATGACATAACTAGAAGATAATGAATTTTATAGAAATACAGGATATGTTTTTAGAACTTACATTAGTATCCTCGCCATGCTCATCATGGATAGCATGCTCATCATGGACTTCATGCTCATCATGGACATCATGCTCATCATGGTCAGCCATCTGAAAATGTCATTTAAATTGCAAACATTTAGCATTTGTATTAACTAGAAAAAGGCAAACATTTAGCATTTGTATTAACTAGAAAAAGGCAAACATTTAGCATTTGTATTAACTAGAAAAAGGCAAAAATTTAGCATTTGTATTAACATACATGTCTCTAAAATTGTGATCTTTTATCAATTAACAATCCTTCATTGTGATCTCCGCGCACATATAAGTCATCATTAGCTTCAATATTTTGTGGAGTGGGCAACCCAACTGAGAATGGACTGGAGTCATCATACTTATCATAGTACTCTTCTTCATCTATAGGATCTTCAATGAACTGTCTTTTACCATGAAGAACAACCGACCATTTATCATTCGCAGGATCATCGATATAGAATATTTGTTTCGCCTGTGATGCCAATATGAATGGTTCACCCTTCTCGCCAATCTTTTCAAAGTTCACCAAAGTGAAACCCAATTCATCCACTATAACTCCTTTGGTGTTATCAACCCAATTACATTTAAAGAGCGGAATTTTGAAATCTATGTAGTCAAACTCCCAAATGTCCTCAATGACACCGTAATATGACATTTTAGCTTCACGTGGACTCTTATCCTTTGCACTTGCAAAGTACATAGTCGACGCTTGAAGAGTGACCCCACTATTTTGGACGACACTCTTATCATCTTGGCGCTTTGTGTAATATGTGAATCCATTAATGTCAAACCCTTCATAAGACATAACATTCGGTTTTGGTTTAAAGGCGAGGCATTTGATAGTTTCTGTAATATCATTTGGTGTTTGAGATAGTTGATGTAAGACTTTATCTTCAAACCACTTAGTAAAAGTCTTATTATGCTCTCTAGCAAGCCACATTGAACTTGCTCGAGGATGTTGTCTCTTTATGAAATTGGTATGTTCCTCGATATAAACACTCACTTCGTCCATATTGTGTAAAATATACAAGTGAGCTTGTTCCAACTGGTCACGGCTGATTACTTTCACCCGTGATCCCAAAATTCCTTTGCCCTCCTCAATATTCTTGTCATTATCAGGAGTGTCATTACCACTGAAAAAGTCATTGTAAAAATCCATAACCTCTCTCGCCACATAACCTTCAATAATACTCCCTTCAGGCCGATAACGGTTTCGAACATCACCTTTAAAAACGCTCATGTATCGTTCAAAGGGATACATCCAATGCAAGAAAACTGGTCCCAACATTTTCACTTCCCTAGTCAAGTGGACAACAAGATGTACCATGATATCAAAGAACGAAGGAGGGAAATACATCTCAAGCTGACATAGGGTAACAACCACTTCTCTTTGCAAATTATCGAGAGTATCAGGGTCAATAACTTTGCTACATAGACTGTTGAAAAAGAAACAAAGTCTGGTAATTGCAAACCTTACATGCTTCGGCAATATAGATCGAATTGCCACGGGCAATATTTGTTGCATTAGAGTGTGACAATCATGAGATTTAAGACCTATCAACTTCAGATCTTTCATTGATACCAATCTACGGATGTTGGATGAGTAACCATGTGGCACCTTAACATTTACCAAGCATTCACAAAAAGTTTTCTTCTCCTTTCTAGACAACGTGTAACAAGCGGGAGGTAAGTATGTTCTTTTATTACCCATTTCACGTAATTCTGTTAATTCTGACCTTATTCCCATTTCACGTAGGTCCAGTCTGGATTTTATCCCATCTTTAGTCTTACCTGGTATATTTAATAGAGTACCAATGATGCTATCACAGACATTTCTCTCAACGTGCATTACATCGATACAATGCCTGACTGTCAAAGAACTCCAATAAGGAAGATCCCAAAATATTGACTTCTTCTTGAATGAAGAATTGTCACTCCGTGTGGCCATACTACATGGTGATTTCTTACCAAATTCATTGACAATGTCTTTTACTCTTTCATAAACAACATCCCCTGGTATAGGTTTAGGTGCACTCCGTTCATCATTCCATCCATTGAATGCTTTGCGCTTCCTACGATACAGATGGAATTTTGAAAGAAACCTTCGATGACCAAGATATACAGTCTTGCCGCCATGTTTTAGTCTTATTGAATCAGTGTTTTCTTCACATATAGGACACGCTTTAGCTCCTTTGACACTATATCCAGACAAATTCCCATATGCTGGAAAGTCATTAATAGTGCAAAACAACATAGCGTGCAAACAAAATGTCTCTCTTGCTAAAGCATCATAGGTCATCACACCTTCAGCCCAAAGTTTCTTTAAGTCATCAATCAAAGGTTCAAGATAAACATCGATATCATTTCCGGGTTGTTTAGGGCCCGATATCAACAATGACAACATAACGTACTTATTTTTCATACACATCCAGGGAGGAAGATTGTATATAACAAGCATGACTGGCCAAGTGCTATGTTGGCTGCTCAATGTCCCGTACGGATTCATCCCATCTGTACAAAGCCCAAGTCTTAGATTCCTATCTTCTTCACCAAATTTAGGGTACAATAGATCAATCTTCTTCCACTGTGGGGAATCAGACGCATGTCGTAGGATCCCATCATTATTTTTCTTAACATCTGCATGCCACCTCAAATTCTTCGCATCTTTCGAATTTGCAAACAAGTGTTGAAACCGTGATATTATAGGTAGATACCACAACACCTTGGCAGGAGAACCAGTTTTGGACTCCCCCGAAGTCGTCAATTTATACCGTGACGCACCACATTTTGGACAATCTTTCAAATCTACATAGTCCTTTTGAAATAATACACAATCATTCGGGCATGCGTGTATCTTCTTGGCCTCCATTCCCATTGGGCACAACATTTTCTTTACCTGGTATGTTGAGATTGGAAGCTCGTTTCCTTCAGGAAGAATTTCTTTCAACAAAGTCAACAATGATGTGAAGCTTTTGTCGCTCCATCTATTGTTAGCTTTCAACTTATACAATCTCAACACAGCGCTAAGCTTCGTAAACTTAGCACAGCCTGTGTATAATGGTATCTCAGCATCATGCACAATGTTTGTAAAGATAGGAGGTGGATCGGTGTGCTCTACCCTACAACTATCCAGCATCGCATCAACGATGTCTGCTGGAACTGGTTCGTTCACATTTACGTCATCGGAGGCAATTTCTTCTTCCACCCAAGCACTGCTATCGACATCTACTGGTTTCGATTTTGAAATCTCTCCATGCCAGTGCCATTCTGTATAGCCTTGTACAATCCCGTTGCACATGACATGACTTTTGATTTCCTCATCAGTGTTGACTTTCAAGTTGTTACCGCAATGCCTACATGGACAGTACATGGACAGTAGAACCTATCTGTAGGTTTTTTCCTATGTTCCTCGGCAAATCTAATAAACTGATCAAGACCAGATATAAACTCTGGGGTGCAACGATTACGAATGGACATCCATGATCTATCCATTCTATGATCAGAGAAAACAAGTATATATTAGGAAACAAGTATATATTAGGAAATGATTAGGCAGCATTTCCCCACTGTTCTCTAAGTACATATGTACTTAGAGAACAAACGGGGAAATGCCAACAAACACATGTGATGTCATTCTTATATATAATAAATGTGTACCACCTATCCCCTCCTTGAACACCTAATCTCACTAGTAAGTGTATAATGTGTATTGGGTTTTCAAGAAAATTTCGGCAGCATTTCCCCGCTGTTCTCTAAGTACATATGTACTTAGAGAACAAACGGGGAAATGCTACCAAAATTTTCTCGAAAACCCAATACACATTATACACTTACATCCTAAGTGAGATTAGGTGTTTAAGAACAGTCCCAAACCGGGGACTATCCAAGATTTACTCCTAATGAGTCAATCTTGGACGGGTTTCTAGGCCAACAAACACAATAATAGATATCTACAATGAAGCCGGACTCCATACAAACAGTATATAATTTAGTGATTGTTCATTCTAATTTATACCAATGTACAAGTAATATAAAAAACAATGATTGTTCACATTCTAGGCCAACAAACACATGTGATGTCATTCTTATATATAATAAATGTGTACCACCTATCCCATCCTTGAACACCTAATCTCACTAGTAAGTGTATAATGTGTATTGGGTTTTCGAGAAAATTTCGGCAGCATTTCCCCGCTGTTCTCTAAGTACATATGTACTTAGAGAACAAACGGGGAAATGCTACCAAAATTTTCTCGAAAACCCAATACACATTATACACTTATATCCTAAGTGAGATTAGGTGTTCAAGAACAGTCCCAAACCGGAGACTATCCAAGATTTACTCCTAATGAGTAAATGTTGGACGGGTTTCTAGGCCAACAAACACAATAATAGATATCTACAATGAAGCCGGACTCCATACAAACAGTATATAATTTAGTGATTGTTCATTCTAATTTATACCAATGTACAAGTAATATAAAGAACAATGTGGATTATATGGGACATAAATTCATTGTTCATTTTCCAACATTAGGTTCAACACTTGAAACATACATTCATTTTCAACATAAAAAAATTGTATCATTAGGGTCCAACATGTGCATTATATGGGACATACACATCAAGGTGGTCATAAGGGAGGATATTTTCTTATTTATGAGTAAGCGATATAAGATTAAGATCCACATAAAAATTAGGGCAGAAGGAAGAAATAAATCTTCTTTAGGATACAATAGACCCTTATGGATGTATTTAGGGCCATAGGTACCATCATAGAACAAAAGGGGTACACTCTAGGATTTAAGATCACACTACATCATGTATTTTATACAAAACTACATGTATGTGTATATAAAAAATATATTTATAAGGAACTTCTATACATATCTAATCAACAAATCAGTAATTAACTAAGTATTCATTAATACGTACTATTAATCAGTATCTCTAATCATGAAAATCGGCAAGCAGATCAGTAATTGTAAATAACAAACTACGAATTGTTGAATTAAAGTAATCACTAAAGTAATACTAACCAGTAGTACCAATCATTAATCACTGAATAGGTGGGCGACAGCAGGGCGAGGTACCTGGGCAAGCGAGCAGGGCGAGGTCGAGTAGGTCGAGTAGGTGGGCGGCGGTGACACCGGCGAGCTCCAGGACCACCGGCACAAGTCAGGCAGGTAGCGGCAGCGACACCGGCGAGCAGGGAGCGGCAGGCGGCGGCGGGCAGGCAGGCGGCAGCGGGCAGGCAGGCGGCGGAGAAGGAGCAGGCAGGCGGTGGCGACACCGGCAGCAGAAGGAGCAGGAAGCGGCGGCGGCGCACAAGCAATAGCAGCAGCGGAGGGTCGGGCGACGGTAGCGGAGGGTGGCGGGCAGCGGCGTCGGTGAGCAGTAGCAAGCGCGGGCGATGAAGACAATGAAACAGGAAAGGGGACCTAAAGTCGATCGATCGTGCGTCTAATAAGTTCGTAAAGGGCGTCGGTTATCTAACAAAACCGACGCCTAAAGTCTTCAGTGTCGGTTCCTATTACAAAACTGACGTCCAATTAGATAAAATTTGCCCTAAATAAATTGGCCGGAACCACTATCGGCGTCGGTTATCTAAGGATAACCGACACCTAAGCTGTAAATTTTCGCGCAAATTTTCATCTTATATAGGCGTCGGGTTTGTGGTAAATAACCGATGCCGTATGTGACATATTTTTTTTGCTCGAAAATTGGATTTCGCGGGCAGTTTTAGGCGTCGGTTTTTTGGTCACCGACGCTTAATACAAAGCGGTACCCATGTCTTGGCTGTAGACGTCGGATGACCTAGATGACCGACGTTGAATGTTATAGGCGTCGGTTTTCTTAAATAACCGACGCCCAGAAAAGCGACACTGAATGTTGTTTCTGTAGTAGTGTGTACATTGTGGTCCTCAATCTAATACTATTGTCAAAGGAGATCCAGGAAGTGTGACTGTTTTACATATGTAAATATGTATTAGTGGATCTAGTGCATAGGTAGTTTTCACTGGAAGAAAATGACCTAACTTGTTGAATTTTTCAACAATAGACCATAAAGAGTCAAAACCTCTTGGTGTACGTGGTAGTCCTACTAAGAAGTCCATTATGACGTGATCCTGTTTCCATTTAAACATAGGAAAGGGTTGTAGAATCCCTGCTAGATTCTGATGTGTTGCCTTAACTTGTTGACACACCCCACAATGTGCTAAAAACTCAATGTAACGAATTGAAATCTAGGTACGTTCTTAATCTAGCCCTTTTTCCTAAGTTTTCCTATTCTATCCTTTTTGTCCTTCATATTGAATTTGTGGAATTATTAGTGGTTTGGAGTATATTTGATCACTATTTATGCCAATGTATGGGTTTATGCACAAATACCTCAGTTAATGTTTCGCTCAGGTTCTAAGATGCGAAATTACCACTTAAGTGATATATTGATAAGATAATTTTGTTCTAGAACTTCCCTTAGCCTTATGGATCAAGGAAGAGAAAAAGGAATAAATAATAATGCTTTAAACCTAACAATATGGTATTAGGTAATTTGATTTGGCAAATAGTGATAATAATGTATAGAGGAGATAAAACTCTTAAAAAGAAGACTCATTGGATAAAAATAATTTCAAATCAAGTTCTTTGGATCTGATACGGTTTGGAGGCCAAGTTTGACAATTTTGGGGTTATAATAACTATATCTATTTTATTTAGAAAAGAAAAGGTGGGTTTTCTAAAAAAATATGAACAAATCATTTAGTAACTCCAAAAGTGACACCAAATATTAAATTCAAAATCTATATGACAAAATTAGTTTATGGATAAATTTTCAACTAATTTGGACAATCTTTAATGTTCTAATGTGTTTAGGAGAGAGAAAGTGTGATTAAAGTCCAAAATATTAAATAATGTGTTAAATAATACCAAGAGAGGAAATTAATGACAAATTCATGTTTCACAAGTTTAAATTTGCTTGAGGGTGAATTTTCACATTAATTGGTGGTTTCTAGATGTCTCTAATATGATAGGAAAGAGAAAATATGATTTACTTTAAAAGAATTAAATAAAATACTTAGATCTCCAAAACTAAATTTAATGCTAAAATCAGATTCTACATGTCCTAAATAGGCTAGGCGTCAAATTTCATACAATTTGGATTTCTTTTACACCCAAAATTGAGGAGAGAGAAAAGGTGAAATAAACAAAATTGCACTTTAGTCCAAATCAAAATAGGAACATGAATATTTGTCGTGCAGAATTTTATTTCACTTTAGTGGATGCGCGCTTAACCCTGGACCATCGGATGAGGATCGAATGACCCGAAAGTCAATCATCAACCTTGCGCCCGAACGGGAAATAGACATTGGCTTTCATGTATATTCAAAATCGGTTTTCTCCCTCCTCACTCAACAATTCTTCGAGATTTTTCCTCTATTGGATTCCTCATTCAAATCTACACACAATAAATGTTCATTCGAGACCTACTTTCCCTATGTCATGATTTGTCTAATTCCAGTCTCAAGCTTCTCGAAACTCCTTTTCTCTAGCGATATGCGCCCAAACCTATATATATCTACGCCTCGACCTTCGAACGGTCTTGCTCGACTTTTCTCTCACTTGAATTTTACCGAGGAAGTGTTCTATGCTATTTCCTAGTAGGATTTGTGCACCGTACTTGCGGTTCTCCTCCATGATACTCTTCTTCATTGAATGAGCAATTAGCCTTCAAGTAAGTTACTTCGATCACTCACCTATGATTTCATCACCTTGGAATCAGGAATTCTTGCCCAAACAATGTTTCCCCAATTTTGTCTAAAGCCTGGGAGTTTGCTGCTCTCGGCCATGGCTGAGCATGAGACGAGGAGCAATCTCCTCTATCATATCTCATTTTTGCCCCTCTGCTTTCGACTTTCTTCTGCTTTTTCATACAAGGACATTTTGGTCATTCTGCTGTATTTTTCTTTGCCTCGAACGAGATCTAGTTGGTTGTTGACTAGTGACTTGGCCGCTCGTGATTTCCCAAGTCACCAAGTATGGACTCTTCCTCTCTCTCTCTCTCGTGCGCGATTTCTCATTTTATGTGGATTTTTTGATTATTCTGATTAGTCTGACTTGTGAAAATCATATATTTTACTTTGCTTGTCCTAAAATTCTATAAAAATATGTTTTGAAATAAAAAATGATATCTAATAAAAGTGTTTCCAGAGTCCAATTTCCATGTTTTCAGCAGTTGATTTTTGGGAATCTAACAAAATACATGAATAGCCCTAAAAATTGTAACTAATTAATATATTCTCCAAATAAAGCAAATAAAATGTTTTCTTGATCAGAAAAACATAAGGAATCGGTCGATTTAGGTTTTGTGATTAAAATACAAGGTTTCCCAAATAGGTCTAAAATATGGGTTTCTTTACACATATATGCAATACATAACCTAATACATGTGAATAACTTGAAATTAGGCAAAGGTTGATCTTGGAATCTTCTTAGTTGGTGAAAAGAGATTACTAGGACTCTGAATTGAAGTATGTGCATCTTACCCCTTTTAGTTGGGTATATTTGATATCTAAACCCTAATTTCCCAATGAGGCATGGACTAAAACCTTTGTTCCTATTATTGCTTCTTTTGATATATTTGCCTCAATTCTTGCTAAAATTACCATTTGTTGGGTCTTGAACCCCACTTACCATGTTGCTATTATTTGTTGCTTAATATTGCCATATGATTTTTTTGAGCATGATGATATGTTTGACTTATTAGCTAATGTAGTGGTACTTATGTACAACCACCCATAGTTGGGCATGTGTTATTTCACCCAGGGGGTGTGATACTCTCCCCCCTATATAAATATTATGTAGGTGACTAGGAATATGTTTACTCTCCTCTCACCTATTGGTTGGGGTCCGGTAGGTGCCTCAACCCTACTTAGTTAATTTACTCTAACTTAATCATCCATACTAATTTTCTTATTATTTGTTATGGCAAGAATTCATATTTTTTATGTGCCTCGTACTCTTGACCCTATATGTTTTGATGAATCTATGCTTTGTATTTTCCTTGTTGTTCTTATCTTGATCTTGTTCCTTATTTGACACATACCTTGTTTTCTCCTCTTGCTGGGTGATCCCAACCACCCAGGCCTACGACAAGGGATGGAACAAGACCAAGGAGAACATGTCCAGGAGCATATTCAAGGAGATTTGATGAGATGTCTTGGTTTCTACTGCTAGATCTTGTAGCTTTCTTTTCTAGTTCTTTTCATGAACTCATGTATCAAAGCCATGTAATAACTTAGTCTTTTATTTCCGCTGCTACTATTGATATTTTTGTATATCGATCATGCCTATTTAAATGGAAATATTATGCATGCGTCTTCCATATTATGAATTTCCCACAATATATGGATGTTGTATATTTCTCATTAAATTTCAGTAAGGGGGGTGATCTCACCTCCTTACAGCATGGTATCAGAGCCTTATAGGTAGCTACTACAACATAAGTTGAAAGAAAGGGTGTATAGAAAGGAACAGGGTTTGAGGGCTGGCAAGATTTTCCTCTGTGCCACTAGTTTGGTTTACGAGGACTCCCATATCCGTATGATACATGTCTGGCCTGAGCTGATATTGACTATCCAAAATAGCATACTTGTAGGCAATAGTAGCCTTAGACATCTATGTTAGATACTCCTGAGAACTTACATGATGACCTTGTGACTTGTTTGAAGATGGATACCCAATATAATTCTCTTAATTCCCATAGGACCACATGTTTGGGTAATCTATCCCTAGAACTTAGACTTTGAGGTTTGGTAAAATTAATTAGTAAGCAATCAAGTGATAGATTGTATACATAGTTTAGTTGGACTCACCCTTTTACCTCTAGTTTTAGTTTGACTTGATAGGTAAAACCATATAAGGGGTGGAGGGGTAGTAGTATAACCTTGATAGAACATGGAAATGTTGATTTCAGGGACAAAATCCTCTTTAAGGGGATGGAGTCATGTAGCATACAGAAATCTTGTTACTCTGAATCTAGAAACCCTATTTCCATGATTAGGAGGTTAGTATGATAGGATCCTTAGAATTGACCAAACAAGCTTAGACTTATCCTATAACATGTTTTTTGGTATCCTAAAGAACACATAATGATAATATAATGAATAGTTCACATGTTTGAATACTAATGAATATTTAATGTACATAATATGAGTAACTCACATATTAATTCTAATTGTTGATACACATGATCTTGACGATGTCGTGGACCAATAAACCCTAATTTTATGATTAGTGAGATAAACAGAACCTACCATTGGACTTAATAAGAAGATATAAGTGAAGTATAATTATCTTGTTGGCCTTAAACCCTAAGATGAAGTTGGCTAATCTGATATATACATCCTTAATGACTTTCATGATGCATTAGTGAGATCAGGTTTCATAATCAGATAACATACTTGGATACACATAAATGATGTATATTCACCTAATAATGAGTTAATCAAAACATTAATATGTAAAATGTTTCACCTTGTTTACTAATATACATATAATGACTCAAATAGGGTTAATGAGTAATTTGACTCACATAAACGTGCATGAATGCCTGGTGTGATGTTAAATGTGCATAATCAATAATAGGAAGTGAATAAATATGAGTAAATAGTTTATGAGGACATTAATGTGTAAGAACTACAATTTGACAATGTATAGATGTTTAATGTAGGTGGAAGTAATTAATGTGACCTTAATTGGGTTAATTGTAGACTTAATAACAAATTGGATAAAATTGTCTATTTCGGGTAAATAATCTAATATTATTCAATATGGTGATATATGAGGATAATGGATTCTAAATCCAAATTAATAAGGATAATAGTCAAATATATTAATAGACATTGAAATAATCGAGTATAACTCTAATTGTATTAAAACTGTTAAGGAGATAAATAAGAAATATATAGGATTTCATACATAATGATGAAATGTACTCTTTTGGCAACAAAGTGATTATAATCAGACACAATTAAAAGAATAATAATGATAATGTAATATCATAATAAATATAATGCTAATAAGCCTAAAATGAGTAATTGTGTTATATCTAATAAAAGGAAATCACAATAGTGAAACCCTTAGTGATCCATGAGAACCTGCCTCTTCACCCTAGCCCATAAGCACAAATCCTCAGCGCGGAAGAAGGCCCGCTGGATCTATCCAAATTCAAATCAAAGACTCTCCTACATGAAAGGATCTGAGTCCATCGCTTTCCGGATTGGAAGTTGTATCAGAACTACTCTATTGCAACGACAGAGAAGAGACGCGCAAACTGATCCATGAGAACCTGACATATGAAGTGTTACATGTGATAATTCTAGGCTCCTGAGTTGAGCTAGTGAAAGTCTTATGGAAGTACCATGGTTTGGAAGAAATAACCTGGGAGCTTAGATATGACATGTTACATACTCACCCTTCCCTCTTTGCTTGAGATTTCAGGGACAAAATTCTTTTTAAGGGGTGGAGTGTTGAAACAAACTGAAATCTAGGTATATTCTTAATCTAGCTCTTTTTCCATAAATTTTCCTATCCTTTTTGTCCTTTATGTTGAATTTGTGGAATTATTAGTCGTTTGGAGAATATTTGATCACTATTTCTGCCAATGTATGGGTTTATGCACAAATACCTCAGTTAATGTTTCACTTAGGGTCTAACATGCAAAATTACCACTTAAGTGACATACTGATAAAATAATATCATTCTAGAACTTCCCTTAGCGTTATGGAGCAAGGAAGAGAAAAAGGAATTAATAATAATTCTTTAAACCTAATAATATGGTATTAGGTAATTTAATTTGGCAGATAGTGATAATAATGTATAAAGAAGATAAAACTCTTAAAAGGAAGACTCATTGGATAAAAATAACTTTAGATTTAAACTATTTGGGTCCAATATGGCTTGGATGTCAAGTTTCACAATTTTGGGGTAATAATTATTATACCTATATTAGAAAAGAAAAGGTGAGTTTTCTCAAAAATATGAAATAAATCATTTAATTATTCAAAAAGTGACAAAAAATGAAATTTGCATGACAAAATTAGTCTATGGGTAAATTTTCAACTCATTTGGACAATCCTTAATGTTTTAATGTGTTTAGGAGAGAGAAAGTGTAATTAAAGCTCAAAATATTAAATAATGTGTTAAATAATTCCTAGAGAGGAAATTAGTGACAAATTTGTGTTTTACACCTTTAAGTTTGCTTGACGGTGAAGTTTCACATTAATTGGTGGTTTCTAGATGTCTCTAATGTGATAGGAAAGAGAAAATGTGATTTACTTTAAAAGAATTAAATAAAATACTTCGAGTATCTCAAACAAAAACTAATGCTAAAAACGGATTCTACATGTCCTAAAATAGGCTAGTGTCAAATTACATTTAACTTAGAGTTCGTTTGCACCCTCAATTGAGGAGAGAGAGAAAGTTAAATAAATAAAATCGCACTTAATCCAAATCAAAATAGGAACATGTATATTTGTCACGCAGATTTTTATTTCACTTCAATGTATGCATGCCTGACTGTGGACCGTCGGATGAGAATCGGACAACCCAAAAGCCATCATCAATCTTGCGCTCGAACGGAAAGTAGGCATCAGCTTTCATGTATATTCAAAATCGATTTTCTCCCACCTCAACAGTTCTTTGAGATTTTTCCTCTGATGGATTCCTCATTCAAATATACACACAATGAGTGTTAATTTGAGTCCTACTTTACCTATTTCATGGTTTCCCTAATTTAGGTCTCATTTTTCTCAAAGCTCCTTTCCTCTTTTGAGAAATACGCACCCACACCTATATATATCTACGCCTCGACCTTCTAATGACCTTGCTCAACTTTTCTCTTGCTTGAATTTTGTCAAGAAAGTGTTTTACACTATCACCGAGCAAGATCTATGCATCGTGCTCGCGGTTGTCCTCCATGATACTCTTCTTCACTGAATGAACAATTAGCCTTCAAGTAAGTTACTTCGGTCATTCGCCTATGTTTTCGTCACCTTTTAGTTAGGAATTCTCACCCAGACAGTGTTTCCACAATTTTGGCTGAAGCTTGGGAGTTTGTTGCTCTCGGCCATGGCTGGGCGTGAGAGGAGGAGCAATCTCCTCTTTCATTTCCCATTTATTCCCCTCTGCTTTCTTTTGCTTTTTCACGCGAGGACATTTTGGTCATTTGAGTTTGTTTTTCTTTGCCTTGGATGAGGTCTAGTTGGTTGTTGACTAGTGACTTGGCCGCTCGTGATTGGGCCAAGTCACCAAGTTCGGTATCTCCCTCTCTCCCCCCCCCTCACAATTTCTCAATTTGTGTAGATTTTTTATTATTCTGATTGGTCAGACTTGTGAAAATCGTATCTTTTACTTCGCTTGTCCAAAAATTCTATAAAAATATGTTTTAAAATTGAAAAAATGCGATATTTCAAATAAATTGTTTCCAGAGTATGATTTCCATGTTTTCGATAGTTCATTTTTGGGAATCTGATAAAATTCATGAAAAGTCTTAAAATTTGTAACTAATTCTTATAATCTCCAAATAAAGAAAATAAATATGTTTTTTTATTGGAAAAACATAAGGAATCGATGGTTTAGGTTTTGTGACCAAAATTTGAGGTTTTCCAAATAGGTCTAAAATTAGGGTTTCCTTACACTTATATTCAATACAAACCCTAATACATGTTAATAACTTGAAATTAGGCAAAGGTGATCTTGGGTATTTTTTAGTTGGTAAAGAGTGTTTACTAGGACTCTAAATTGAGGTATGTGCATCTTACCCCTTTTAGTTGGGTATATTTGATATCCAAATCCTAATTTCCCAATGAGGCATGGACTAAAACCTTTGTTCCTATTATTGCTTCTTTTGATATATGCCTCAATTCTTGGTAAAATTATCATTTCTTGGGTCTTGAACCCCACTTTCCATGTTGTTATTATTTGTTGCTTAATCTTTCCATATTATTTCTTT
Organism: Alisma plantago-aquatica; assembly: GCA_963693085.1. Lineage (NCBI taxonomy): Eukaryota > Viridiplantae > Streptophyta > Magnoliopsida > Alismatales > Alismataceae > Alisma > Alisma plantago-aquatica. The sequence continues at coordinate 610,459,413 of OY856414.1, forward strand.
GAGCATGATGATATGTTTGATTTATTATCTAATGTAGTAGTACTTACTTACATCCACCCATATTTGGGCATGTGTTATTTCGCCCAGGGGAATGTGTTTCTCTCCTCCATATATAAATATTTTGTAGGTGATTGGGAATGTGTTTACTCTCCCCTCACCTATTGGTTGGGGTCCGATAGGTGCCTAAACCCTACTTAGTGAATTTAGTCTAACTTAACCATTCATGTTCATTTTCTTCTTGTTTGTTATGGAAAGAATTTCTATTTGTTATGTACCGCATACTCTTGACCATCTATGTTCTTGATGAATCTATACTTTGTATTTTCCTTGTTGTTCTTATCTTGATCTTGTTCCTTATATGACACATACCTTGCTTTCTCCTCTTGTTGGGTGATCCCAACCACCCAGGCCTAGGACAAGGAGTGGAATAAGACCAAGGAGAACCTGCCTAGGAGTTGATTCAAGGAGACTTTGCTGAGATGTCTAGGTCTCTACTACTAGATCATGTAGTTTTCTTTTCAAGTTCTTTTCATGAAGACATGCATCAAAACCATGTCATAATTTAATCTTTATTTCCATTGCTACTATTGACATTTTTGTATCTCAATCATGCTTACTTAAATGGAATTATTATGCATGCATCCTCCATATTATGAATTTCCCATAATATATGGATGTTGTGTATTTCCCTAAAAATTTTAGTAAGGTAATGATCTCACCTCCTTACACTCAACCACATTCTTTTGTCATCCCCAGTTACCAATCCAGTTATTTTAAATTTGTTACATCTTAGATACTTCCTAGATTCATAGAATACATAGAAGTATGTGCCTCCTGTAGAACTATCTATGTTAGTTTTATTTGGTTTATTACACACAACGTTCCTTTAAATCATAAAATGTTATTATCTGAGAAGTTAAATTATTCACCCTTTCCTTCCTACATCTCATGGTTGATCTTTGGAATCTCATAATGTATACCTTGTTTTTGTATAATTTATTGTTTAGTAGTTGTCTTAATCCATAACTTTTCTAAAAGAGCTTCCTCATGTGTTGTACTCAATTGAGTATTCATCCATGTAAGATCTAACAATGTATATCATATTTTACATGTTATATGATACATCCTAGCTATCAGTGAAGAAGATGATTTACCACTTAATGTGTTTGCAACCGCATTGGCCTTGCCATGGTGATTATTAATAGTGCTTTCATAATCTTTAATCAAATCAATCCATTTGTGTTGTCTCAACTTCAATGAATACTAATATATTTAAGGCTCTTATGATATATAAATATTTGACATTGCTCTCCATAGATATAATGTCGTCATGTCTTCAGGGCTAACATGAATACAACTAACTCTAAGGCATGTGTTGAGTAATTCTCTTCATGCTTCTTCAAATGTCTAGAAGTATAGGAAATTATCTTTGCATCGTGTGTAAGCACACCATCCCAAACCCTTCCTTGAGGCATCACAAAAAACTGTGAAGCCTTTACCATTCTTAGGTAATGATAAAATTTGTGATATAGTCAACCTTTCCTTCAAAACTTAGAAACTGTTCTCACATTATTTTTTCATTAAAAAGGTGTCTCTTTTCTCATTAACCTTATTAACAGCATGTCTGTAACACTAAACTCATGAACGAATCATCTATAATATCCTATTAGTCGATGAAAACTACAAATTTTGGTTGGAATCTTGGGTCATTCCCATTGTAACATTTACTCTACCATCTTGGGAGCTACACAAATCCCTTTTCCCAAAATAATATGGCCTAAAAAAGGTAACCTCTGAAAGCTAAAACTCACATTTACTTAAATTTGCATATAGGTGATGTTGTCACAGTAGTTGCAAAGAAGTTCATCAATTATGTTCATGTTGCTTAGAATCTCTAGAATATATCAGAATATCTACGAATACAATAATAAATTGATCCAAGAACCATTGAAAAAATATGTTCATTAAGTCCGTGAACATATTTGGAGTATTCTTTAGACCAAATGACATCACCTAAAACTCGTAGTGTCCATATCTCGTGTGAAAATATGTCTTTGGAACATCCTCAAGCTTAATCCTCAATTGATGATAATATGATCTCAAGTCTATCTCAAAAAATATAGTAGCTCCTTTGATCTAATCAATCAGGTCGTCGATCCTACATAAGGGGTATCTAATATTCATAGTAACTTTATTCAACTGTATACAATAATCTCATTGTGCCATGTTTCTTTTTAGCAAACTAAACAAATGCTCCCCATGGTGATTTACTTGTCTGTATCAAACCTATATCTAGCAAATCTTGTAGATGTATCTTAAGGTCTATAAACTCTATATGTATCATACGTAAGGTGGTGATCATATCAGTAATATTTTGTGCTCTAGGTTGATCTCAAAATAAACCTCCCTAGGTGGTGGTAATTCTGGCAATTCTTCAGGAAACATGTCAATACAATCTTGAACTATAGGTACATCAAATCAAATAGGATTCTTAACATGACCATCTATCATATGAATTAATTATTTGTTTCATCCATTTCTTAATATTTTCTCTACAACCATCACTGAAATCATACATGTTACTAGGACTCTTCTTTCCCCAACAAAAATCAATATTCTATCTTCATCATGGAACTCCACTTCTTTTGTAAAACAACCTAATCTTGATGTATGTTGCTCCAACAATTTATACACAAGATTTGATCAAATCCATGCATTCTAAGTGGCAACCGATCCACTGGAATGCTATGAGTCTCGTAAGATAAAACACAATCTAGGCATATTTCATAGATATAAATAGGTTCTACTGTAGGGATTTTTAGAAGAAACCATAAGTTAAAGGAATTGACAATATATTAATTTGGAATGTCACAACTCTAGTCACAAAATAATGAGTGGTTCCAAGATCAATTAGAATAGATACGGGAGTAAGGACATCAATAAATAATTACACTTGATTTGTCACTAGTTGTGGAGGCACCACTCCTGATTGACTCATAGTATACGATTGACCAGTTGCTGGTGGTTTTCCCTTTCCTCTACTAATGCCACTTTATGATTCTACTCCTTGTGCAGTGGAACCAACTTGAGAAAATGTACCTCTGTTACCACTCAGTTGTGTTTGTTGGGTTTGTTGGTACTAACCCATTGGCCTCTGTCTTAATTTTCCATGATGTCCTATTTGTTAGCATCCTTTGGCAAAATGTCCAAGTCATCTACACCTATAACACATAGGAGGATTGGAACCCGAGCACAGCCCTAAATGCACATATCCACAAGTTGTGCATCGTTGAGGTGTTGAAGCATAACTAGATGTTGTATACTCACTAGGACTAGTGACTCTAGAAGATTATGCACTAATGGCTCTCTAAGGTTGGTATCCCCTACCATGACCTCTATTGCCTCGACCTCTTTCTCTGTTTTATTGTTGTTTTAGCGGTGCACTAAATGAAGATGGTTCTATTCTATATGGGGTGGTCTACCAATCCTTGGATGACTACTAGAACTTTGTTTGAACATTTCAGTGCCCACTCTCTTTTGCCTCTTCGCTTCCCTTCTAAATTGACTAGCTCTTTCAATTGATGCATCTAAAAAGGAATGAAAATTATAGTGAATCTCCTCGATAGCCATCTTTTCCTGTATCTATGGACTCAACCCGCTTTCAAACCTTCTAATATTATCCTCATAATAACACAAAGTTGAGGAAAAAACCTTAGTATGTCTAAGAATAAAAGTCCATATTTTGTCAGTGACATATTCCCTTGATTTAGTGTCTCAAACTGCCTAGTTTTGTCACACACATATGTCTCAAGATGATATCATGACTCAAAATGTCACTTAAATTTTGTCTACATCATGTTTTTTCCACACCCTATAATCTTCTCTATCCCCCCACCAGTGGCTAGCACTACTTGTTAAGGGGTACAAAACATATTCCACCTTTTACTCATGTGGTACATGTGCTAACAGAAAGATCTTTTTGTCCCAAATAACAATGTGTCAGCTTCATTATGGTTGGAACTACATGTGAACTCATAATCCCTAATATATCTTAGATTTTCACATGATATGCTCAATTCTCCAATAGGGTTTGGTGGTGTAACACCCGGGCACACTGCCTAAGGCTTTAGTAGAGTTTTTAAGAATGATGATTGGACCCACAGACCACCACTAGCCTTAACTGCGCACTTTGTCCTCACTCAAGTGCAAGTCAGGATCAACTTACTAACTAGTCACTCATCCTAGTACTACTCTGGCCTGAGCACACTTAACCACAAAGTTCTTTATTAATGGACTCCCTAAAAAGGAGGTGCACCTTGGTGATATGGGTAGTCTAATCATTCCTTTTAAGATCATTTTATCTAAAGCCCAAAATCCTAAGACATTACAATTTCTCCCTATTAGACTTGTGACGTCCTTGTCAAGGCTCAACTATATGTCCTAATAATATTTCCCCATATTAGTGCAGACCCAAAATTGTTCATGGACACCCAGCTCCCAATCATAGAATACCACCACAACGGTTGCTACGTCCCCATGGATATCATGTTCCAACATGCCTGGACCGCACGGCTCAAGACTAGCATGCCACATGGTCATGTGAACCCCACCTATTGGAGGGGTTTTGGCTCTAATACCATCTCTAATGCTTGGGCCCACTGCTCAAGGCTCTAGCAGAGTTTTCACAAATGATGATTGGCCCCACATACCACCACTAGCCTTAACTGCACTCTTTGTACTCACTCTCGTGCAAGCCAGGATGAACATTTCGACTGGTCACTGATCCTAGTACTACTCTGGGTTGAGCACACTTAACCACAAAGTTCTTTAATAATGGGCTCCCTAAAAAAGAGGTACACCTTGGTGATATGGATAGTCCAATTATTCCTTTTAAGATCATTTTATCAGAGTCCTGAAACCCTAGGATGTTACAAGTTTTGTCATAAATGTCCTATAACCCCTTGTCTGAGTAATTGCAGCTATAAAACCTTGTACCGTTGCTAGTATTTCAAGTGAAAATTGTGGAGTGGGAGCATGGGAATGTTGTTGAGGCCTCACTACTTCTTCCATACCAAGTACATGCTCGGTATTGTGAATGGACTCTACCCTAAATAATGGAGGAGGTGGTGAATGAGGTTCATTTTCTACATGTCCTTCTAGATCTACCTGGGCTCTGCTCATATCAAGAGTTAGGTCTATGGTCAGATCTCCTCTTCTTGTATCCATAGTTGTAAAAGAGACACATATTATAACTGTTGTCAAAAGAAAAGTCTCAACACGTCCTATGTTCTTATACAAACCTAGAACCTTAAGCTCTGATACCAAGCTTTTCATGTCCCAATCCCAATAACCAATCAAACACTAATTATCAAGATTAGACTCTGAGGTTTAAAACACACTAACCCCCAACAGTAAAGGAGTCGATAATAAATAAGCATCTTTTCCATCTAAAGAGCAATTTACCAACATTAGACCATTATATATAATTTCTCATTAATAAACAAAATACAACTAGCATGACTTCATTTAGCTCTTTGGAACTATATTTACAATGATCAAAATATTTCAACTTATATCATACTAAATTTCAAGGTAATCTATAAAATACAAGGAAACTCATAGGCTCATCCCATGACCCTGATGCAGGTGTTTTCACACACAAATTCACAAAAGAAGAAAATTCCTAGACTTTAACATTAACAACAGCAATCAGCTTGCCTGCAAGTGAACAAGTCAATCATAGTACAAAAAGGGTCCAACCCATGACAGACTTGATTCAGAATTGTTTTGAACCTATTATTAAGAATAATATTTAGATAAAACCAAGAATAAAGATTGAAGAAGAAATTTTTATATACAACTAAAGGCCTTTGGTATCCTTTTATTAACCACATTAAATCCAAGCTTGAGTCCCAGAAAGCCAGAATGTTGTCTCTTGCTGGCAGAGTGAGTAGGTGAAAATCTACCCTCTCTGCTATAATCATGTTCTAGGATAATGTTTTTCGGGTACTATTTGTGATGAGGTAGATAAAATCTATAGGAATTTCTTATGGGGTGATAAGAATGAGGAGAAGCATATTCATCTAACTTCTTGAGAGAAAGTTTGCAGGCTTTAAAAAGAAGGGGGATTGGGTATTAGACTTTCTATTTATCTTAGAACTACTCCACTTATTGTTGATTTTTGGAATATAGCTAATAGAAAGGAATCTCTCTAGATGAGATGGGTGTATAGTAAATACCAAAAAAAGTTTTTTATTTGGATGTACTCTCAATCCTCTAATAACTCATGGATGTGGAGCAATCTCCTGAAGATTAATTCATTTGTCCTAACGTAGACTAGATTTAAAGTGGGAGATGGGAGGCTTATTTACTTATGGAGGGATCCTTAGGTGAACAGTCATAAGTTTATTTTAGAGATGATAGACTCTTCCTTCTATCTTAAACATAGCATGGGAGATCTCTATTTTTTAGTAGTGTTATTGGGAAAATTAGAATTTGGATGATACTAGAAGACTGAAGCCTCTATCCATCTTCCTGGAGGAAAATTGTAAGATTCATTAGGGTAATGATGAGGTATCCCCGGATGGACATACTAATATCATATTCAAGATCTCATGGAATATATGTAGATTGAGATACCTTATTATCGATTGGGTTGTCTAGTTTTGGAGATCTCCTGGTCCTGAGAGGATGAAGGTTAATGCTAACAAAATTTTCAGTGATTATATTACTACCACAGATAATCTAAGAAAAAGAAGTTTCTTTTTCACCACCTTCTCTTATCTTTGCATAGATAGTTGTGAAGATTATCTATGTTTGTTGTTCTTATGTCCTTTTTCTAAAGGCATCTAGTCTTTGGCTGATAGCATGAAATGGATTCTGTCTATTCATGTCAACTATTGTGATTGTTTTCATAATACCAGGAAGAAAGATCATAGTTCCTACATCACATTCCTATATCATATTGAGAAAATGAGTAATCAATGCATTTTTGTAACATTGTTCCCTATAAATATAGACTCTGGAATTATATGTGTTCTGGTTTTTAATTCTTTTTACATGTAGATCCTTTGTATAGGTCTAGTCTGCTTTGTATATAGATGAACTATACACAGACTATATGAGACTGGAGTTGGACCCTCCCCTTATGCATTCATTCTTTAATAAATAGGAGTATAGTGATTTAGTGATAAAAAATATTACATAAGAAAAACTTCTTAAACTGGAGATTGTATTCAATTAATAAGGAGTGATGGGAGTCCATGGTTCACCGCCATAGCCTACATAGTTATTATGATGGATTCACCTCTTTGAATCAAAAATGTTAGATTAGGACCAAGCAGTTTTGTGTACTTATAGGATACAAATCTCGCAAAGATTGAGATTTCCACGTACTTGGGATCTCGATGTTCATGGCTCTTTGTCCAATTGTCCAGAAGAACTCCAACCGAGATCTTTTATGGAGTTCTCCGTGTTTATTTTATGTTTTGGCCTTAGGGTCCATGGCCTCTTCACTAGATATTATACCACACAAGAAATATTATAGATCAATTCATAATCAAGTGCAAAGATCAAATGAAACACATCTAACAAACAAGTTCTTGGAGTCAATATCAACTAAAACAAGATATGGGCTATGAGGCTACACTGAAGCCCCAATGAAAAGGTCTACTCACTCATAGTTAGAATGAACAAAAAGGTACAAAGAGGAAGAGAAGGAAACATGTTTCTAGAGGTGTAGAGGAAGAACTCAATGATATTCAACTCTATTCTACAATATAATAGAAATTTGGCAGTCTCCATAAGTAAAATGATGGTTTATTCTCTCCTTTCCTTGATCTGTGCACCTAAAAGAGGCTCTAAGATGGTAGGGTAAGGCCCACAATGATGTTTGGACTACCCCCTCCTAATATAGGGAAGGAATGTGACCACAAACCCTAAATTTATGTCCTGGTAGTGCTTGTAAAGATCGGGCCCGTTGTGCCAGTCGATTGGTTGGAAATCCAGTTGGTCGACTAGGGTAAGTTGATGCTCAAGCTCATATGTAGGTTAGTCGATCAGTTAAGGTCCCATTCGGTCAACTGGGTAAGTTGATGGCCAAGCTAATATGTTGGTCATTTGAATGGTTCATGGTGAATTGATTGATTCTTCTGTGATAAAATTTCCCTCTTTTTCATGTTGAGTCATTTGACTCAATGACCAGACGATCGGTTTGTTTGTATTTGTATCTCTCTGATTCTTGCTGGTGCATCGGCCAATTGGGATTGTCAATCGACTAATTGGAAATTCTGGGAGGATAAGATATGCACTTGAAGCCTCTTTGATCTTCCAATTCCTAGAGTATTTTTTGGGGTTCTTAATATTTTGTAGTGAATGAGTACAATTGAGTTGTTTTCCTACAATAAATGAGAAAATCTAATTAAACTCTGATTTGGGAGACAGAAGTAAAACTAAAGTAATTAGATCCTGGAATTGGGAAATTACAATACAATGCCCCTAAGAAATGATCTAAAGGATGCAATAAATATAGATGAATATGCATTCATCAGAACATAGTACATAACAATATAGAAATTACACATTAGGTAACTTCTTCACATGTATAAGTAAGTTACTTGGTTGGAGAAGATGTTGGTAGTTGGTGCCTATCTTTAAGACCTAAGGTTTTCATTGGTTGATTAGCCAATGTCAAAGTAAGAAGATACATAAACATAAAGCATTGCATAAACTTTCTTATTCTTTAAGAATTTAATATATAACAACCAAGCACATATGTTTCATTGATCAATTAGACAACATAAATAACATAACAACAAAACTCAGCACACAACAAACATCATGAGTTTTCCCTAGATCGACCTGACCTGTACCCAGCCATGCATACATTGTCATAGTATGATCACCTGGATGATTGCACCATCCATGACTTAGGGTTTAGGTGGCCACCCTAAGACAAAATCACATCCAAGTTTTCGTTGGACATGTAGGACCTATAGCCTATCTACCTCTTTCCCACCTGTACTAGGCTAGAACCCAAGTGCATATCACATATAATCATTTTCTCATTTCATTGGGGGTTTACCCCTAACATAATATCTCAAGTGAAAATAAGGTTTAGGTCTCACTTCCACCTCTGTGGAATTATCCTAACCTTAAACTAAAAGAAGGTTGGGGTCTCGCTTCCACCTCTGTGGAACTTCCCCTAACTTTCATAGATTATCCCTCAGGGTATAATATACTTTAGGTTTTCACCACATGGGATTCACCCTAAGTGTGAATGACGTGTTTCACCATCCCAGTATAGACACGAGGATGGATCATGGTATCTATCTAAATCAAACAATTTTCTCTTTCTTGTTATGTCTCTTAACACAATTTAACATTTTATGGAGGGTAGAAAGTAACAAACATAGCACCACAATAATAAAAAAGTAACAATTCAAGAAGAATTAATTCAGAAACATTCAATTTCATTCAAGCTTTAATAGACCATAAATTTTCATATGAATATTCAGCCTTCTTCCAAGGCATCAAGTACTGAGCCAGCCCCTTTTTCTCAAGGCTCTCACAAGCTATTATTGTTACACATAGTATTTAAGTATAAGATAAATTGTAGTAACCATAATTTATCAAGAATCAAAGATTAATGTCATGCATGTTAATGAATCATTATAACTCAAACAAACAATCATCCCTATCATGTTCTTGTGAATTTAATGGGCTAAATACTCCTTTAATAGTCTAATTTGAAATATAATAGTTGGGGAGTTTCATGCTTTGTTTATTTTAAGATAAATAAGTAATAATCAAGCATGCATATAGAGACAATACTAAGATTTTATTCATCATTAATATAATTAGTAGTTGGACCGAATAGAAACAAAAAGAGATAGAAAATGATAGGTCTAATTTCATATTCCACTCATCATCTTATTCACACATGTGCATAAGAAAATAATTATGTGAAAACAAGGAAGAAAAAGATGGTAGAAGCAATGGTTTCGAAAATGTATCCAGTCATCATGATTTACAATAGACAAATTCAAAATCTAGAAAGAAAAGCATGATCAAACTTACTTCTAGTAAGTTTTGTTCTCAAACCAATTTTCTTTCGTCCAGAAAATGGACATGCTGAAAAGAAGAAAAAGGGGAGAAAACAATCAATGTTGTTGCTCCACTAACAAAGTGAATAGTGTCAAAGAGACTTGTAATCAATAGATAATCAAACATCTTGAAGTAACCACCTTAAATCTGAGGAGAAAAAGTAGAAGAAACAAAGCCTTTAGCCAAAAATCTATAAGAAAACAACTGTGTTCAACCTTATTCACCAAATTTCACCCTTTGTCACCATATTATTCCTTATATGGACCTCCAAACCTTCTATTTATGGTGTGGTTGGAAAGAGGATTGAAATATGAATTCGTAAAATCAAATTTCATGGAAATCTATTGTGTATATCTAAAGTTATGTTATTTTTCATGATTGGTCCTTAATACTGACACTGCTAGCCACTTGCGGTTTGTGTGTTAACTACATGATGATCTAAACATTTCTTTTTGAGTAAATATTCATATTATAGATAAATTACAACATATAATACAATGCTAAACTAAATAGTAACATACTATTCTATACATGCATACTAAAAATGCAAATGTCCTCATACTAAGTTTGATTTTATTCATTGTTTTTGCGTTAGATTGATAATTCAATTCTATAAGAATGTAGTATATTTTAAAAAAAAACATCAATCACTATTTTAAATTAATTATTTAAGTTTTTAAGTATGAAAAGCCTCTCCATTACGTGTGTTGTTGTCTTTTTGCCTTCATTAGGATTCTAACTTTTAAATTAGGCTTAAGGAACATCAATTCTAGTAATTGTCTAGTGTTTACCCATTCACATTATCACATTATAATTCTTAAATAACCAACGGGTAGGATGTTTAGACTAATCATGGTTACTATTCTAATATTTAGGAATAATCTGAATTTGGGACGTTACAGACTAATTCTTTAGAATGTACTCATAATATCATTTTAAAAAATTAAGTAGTATAATGGTGTTATATTTTTAAATTCCATCTTTTGTTTGGTCAATACATCCTCTCTAAATGAGATATGATATTGAGTGAGGTCGTTCATATATCATTTTGCAATCATTAGACTCTTGTCTTTCAAAGTATTGATTGTTATACATACAAAAATGTTAGTTAATTATAACAATAGTCGGTTGTAAGGGCAACAATAGAATTTTTTGGAGTTAAGCATGGGGAGTTTACACCTCATCCTATTGTGCCCTAATTATTAAAAACAATTATGAACAAATGGTAGATGAAAACACATATCACAACCTAAGCTAAACATCCTTCATCACATAACTAACCACTAAGATTGTAAAAGAGCCCCTAAGACTTGGTCCAATTCTGAGTGAGAAAGATAGCGCGACTGCATTTTAATATATGGTTGATCAGCTTTTTTGTGTTTTCTCGGGATTTTTGGCAGCAAGTACACTGGGTTGATGGTAAATCAGACAAGTTCGCATTTCTTGTTCTTTCTGCTTCGTGTTTCTAGGGGAGTGTTTGTCTTTATCACCCCAAGGGGTGTATTTTATATTTTTTATCTCTGCAAAGAGGTAGTGAAACAAAGCTTAATATTTGGATCTTTTTTATGCACACATGACACACTCATACGCGAGCACACATATTTAACTACTTTAAAAAATATAAATAAAGTATACATGTAAATGGATGAAATTTGATTCAAATAGGGTAGCCTTTAAATTCAATTTCAATTGGCAAAATATTTTGTCTGACATCTGACAAGAAATATGATAGATTGCATATTGTATCATATTATGTATAATATGTGATATACGGTATCCATGATATGATGAAAAATAAAAATTTGTAGAATGCCTACCGATGAGCGTGTAAACCCAAAATAGAATGTAAGTAGGTAGAGGGAAATACTCATTTGTATGTAGAAAACCCTCACACAGTATGAGGGAAAAACTCACAAGCCAACTAGTGGATAAATCCAATAAGAGGCAAAGATACAATTATTCTTCTCGTATTTTGAGCCCAAACTAGAGATAATACAAACATAAGGAGATATAAGAAATTACCACCATACTACAATTCATAACCCTAGAACTTCCCATGATGATACCCTCTTCTTGTGAATGCACAGTAGTAGATGGTTCAAAGAAAAATAATTTGGAAGCCTCAATAGTCTTTCCCTTCTTCCAATATTTTTGTTGTTCATTTTCTTCTCCTTTTTGTTTGCCTTTTTCTCTTGTCTATGTAGTGCACAATGAACAATGAATGCTTTCTTTTTCTCCTTGATCTAGTATTTGGCAATTGCATCCTTGTTGCTTGGCACACTTTCAACACCCTAGTAAGGCTGGGATTTCTATTCCACAGAAGCTATAATTGCCAAAGATCCATGATGGGCCTTCTCCTTGGCCCAATTGGGTTGAACTCACACAGGCCCAACAATCACCCCCTCAAACCTGAAGGGGATACTGTCATCACTACAAATGTATGATACTGAGTTTTTTGCAGGTCTTCAAGTTTTTATATGTCACCACCTTGGTCATCATCTCAAAAGCATTCTTCTCAAAATGGATCTTCTTAAGTGTTAGAAACTTCTTATTAATTTCACCATTAAGAAAATAATATCTCACATCAATATGCATTGTCTGTGTATGATGCATTATGTTCTTGCTCAAATAAATAACACTTTGACTGTCATAAAAATAGTAAAATCAACCTGATTCATGCCCAACTCCCTCAGAAAATATCACAATCATGAGTATTTCCTTTCATGCTTCCTCTATTGCAATGTACTCTGCCTTTATCATACAAAACACAACATACTTTTTCAGCATGGATTTCCAAGATATAGCCCCCCTATAAAAGTGAATACATACCTAGAGTTATACTTCATGTGATCAATATCACATGCTATGTCAACATTAACAAAGACTTTCAAAATTGATTTAGAATCACCAAGCATAAAACACATGTTGTTGATGCCTTGTAAATATTTGAAGATCCACTTAAGTGTCTCCTAATGATCATTCAAAGGATAGAAGAGATACTTGCTCACAATTCCAACAACATGAGAAATATCAGGACGAGTACACACTATTGTGTACATAAAACTCCCCACAATTGAAGAACATGGAATCTTGGCCATCTCCTCATTCTCCTCATAGTAGATGGAATAACTTCTTACTTAGATTGAAATGACCAGATAGTAGAGTACTCACAACTTTGGATTTGGTCATATTCAATCGCTCCTAGATTAGTTCAACTTAGCTCTCATGTGACAACTACAACAAGTGTTGCTTACATCATGCATGATTTGCATCCCCAGAGCCTATATCCTTCATCTCAAATGATTTGAAAAGCTTCCTCTTTAGTTTCCTGATCAAACTGACATCATATCCTGATGTCAACATGTCATCCACATAGATTAGCAAACAATGAACTTTTCATTGAGAAACCTCCCAATGTATATAGATGGATCTGCACTTGTCTTCTAGTACTTGTGACTCTACATGAAATAATAAGACATCTTATACCATTGCATGGGAGCCTATTTCAAGATGTACAAATTTTTCTTTAATCTGCACAGTAAGTGATTTTGCCCCTTGACTTGAAATCTTTTGGGTTGCTCCATGTAGATTTCATTTTCTAGGTCACCATGAAGAAAAGTTGTCTTCACATCCATCTACTCAAGCTTTATATGTATGCTAGAAACCAAGACTAGAACCAATCTAACATAAGTCATCTTCACAATAGTAGAAAATTGTTCATCAAGTTCCACCCTTGGTCCTTAACAGAAGTTGCTGAAAACTAGTCTGGCTTCATATATGATATCCTTGTGTTGTCATCTTTCTTCATCCCATAAACTCACTTGTTCTTTAGTCCTCTCCGGTCCTTGGGAAGTTCCACAAGCTCATAGGTATCATCCTTCTATAACATCTCATCTTGCATCGCCTAATGTCATTGTGCTATGTCTCTATGAGTTTGTGTCTCCTAAAAATTCTCTGACTTCCTTTAATAAGTAAGCAAAATATATTGAGATCACAGATATCTGGATCAAGGATGTCAAACTATGTCACACCTCCTCAGATACTGCTCAGAGGACTCTTCCAGATGATGATCTTGGTCCTCGTACCCATAAGTATCTGACTATTAATCTGAACCACTCAATTGTGTAGTTGCAATAGGACCACTCAATGTGTTATCACTCTGGTGCTCAGAGTGATCATGTTGATCTTATTCGTTATCTGAAGACTGTACCTCTAAAGAAGCTAAAGAATCCCCATACTCATCATAATAAGAATTGTCACATGATCTTGCAACCTCTGCATCATCAATTTGAGGTTGTTTCACTGTCAGATTCCCAAGAATGTCACATCTTTGTGTTTGCTCATGGTCTTTTTCATAGGATCCCATATATGTAGCAGAAGTGTTGATCTCCATAACCAAGAAAGATATGTGACACCATTTTATCACCCAGATTTTGCCGCCTCCTTTGGAACATGTGCATATCCATTGCACCTAAATACTTGCAAATGAGTATAGGATGCATTCTTGCGTATCCATACCTTCTTGGGTATATAAACCCAAAAGAATTGATGGAGATCGAGTAGGAATTACTCACTGTCACACCCAAAAATGTCTTTGTAAACTATGCCATCTTCAACATACATATGACTTTCTCCACTATGGTACAGTTCATCCTCTCAGCTATACCATTATGTTCTAGTGTGTTAGGCTCTTTCCTATCATGTTGTATGTTGTGTTGCACACATTAGTCCCTGAATTCCTTGGAGATGTATTATCCCGCCATTTTCCATATGGAGACACTTCAATCTATTCTTTGTCTCCCCCCTCTACCATGTCATGAAACTTCTAAAAACATCAAAAGACATGATCCTTGGTCTTCAGCAAGTAGACCCACACCTTCCTAGATGCATCATCAATGAATGTGAAATACCTATTGCAACCCTATGTAGCCACCTCAAAAAATTTGTAGACATCCAAATGAACCAACTTTAGAAGCTTTGATTTCACCTTTGATCTTGTCTTGAAATAAACTCATTGATGATTTCCTATTTGATATGAATTCAATACGAGATCAGATTGGTGTCCTTGCCACAATGAATCAATTTCTTCTTTGATAGAAGTTCTAGGTCTTTATCACTCATGGTCCTACCCATTTGTGTCATGGATCTACTTAGTGATTCTCAACTGCATGTATACTGCCTTTGATCATCTTAAGTTGGGTCTTGTACAATATGCGACACAATTTGCCTCTTACAATAACCAAGGAACCCTTTGTAATCTTACATTTTCCAACACCAATGTTCAGACAATAATCTTCCCTATCAAAGAAAGAGCCAGACATAAAACTCAAACCCAAATATGGAACATGAAAAACATCCTTAAGCGTGAGTGTGAAAATGACACTTATCTGAACACAACTATCTCCAATCTTGATAATGCCAGAGAAGTTGGAATTTCCCATAGTCACCCTCCCAAAGTATCCTTTCTTATATGAAGGCAAGAACTCCTTACTTGGTGACGCATGATAATAAGTTGTAGTATCTCCTACCCACACATAATCATCATCACTAGTATGCAAACATTTCTCCTAGATTGTCAAGACTACATCATTGTCATCGTCATCATCATTCCTAACATCTGAAATTTTCGATGCAATGTTCTTGTCATCATCCTTCTTGTCTTAATCTCAGACCCTTGTTTGTTTTTCAAGACCTTGCAATCCTTATAAAATGACCTAGCTCTCCGCAAAAGAAGAATCATCTACTCTTCAACTTGGATCTACCACATCCCTTCCCATGGTTATGGGCCTCACTTTGGATCTAGGATCTGTCATATTCTTTCATTCTATCAGTGCTCCTGCTCTTAGTGAAGTGCACCCATAACCAACTATTGTCTGAGGCCAATCATCGAGTCTCTTCATTTAGTCGACCTTTCTTCACCTAGTCTAGTGTAGACTTTCCTTCTTGTGAAGAATTGTTGTCTTCCACTATGAGTGTCTGCCAATTGTCATGTAATGATCCCAGAAGAAGTATCACCTGGAGTACATCACCAAGAACCATCTTCATGGACCCTTGCTGATGGATAAGGATTTCTAATTTGTTCATGAACTCAGAAATACTAGTATTGTCCTCAATATTTAGGTTCACCAACTTCCTAATCTAAAAATCTTTAGTTGTCACACTCTTTTGCTCATACAATTTCTTGTGCTTTTCTCACAGAGACTTGGCATTGGCCACCTCCAACAGGTGGTCGAACATGGAAATATTAAGATACTTTTGTATAGTTCCCATGGTATTTATGTTTAATTTATTCTAGTCTACATCAAACATATTCTTTGACTTTTGCATGTCTATGGGATCATACAAGTCATTGCAATATAGAATATCTTCCATCTTGGGTTTTTAAATATACCATTTTGTGTTTGTCAACTTCATTATTATTCATAATCATCCTTCCCCATCTATATCTATATCTGGATCACGTGCTCTGATACCACTTGTTCTTATTGGGGATATGTGCACATATATAATGTGATATATAGTCAACCATGATACGAAGAAAAATAACTATTCATGAAAAATTTACCGACGAGCGTGTAAACCCAAGATTAGAATGCAAATAGATAGAGGGATAATACCATCTTTTAAAAGGAAAATCCTCACATAGTATGAAAGAAAAACCACTCGGCCGACCAAAAATTCAATAAGAAGTAAAGAACTGTTACTCTTAGATTTTGACCCCAAGCCTGAGATAATACAACCGGAAAGAGATATCATAAAATACCAACACAGGGGAATATCATGTCACATGATGTGACACCTTGCCACACCAAACAAGATTACTCAAAACAAAACACATGATCAACTACTAATTGACCACATAGCTAGGAAACACGGTAAATAAAAAACAATTTAAACATTACTATCATGTCCAAAAAACATTACATAAAGGTCCATCAACCTATGACATATCACATACCAGACCAAGCATTTACATATCTGAAAAGAGGCATAAGCCACAACCTGTATACAAGAGGTAATTGTTCCATACATATATAGGCCATATACAAACCACTACATGTTGCCAAAACCACGTGTCTATATACATATCATCTACAAAACAACTCATGCCCGAACTTGAGAGTATAGGGACGACTCTAGGACTCCACAACTAACAATAACTATCCAACCTTCTTCTTCTACTCCTCTCCAAGATGCTCTTCCTTAGCACCACAATCCTAACCATGCTTATGACGACCACCTAAAAAGATATGGTCACCCACAAGGTGAAACCCATGTCCTAGCGAGAGATATAACTCTGACCAACAATTATTGATTACATAAAACATCATTATTAAATAGGATGAGCAAATTCATCTTAAATGAACAGTTTAAATAGGTTAAGCAAGTTAAGTAACTAAAACTAATAAAACATGACTAGCACAACATATAGGGAAACAGGTAAAGATACCAGTTTCTATGTAATTTATTTCTCTTACCGCATTATATAACAACTAAGCATTATAAGAAAAAAGGTAATAGCTAACATCTAATGTGTAGGGTGTTTAACCCTAAATAGATATACGACATGGTCGAATTATGTCTTTTATTAAGCCCTGAGGAGTTGAGGTATACCACTCAACTCCAACTGACCACTGCTAAGTCAAAATAAATGCCATACAAGATCTGTAGGAGAGCCAGAATCCTAAGATCTCATCTGCCCTCAACCAGTATGAGTCTGTCGCAACAATACACTAGGTCAAGATGCAAAATAGCCTAGTCCACCCTTGGTATATAGGTCACTGTACTAGTGAACGGCCTAGTCCATCCTTAAAAGGTCACAGTACTAGTGAAACCAAGGTATACAAAACCCAAACATCAGAGGTAAAGCCGCAAATATCCTTAATCACATCATATATACAAACATGAGATATGACCGCATCCATTCTCCTGTAAAGGTATGACCACATTCATCCTTATGAAACATGCATATACTCAATAGTATACGACTCCGAGCTTCCACTAAAGGAAAACTCATTTCACCATTTAGCAAGTCATGGCACTGGAATGGATCTATGGCACAGGGAACTACATGATTAGGGATTCACTGGATTGGTTAAGTTCATTAAGTTGATTTAAGGCTGCATCAATCAAGTTACATACCAATCCTAAAACAATTCTACAAAATAGGGGTAGATTGCAACCTCAGAAGATATAAAATGTATGCAGTATAAAGTTTGTCACATCACCACATGGTATTGTTTCACTTCCTTACACATAGCCATACTCATCATTATACCATCACATGATTTCAAATCCTTATCACATCATAAGGAGGATAAAACCTCAATTAGAGCACATAGTTATATCCAAGGTCATCAGACCATTCACATTATTCCCTACAAGAACATCTTTATCTTTCCATGCCTCATCAAGGCTCATCTTTCCATCACCACACATGTTATGCATAAGTTGATACAACATTATATTCAAGAGTGATCATGTTCATAAAATAACAAATTCGAGTTACAACAATGTACAGAGAGAAAGTAGTCCATTTTCATACTAATCATAAAAAAGCTATGTGTCGTCATCACTTACTTGAATTAATGCTAGGTTCAATCAAAATAGTCAGATTAACATTGCCAAACAACACTTTACTTAAAACCTTAAGTTTGTATACATTTGATGGCAAAGGTAAGACTACTAGATCAAGAGTAACCAATGCCAATGATTTAGGGTTACAAAAATCAAGCAACATAAATCACGAGTGTATAAAGTCAACCATCACCATCATAAAGTCAACACAACATAACAACCATATAGGCAAGGAAACTTCATTGACCACTTAGGGTTAGTGGTGTCTTCGATCGTTGAAGATCAACAAGGTTGGTGTCTGCTGAAACTAGAGTTCACCACCTTCATCAACCGTTGAGGTTACCATCTTTGGCTACCACTAATAGTTAGTCACTTCAACAACCTCTAGGGTTAAGTTGCCTCATCGACCAGTGAAGACACAAGCATGGAGACCGAAGAAAACATGGAACATTGGCGACCACTATGAACCCAGACCTTCATCGATCGCATAGAAAGGAAGTAAGCCTTAGCAACCATATAGATAAATCTCAGTGATCACTCAACATCAAGATCTCATCGACCACATAAGATGTCAACCCTCTTAGCGACCAAAACATGAGGTCAAACTTGGTGACCACATAAGATGCAAAATAGCAACAAAGTCAATACCACGAGTTCTTCTCAAGAAGTCAATTCAACTGAACCAAGACCAAACCATCAGGTACCTTATCAAGGAGGAAAATCAACTTAAAATCCAAGAAATTCAAGAGCAAAACCAACAATTTGCATATGCATACAAGCACCAAAACTTCCACCACCAAGTAAAATCCAAGCACAAGAGTTAGGGTTTATCCAAAAAGAGTTATCTACTCAAGAATATCATGTGAAAAAAAAATCTTAGGTAAGCGATACTATCTCTCTACTTGTAACCACATTTTAGAGTAACATTATGTGCATGCAAGGTATGAGTAAGTAATAACAATAGAGAAAGTTACATAACTCGCCTTAGAGTTGATGTAGAAAACTCCAAACACAAAGGTAGCTTGAAAGGAGAGGTAAATAAACACTAGATTGAGCACTCCTTGCAGCCAAGCTAGCTCCACCTCCAAGAAAGAAACAACCCTAGGTCAAGGAAGCAAGAAAGAGAGCAAACCCTAGGTATAAAGGCAAAGAAGTGAAGTTCTTCAAGATCTAACTTAAGCATTGTCATGGAATACCATGGGTTTGGCCAAGAAGAGAAAGAAGAAAGGTAGGGCAGCAAGTAAAACATGGGTAAAGAGGGAGATATCACTTGACAAGACTTAGAAGAAGAGAAAGGAAGAACCAAGTGATCACAAGAAGGGTAGATCCAAACCCTAGCTCCACATGCAAAGGGAGATCGGCCCACCTTCTTATCCTTCTTTGGCACCTCCTTCTCCATCAAGCACCAAGAGGACGAGCTCTGAGAGAAACTAAGGAAGAAGATAGAGGAAAGTAGAGTGCAAAGGGGTTATTTGCATGCAAAGAGAGGGGTTTATACAACATAGGGTTGAAGAGAGAGAAAGGGGGTTAGGTGTCATGCTAAATATGACATGTGTCCAAGAGATCTCGTCCATGCAAGCATCACACTCATGCATGCAACTAAGGGTGGAAAAACCAAGAAAACCAAGTGACCACTAAGCCCAGAAAAGCAAATGACCAATGAACATTCTCTGGCGACTAGGATGATCAAAACTCAATCGATCGCCAAAACCATCCCTAGGGATTCTTGGCCACCTAGAGGGGTTATGAGCCTCAACGACTGCCAAGAATAGAGGTTACACTCAAAACATCATCCATAGACAAAAACATGAATCACAAGAACCTTTGTAATCACCTAAACTAGAGCTCATCGATCAAATGCACATCAAGGTCAAACATCCACTTAGGGCATCCATGCAAACCCTAATTCTCAACACATGATGTCACCATTCAAACCAAGGTGTGAAAAGGTGACCCAAAGCACTACTATATCCAACATGATGTCAAAACATATGAGGAACAACGAGCATGTGACAAATTGTAATAAAAACCTTAAAGTTGGGTAAATTGCAATTAGGTCCAAAACAAGCATGTAAAAGCATAACTAGCTCAAAAAATGTCCAATTTGGACCAAACTTGAAATATAAGCTTGTCACATAATATAAAAACATATTACGGGGTTAGATTAAGGTTTAAGCTTCTAGTTGTGATTTGGAAGAATGTTCAACCAAAAAGACAAGGTTAGGGGTCTTACAACCATAAACTCCTAACAAGGATTCCGCCCCTGAAATCCTACACAAACAAAGATGGGTGTTTTCTATGCATCTCATCCTATAACTCCCCTGTGGATTCCTCCACACCACGATGATGCCACAAAACCTTCACCAATATTATATCCTTCTTCTTTAGATTCTTCACTCTCCTATCCACGAACAACATAGGACCCTCAACATACGACACATCCTCCTAGAACTCAACTTCCATTGGCACACCATCATATTGGTATCAGGGTAACACTTCCTCAACATGGAAACATGTAAGACATCATGCAACATGTGCAACTCTGGTGGTAACTCCTACTTGTAAGCCACCTTCCCAACACATGCCAAGATAGGATATGGTCCCATATACTTAGGAGCCAACTTACCCTTCTTACCAAACCTTAACACACCTTTCCAAGGAGAACCCTTAAGATACACTCGACCTACAACTTGAAACTCAAGCGTCCTACATCAGTTATCAGCATAAGATTTTTGTTTGTATTGGGCTACCTTCAACTCTGGTTGGATCACTTTGATCTTCTTTGTGGTCTATCGCACTGTCTCAAGACCTAAAAGTTGGTACTCACCTACCTCATACAAACAAAGCAGTGACTGACAATGTCTCCCATAAAATGCTTCATACGGTTCAATGTCTATGCTCCTCTGATAGATATTGTTGTAGGCAAACTCTATCAAACTCCAGTGCACATCCCAACTCTCAAGAAATTGCAAGACGCAAGCTATGAACACATCCTCCAATGTCTAAATGTTCCTTTCAAATTGACCATCTGTCTGTGGGTGGAAAGCTATGCTAAACCTTAATTGTGTCCCTATACTTTTATGGAGACATTCCCAAAAATGACTGGTTAACTATTGACCTCTTTCAAATATTATGGTCACTGGGAGACCATGAAAATAGACAATCTCATCAACATATATATGTGCCAACTTCTCAGTTGTATATGTCATCTTGAATGGAAAGAAGTGATCTGACTTGGTCAACTTGTCAACTATCACTCAAATGGAATCATGACCTTTGGCTGTCCTAGGAAGACCAACTACAAAGTCCATGGTAATATGATCCCATTTCCACTATAGTATTAGCAATGGTTGAAAAGTTCCTACAAGCTTCTGATGCTTAGCCTTAACATGTTGACAAATTAGACACTTAGCAAAAAACTCTACCACATCACATTTGAGACTAGGCCACCAATACAGATCCTTTAGGTTATGGTATATCTTGGTACTACCATGGTGCATGGTGTACATCAAGGAATGAGCCTCCTCAAGAACCATCTTCCTCAAACCATAAGCATTTGGAACCACTGTCCGCTTGTGAAAGAAAACCGTCCCATCCTCTGACTCATGAAAACCATCATACTTCTTACTACCCAACTCTACCCTGATGTCTTGTGTCACAGTATCATTCTGATACACATCGTTGATCTACTGCATCAATGTTTGCTTCACTTGCAACTATTCTAACAAGCCTTCCAATAAAGAAACCTCCAGTTGTACATTCATCTGGCGAAGTGACACCAACGTGTCAGGCTTATGGCAGACCAAAGCATGTATATGTGCTTATCTACAGATGATGGCAAAGATGACTTCATGTTCAACACATCGGCCTCCACATTCAACTTCCATGGATGGTAGTCTATTGTGCAGTCATAGTCTTTGATCAACCCATCCATCTCCTATACCGCATGTTCAACTCTTACTTTAAGAAGATATACTAAAGGTTCTTATGGTCGTTGAAAATCTGACCCTTCTCTCCATACAGATAGTGCCTCCATATCTTAAACGCATGGACCATAGTTGCTCATTCCAGATCATGTGTTGGGTAGTTCTCCTCATGTTTCTTAAGTTGTCACAAAGCAAAATAAATCATGTTCTTGCCCTGCATTAGCATGCATCCCAAGCCATTCCTTGAAACATCACAGAAGATGGTGTAACCTTTCCCTTGCTCTGTCAAGACTAAGACTGAAGAATTGGTCAACTTCTCTTTCAATAATTGGAAAGAACGCTACCACTTGTTATAACAGACAAAAGGAATACCTTTCCTTGTCAGCTTCATTAGGGGTAATGCCACAACATTGAAATTCTTAATGAATCTCCTTTAGAAACTTGCCAAGCCTAGGAAACTTCAAACTTCCGTCAGTGTATTGGGTTGTTCCCACTCTATCACTTCATGTACCTTCTTAGGGTTTATAGAAATGCCTTTAGTAGATGTGATGTGACCCAAAAAAGATACCTCTATCAACCAAAAAATGCACTTGTTAAACTTGGCATACAATCGATGATGCCTCAACAATGCCAACGCTTGGCAAAGATGTTTCTCATGTTGTTGTTTGTCCTTAGAGTATATCAGGATATAATCTAAGAATGCCACCTCAAATTAATCCAAATACAGTCTAAACACTTTGTTCGTTAAGTCCATGAAATTTGATGGTGCGTTGGTTAACCCAAACGACATAACCACAAACTCGTAGTGACCATACCTAATCCTGAAAGTTGTCTAAGGTATGTCATCTTCCTTGATCCTTAGTTGGTGATATCGTAACCTCATATCTATCTCGGAAAATACTATGGTGCCTCTCAACTAGTTGAACAGATCATCAAACATCGATAACATATATTTGTTCTTGATCGTGACCTTGTTCATCTATCAGTAGTCTATATACAACCTCATGGAACCATCCTTCTTCTTAACAAACAACATGGGAGCAGCCCAAGGGGAAGTGTTGGGTCTAATAAAAACCTTCTCTAACAACTCCTACAACTATTTCTTCAACTCATGCATCTTTGTAGATGCCATCATGTAGAGTGATTGCAGTATGGATTGTGTTCTGGGTACAAGATTGATCTCAAAAATCAATCTCTCTAGGAGGGGGAACACCAGGAAACTCTTCAAGAAAGATATCCTCAAACTCATGCACTACAAGAACCTCCTAAATACTAGGACTCCTCACCTTGGTATCCACAACATGCACCAAGAAATCCTCACACCCCTGTCTCATCAACCTATCTGCTAACATGGTCGACACTAAACATGTAGGAAGAATCTTCCAGTCTCCTTGGAAGATTCACGGAGCATCTCCATCACCAGACGTCACCACCTTGGAACTATAGTTCAAAACAACCTTGTAGTTCTCCAAGGTATCCATCCCTAGGATTACATTGAATCCATGCATATCAAGTGGAATAAGGTCCACTTGAATGTTGTGTCCCGAGAAAGAAAGAACGCAAGATGGGCACACCTCCTGCAACTTGACGGAGCCAACCAAAGTGGTTTCTAGATGAAGACTATCATATCTAGTACAAACAACCAAATAACAACTACTTATCACCTCTCCGGTGATAAAAGAGTGTGTCACACTCGAGTCAACCAAAATGTATATGAATGAAGAAGAAGATAAGTCAGAATGAAAAAATTCCATCTGACTTGTAATGACCCACAAATTAACCACTCCCTCTGGTTGAATCACATCATAGAATCTAGTCGTTATTTGTTTCCATCCACATCCTCTACTAGCTGGACTAGAAGACCCTACCTGCAATGCCTAACAATGTCCTCTACCAGCACCACTGCTGAACTGTTGATGTTGAGACCTCGTTGACTTTGCCTTAGTTGTTGTGTCACCTCTGCATCTTTCATAGGGCAAGCCCACATGATATGCCCTACTTGTCCACAATAGTGATAAGTCCTCAAATCATATTATGACCTAGACGGCCCTATCACTGGAACATACTCCACACTGCATGCTCCAGCTGGAGAAAAATTACAACCTCTGTCTTTGCTTGGGGACCATTGTGACGGCACACCTGATCTCAGCTAAAAAATGGTCTTTGTTGTGACCGTAGTGAATGAAACCTTAGCTTCTTAAATCCTCCAGATGACTACGCCTGAAACTAAGCTGGCCTTTTCTTAGCGTTGGCTTCACACTTCTTGATAGAAGACCTCTCTATCCTCCTTACTGACTCCACACAGGTAGAGAACCTCTCCTTGTTCTCCAAAGCAGACATTTTGTCGACAACTCCATACTCAAACCTTTGAATCCTGTCTTTCTTTATTGCCACCATGCGAGGATAGAACCTTAGAAGCTCCATAAACTTCACCTCATACTCATTGATGGTCATCGAGCCTTGTCATATCTTCTCAAACTGTGTTATCTTCTCGTCTAAGTATGTCTCCTAAAAATATCGGCTCACAAACTTTTTCCAAAACTCTTCCCAACCAACCACAAATACATGTCTCTTTTTCTCCTCTATGGCCCACTAGTGGCCAGCATTGCCCCTCAACAGATAAATCACATGCTTCACCTTGTCCTCTTCTGGAATATTGAGGATCTTGAAAGCCTTCTCAAGCTCCGTCAACCACATATTTGCATCTGTTGGGTCTATTATACCCACATACTCAACCACTCCAACACATCTCAGTCGCTCAAACGTCTTCCCAGAACCCTGAGATTCTGCATTAGGGACAACAACCTAGCTTGAGGTAAGGGTGCTCTATTCTCTATATGTGTAATCGTAAGCATAAGCTATCCAAACATGCACTCAAAAGTAGGATTTACTATGGTTGTAGGGTCAAACTGAGGCATTGCAGGCTGCTCTGACCCCATATCTGGCACTCTATCTTCACATGTCTGCCTCCTAGTGCCACCTCCTGGAACAACATACCTACTCTCAGCATACTCTTCACATTCTCCAGACATATCTGCATAAGCATAAACTATAATCAGATATGTTGTATTACATAAGAACATACACAAATCTAGGTCATATGTCCTTGTAGACACAACGAATCTAGAGATCTGATACCAACCTATATGTCGCATGATGTGACACCCCACGACACCAAAGGAGAATAATCAAAACAAAACACGTCTGGAAATAGGGTAAATTAAAACCGATTTAAACATTATAATCATGTCTAGAAAACATTTCATAAGGTCCATCGACTTGTGAGATATCACATACCAGACCAAGCATTTACATATTTGAACAGTGTCATCTGCCACAACCTGTATACAAGAGAGAGATGTTCCAAACATATACAAGCCATATAGAAACCACTACATACTGCCAAAACTATGTGTTGATATATATATCATCTACAAAACAATCCATGCATGTACGTGAGAGTACGTGGACAACTCTAAGACTCTAAAACTAACAACAACTATCCAACCTTATGCTTCTACTATTCTCTAAGCTTCTCCTCCTCAAAACCATGATCCTGACCACATCACTGATGACCACCTAAAAGCTCTAGTGACCCACACGGTAAGACCCATGTCCCAACGAGAGATATAAATCTCAACCAAAGGTTATTGATTAAATCAGACATTATTATAAAACAAGTAGATTTTGATCAAAAAAAACAAGATGAGTAGATTCAGCTTAAATGAATAGTTTAGATAGGTTAAACAAGTTAAGTAACTAAAATTAATAAAACATGACTAGAACAACATATAGGGAAATAGGTAAAGATACATCTACCTATACAGTTGATTTCTCTTATCGCATTATATAATGACTAAACATTATTAAAAAAAAGGTAAGGGCTAACATCCAATGTGAAGTGAGTTTAACCCTAAACATATATACTACACAATTGGATTACTTTTTTTATTAAGACATGAGGAGTTGAGGCATACCATTCAACTCCAACTGACCATTACTAAGTCCAAATCAGTTCCATACAAGATCTCTAGGAGATCTAAAATTCTAAGATCTCATCACCCTCAGCCAGTACAATTCTATCGCAGTGACACATAAGGTCAAGTTGCAACATAGCTTAGTCCGCCCTTGGTATATAGGTCACGGGACTAGTGAACAGCCTAGTCCATCCTTCAGAGGTCACAATACTAGTGAAACTAGGGTATATAAAACCCAAATATTTGAATTACAGACACAACTATCCTCAATCACATCATATATATAAACTTGAGATACGACTACAATCATTCTCTTGCAAAGATATGACTGCATCCATCCTTATGAAACATGCATATACTCAACATTATACAACTCTGAGCTTTGACTAAAGGAGAACTTATTTCACCATCCAACAAGTCCTAGCACTAGAATAAATCTATGGCATAGGGCACTACATGATTAGGGTTTCACTTGATTAGTTAACCTCATTCAGGAGATTTAAGGCTACATCAATCAAGTTGCATACAAACCCTGAAAGAATTCTATAAAAATAGGGGATATTGCAAACTCGGAAGATACAAAATACATATGAAGTATAAAGTTTGTCACATCATCACATGGTTTTGTTTCACTTCCTTAAACATAGCCATACTCATCATCATGCCATCACATGATTTCAAATCTTATCACATCATAAGGAGATTAACACCTCAGTTAGATCACATATCTACATCCAAGGTCGTAATACCATTCACATTGTTCCCTATAAGAACATCATTATCTTTCCATGCCTCATCAAGGCTCATCTTTCCATCACCACACATGTGATACATAAGCTGATACAACATTATATTCAAGAGTCATGATGTTCATAAGATAGCAAATTATGATTACAACAATGTAGAGAGAGAAAGTACTCCATTATCATACTAATCACACAAGAAACTATGTGTCATCATCACTTACTTAAATTAGGGCTAGGTTCATTTAGAATAGTTGGATTAACTTTGCCAAACAGCACTTTACTTAAAACCTTAAGTTTGTATTTATATGAGGTCAAAGGCAAGACTACCAGATCAAGAGTATCCTAATATCAATCATTTAGGGTTACAAAAATCAAGCAACATCAATCATGAGTGTATAAAATCAACCATCACCATCATAAAGTCAACACAACAGAACAACCATATAGGCCAAGAAACTTCATCAGACACTTAGGGGTAGTGGTTTCATCGACCGCTGAAGATCGACAAGGTTGGCGTTCATAGAAACTAGAGTTTACCACCTTCATCGACTGTTGAGGTTACCATATTTGGTGACCACTAAGGGTTAGCCTCTTCAGTGATCTCTAGTGTTAAGTGACCTCATCAACCACTAAAGACACAAGCATGGAGACCGAAGAAAACATGGAACAATGGTGGCCACTACGAAACCAAACCTTCATTGACCGCATAGAAAGGAAGTCATCCTTAGTGACCATATAAGTAAATATTGTTGGCTAAATGGACATCTATAAATCCCTTTGTTTTGATTATGACAAACATTTCATTCTTATTGATCTAACGAGCTACTTGAGTGTGCAGGATTAAGGTGGATGCCAAAGCAACTAGGGAAATCCATATGCTTACATGTTTATGTTTTCATGCAATGTAATCGCTTTGTAAAAACTTGTACAAATATATAATGTACAAGTACTTAGATTGCATGTAAATCAAGCGTTAGATCTTCCCTAGCTAAAAACCACATTTAGATAAGTCATCCCCTTCAAATAGGATCACATATGCACACTCATACATATAATTAGTGCCTAAATTGAAACATTGAAACAGGATCAATCTCGGTCGACAAACTCCTCGACCGAGACACTCTCGGTCGACAATCTTCTCGACCGAGAAAGATCCAAAGTAGCCGTTAGACACAACTGACAAGGTAGTTGGCAGTTGGAGAAAGACGTTGCAAATCACTTGTTCCAGAGAGCCTGTCGGTCGACAAAAGTTCGACCGAGTAGGTGTCTCGGTCGACCATTCCTCGACCGAGATGGTCTCTGACAGCAACTGCAGAATTAATTAATTAGCCGTTGTTAAAGCAACAAACTTGTACCTAACGGCTAGTTAAGCACTTAGAAACCCCTAGAAGTTGTCTTGAACATCCTTAAGCATACTTAGGCCATTCCTATAAATAGGACAAGCCATAGGACACTCAAATACACTTGTTACACTTGAGAAATCCTTGAGCATACTTTGAGCAATCTGTTTGTGAGCAATTTGAGCATTGTGACAATTGGCCATTTCATTCCTTAGCTCAAAATTCGTGTCCTATAGGCTAGTATCTCCTACCCACTGCAATCACAAGTCCATACACTTGGTTAGGAGATCTATACGCTTGATCTAGGCAAATCAAGCCTTGGGCTACAAAGGATAAGTTGTAATTTCCTTTTTCCTTTCTTGTTCTCTATTACCGTTTGTACTCTCCTTGCTACTCCGAGGTTGGAGGCTGCTGATTGGAGAGGGTGGAGATCTTCTTGGTGAAGAAGGTGACTTTGAGCTACTTCAGAAGGCTGGTGCAACGGGAGGTTACTTCTAGAGAGGAAGGCTACTTCAAGGGGGAGCTTGGAGTTACTTCAAGAAGGCTACCTCAAAGTTGGTGCACCTACTTCAAGTGAAGGTTGTTCAAAGGGTGTAAAGGAAAGTATTGTATTTTGTATAAATCCTTGGGAAGGTAATAAAATAAATACTTTCAAAATCCCGGTTGGGTAAGCAACCGGGTAGTGGACTGACAACTTTAGTAGTTGCTAAAGTTGGAACCACTCTAAACACCTGTCTCCTTCTTCAAATTTTCAATTGTGGTTGTTTGAGTTCAATAAATTGTTAAATTTTTTAAAAACTCTATTCACCCCCCCTCTAGTGTTTTTTCAATTGGTATTAGAGCAGGCTTCAAGGAACCCTAACCAGGACTTGAAGAATGGAGGGTAATGGTGATTACAATCACAACAAAAGGTGCTGCTTGGACAAAACTACAACATGTTGCAATTGGTGCTTAGGAACAAGCCACACAACAACTAGATGCCCATGGAGATCAAAGAAGGAAGATGAGAACAAATATTGTCTCATTGCTACTACTAGCGAGGAAGAAGAAGAAGAGGTAAGTCTTTTTTATTTATCTAAAGAAGAACTAGTTGCTAGCCTTGAAGAAACACATATTAAATATGTTGAATGCAAGAAGAAATTAAAGAAATCTAATAAAGCAAATGATGAATTACATGCTAAGCTTCTTGCTATTACATCCGAAAACGAAGATCTTAAAAAGATCATTGAAGATCATGATATTGAGATAAAATCTATAGAGGCAAATTGTAATCTACTTTCTTTAGAGAAGAATAATTTGCAAAGTCAAGTGAATGATCTTCAAAAACAACCCATTTTATGCAACCATCTAGATTATGATTCTATTGTCAAAGAAAGAAATTCATTGTCATCTAATCTAGATCAAGCAAAACTAGATATCAAGAAGAGAATGGAAGAGATTGCCAAGTTACAACAAAAAGTTAGTAATTTGAATAATAATGGCATTCTTGATAAAATCTTAGATAATCCCTATCATCAAATCAGGAGAAGAGGACTAGGTTACAAGCCTAAAGGGAAATCATATCAACAACCTAGTTGGAGAAAGTCACAAACACATCAATCTATATATGTACCTAAAGGAACATCATCACCTAAGAACAACACTGAACACAACCATAGAAAAAGATATGAGGTTGACTCGATATGCTGTCATTATTGTTTGCGCCTTGGTCATTATTCCTTTTCATGTCCTTATAAGAGAAAAGATGTCGAGTTAGTTTGGGTTCCAAGACCTCCAAACTAAATAAATGCAATTAAGTTGAGATATGACCAAGAACCTTAGTTGCATAATTCTACGTCTATCTCAACTCAACATAATGGGATAACAAATAAATTTAAGTATCTAAATATTTAACTTACATTGTTATGTTTGGAAGCAATTAATAGTTTCAGGAATATTGTCGGTCGAGAGACTGTCGACCGAGATACTGTCGGTCGAGAAATTATCGACCGAGCATGTCACTTATTTCCAGTCTGTTGCAAAATTGCTGAATTCTTTGATAAAAAGAATTGTTATCTATTCATGATTAATGATTGGATATTTATTTTGGAAATTATCCCTACAAATTTAAATTAATATTAGTTTGTTCCCTAAATGATTTAAGTTGAAATTATGATTAGTTTAATGAAGAGAAAATTTCTATCATTATTCACATGATTTCCTTATTTTTCTGGTCTATCCATATAGAAATCATGTGATTAAAATCAGGTGATTATTTACTGCATTGTTCTATTATTACATCATGGATATGCTTTCACCATTTGGTACTGTGATTAGCTTGGATAGATAATTGTCTGCATGAATCCATGATGATATATATATAGGCAAGCAAATGCTTTATTGGTAATATGTTATGCTTGCAACACATAAGATAAAAATCTCAATTAGTATCTTTAAAAGACTTGAGATATTTAGTGTGCCTTTAGTAAAGAATCTTATGAGGATACTAAACAACGTGAAATTTGATATTCACACAGCAAAGCCTATATTTTAAGAAAAGGATAAATGTTTTCATATTAAGTATTATGCTTCAACTTGATACTTAATCAAATCTTATGCAGATATTATACGTCATAATGTTCAATTTGAAAAATCTACAAATCTGCCTCTGGGTTAAAATGAAATTTGACCAAGGGGCGCTATGGTCGTAGTCAAAATCGACCTAAAATAAGTTTTGACACAATAATTATTTGAATATCATTTTATTGTGATTAAAAGCAAAATCAAATTTATGATCACAAATTTGTCCCAATATTGTTAATAATAAAACAAAATATTACTCCCTTAGAAAATATATATATGCTCTACAAATTCAGTCTATCATTTGCATTAAAAATCAGCTTAAAAATTCGTACCCAGTAAGTCTGTCGGCCGAAAAATTTTCGACCGAAAACCTCTCGGTCTGCCCACCTCTCTCGACTGACAGAATCTAGACAGACCTAGCATCGGACACACTTCCGGTCGACAATTGTTCGACCGAGACAGTGTCGGTCGACAATTGCTCGACCGAGAAAGAGCCGTTGGGATATGACCGTTGCAATCCGACTGTTACCGTTAACGGCCGACCGTTGCAAGTCGACCGTTGGACGGCCGAAGTGGCGCGTCTGGATTATGACCGTTGCGGACGCTCGGTCGACAAATTGTCGACCGACCCAGTCACTGGATTGCTATAAAAGGACCAAAAATGGGTCACTTCTTCACACTTTCATATTCTTGTTTCCATAGGCTCTCTCTAGTGAATTCTTGTGCAAATCTTTAGCATCCTCATCCCCAAAACTTCCTTACTTCTTCTCCACCTTCAAGCAAAGCAATGGCATCATCCTCTGCTCGTGGAAAGAAGAAGGTCACTGGCAGGAAACAAAGGGAGGCTACTCCACCATTAACGATCATCAACGACATTGCCTTCGTCGATGGAGATGCTGGTGATCGCTATCTACGGCTCTCCTCCAAAGCTCCTCTCCCACGACGACCAGTTGAAGTTATGGACTTCCTCAACATCGTCGACTTGGAGGACCTTTTTGAAGTGCAAAAGTTAAAATAATTCATCAACCCTTTTTTCCCTTCCTATTCCATCAAGGTAGTGAATGAATTCTATGCTAACCTCATCTCCCACTCTGAAAATGAAACCATCTTCTTCTATACTATGGTCAATGGGCATAGCTTTCGATTTACTGAAGGGGATATTCTTGACATGATAGATATTGACATAGATGAATATCAAGACACCCTTGACCTTACCTCTGGAAACCCACTTAATCAATTTTCCCAAGATAACCATACTGTTAGTCTTAGTGACATCAAAAGGACCATTTTTCAATCCAATACAACCTGTCACGAAGATAGGGGCACATACTATGCTATCAATCTTAAACCAGCTGCTAGGATTATAAACCTTATTGTTTCAACAAACATACATCCTAGAGCAAATAAGTCTGAAGTTCCTATTTTTCGTATGTGTCTAATATATGCCATTATCCAACGTATTCCCACAAATTTTATCCGCATCATTCTTAAAAACATGCTTGAGTTTTCTGGCAATCCTCCATATGCTGATCTTGTATGCCAAATTACTCAACATTTTCTTAAGACCCAAATTGAGGATATGGGATATACATGGGAGCGTAGACCACAAAAAATAAGTAAGAATACTGTAGAAAAAATGGGAATTGATTTCGGCCATAAGAGGGCTAGGGTAGAAGGAGAGACATCTACCCAAGATATACCACCTCCACCTCCTCCTACCAGCCTACCCTATGATCCCATCCAAAACACTCTAACCTATGTTTCTGGGTCACAATATCATCTTAATAAACAACTAGATTATAACCATCATGCCATGACTTATCTAAACCAAAGAATGCAAACTCTTTCTCCAAACCAACCAGATGAATATCCTTATTCTTTAAATCCTGGCATGCTCAATCCATATAACCCATCTTACAACTACTATCAACCTCCACCTCCACCATCTATAGATCTCACACATACTCAGTTTTCCTCAATGCAACTACAAGATATTGCTGCTCATTTCCGATTTGATCGTGTTCCAACCTTCTTGGAGGCATATGCTTTAACCAAGACAGGTGCTCTGGAGTGGCAAACTTTGGTCCAGTATTATGGAGCTGAGCCTTTTCTTGGGAAAGACCCTGATGTTGATGTAATTCTTAAATCTTTCCAGTGAGATTTGGAGTTGTATTAGTTGAAATGGAATCTTTGCAAAATTGTAATAAATGGGTTATCTTTACATGCTTTGGCTATCTTTTCATGCTTGTAATGAAATTGGTTATCTTTATAATGGATATCTTTTTGGCATCATTTGAGTTTGTATTATAAGACTATTGTAGAGCATACAAAATACGGGGAGTAGTAAATACAAATAAATCAAAAAGGATGAAAATCTTTGCAAATACCTAAAAGTTAAAGTTATGGCTAAATTGACATCTATTGCAAAGCACTTATACCTTGGGATATCTATCTAAAGGGGAGCATAGTATAAAATTAAGGGGGAGAAGTAATATCAAATATTTCTAACGGATATCTTTTTGAAATGACAAAGGGGGAGAAATAAATATAAAACTAAAACTTAGTAATTATGAAAAACTCAATCAATGAGTTTCATAAATAAAACTCTTGGCTTTACATTGAAAGTTGCTATATTCCCTAGTGAATTGGATTTCATTTTCCATAATTCAAGGGGAATAATAAGCACACATTTTATAAACAAGAGGAAAAGCTACAAAAGGTAATCTAAAGGTATGAAACTCATATGGTTTATATTTCCTTTATTTGTATTTTGGGAAATGTTTGTCATCTTCAAAAAGGGGGAGATTGTTGGCTAAATGGACATCTATAAATCCCTTTGTTTTGATTATGACAAACATTTCATTCTTATTGATCTAACGAGCTACTTGAGTGTGCAGGATTAAGGTGGATGCCAAAGCAACTAGGGAAATCCATATGCTTACATGTTTATGTTTTCATGCAATGTAATCGCTTTGTAAAAACTTGTACAAATATATAATGTATAAGTACTTAGATTGCATGTAAATCAAGCGTTAGATCTTCCCTAGCTAAAAACCACATTTAGATAAGTCATCCCCTTCAAATAGGATCACATATGCACACTCATACATATAATTAGTGCCTAAATTGAAACATTGAAACAGGATCAATCTCGGTCGACAAACTCCTCGACCGAGACACTCTCGGTCGACAATCTTCTCGACCGAGAAAGATCCAAAGTAGCCGTTAGACACAACTGACAAGGTAGTTGGCAGTTGGAGAAAGACGTTGCAAATCACTTGTTCCAGAGAGCCTATCGGTCGACAAAAGTTCGACTGAGTAGGTGTCTCGGTCGACCATTCCTCGACCGAGATGCTCTCTGACAGCAACTGCAGAATTAATTAATTAGTCGTTGTTAAAGCAACAAACTTGTACCTAACGGCTAGTTAAGCACTTAGAAACCCCTAGAAGTTGTCTAGAACGTCCTTAAGCATCCTTAGGCCATTCCTATAAATAGGACAAGTCATAGGACACTCAAATACACTTGTTACACTTGAGAAATCCTTGAG
The DNA here is from genome assembly GCA_963693085.1 of Alisma plantago-aquatica. Classification (NCBI taxonomy): domain Eukaryota; kingdom Viridiplantae; phylum Streptophyta; class Magnoliopsida; order Alismatales; family Alismataceae; genus Alisma; species Alisma plantago-aquatica. The sequence continues at coordinate 610,494,193 of OY856414.1, forward strand.
CATACTTTGAGCAATCTGTTTGTGAGCAATTTGAGCATTGTGACAATTGGCCATTTCATTCCTTAGCTCAAAATTCGTGTCCTATAGGCTAGTATCTCCTACCCACTGCAATCACAAGTCCATACACTTGGTTAGGAGATCTATACACTTGATCTAGGCAAATCAAGCCTTGGGCTACAAAGGATAAGTTGTAATTTCCTTTTTCCTTTCTTGTTCTCTATTACCGTTTGTACTCTCCTTGCTACTCCTAGGTTGGAGGCTGCTGATTGGAGAGGGTGGAGATCTTCTTGGTGAAGAAGGTGACTTTGAGCTACTTCAGAAGGCTGGTGCAACGGGAGGTTACTTCTAGAGAGGAAGGCTACTTCAAGGGGGAGCTTGGAGTTACTTCAAGAAGGCTACCTCAAAGTTGGTGCACCTACTTCAAGTGAAGGCTGTTCAAAGGGTGTAAAGGAAAGTATTGTATTTTGTATAAATCCTTGGGAAGGTAATAAAATAAATACTTTCAAAATCCCGGTTGGGTAAGCAACCGGGTAGTGGACTGACAACTTTAGTAGTTGCTAAAGTTGGAACCACTCTAAACACATGTCTCCTTCTTCAAATTTTCAATTATGGTTGTTTGAGTTCAATAAATTGTTAAAATTATTTAAAAACTCTATTCACCCCCCCTCTAGTGTTTTTTCAAATATTGGCGACCATTCAACATCAAAATCGCATCGACCACATAAGATGTCAACCCTTTTAGCGGCCAAAACATGAGGTCAAACTTGGCGACCACATAAGATGCAAAACAGCAATGACCACGAGTTTTGATCAAGAAGTCAATTCAACTGAACCAAGACCAAACCATCAGGTACCTTATCAAGGAGGAAAATCAACTGAAAATCCTAGAAATTCAAGAGAAAAATCGACAATTTGCATATGCATGCAAGCACCAAAACTTCCATCACCAAGGAAAACTCAAGCACAAGAGTTAGGGTTCGCCCAAGAAGAGTTACCTACTGAAGATTATGATGTGAACACAAACCTTAGGTAAGGGATACTATCTCTCTACTTGTAACCACATTTTATAGTAAAATTATGTGCATGCAAGGTATGAGTAAGTAATAACAGTGGAGAAAGTTATATAGCTTGCCTTAGAGTTGATGTAGAAAACTCCAGACAGCAAGGTAGCCTAAAGGGAAGGGAGAAAAAACCTAGATTGAGAACTCCACATGACCAAGCTAGCTCCACCTCAAGGAAAGAAATAGCCCTAGGTCAAGGAAGCAAGAAAAAGAGTAAACCTTAGGTATAAAGGCAAAGAAAAGAAGTTATTCAAGCTCTAACTCAAGAAATACCATGTAATACCATGGGTTCGGCCAAGAAGAGAAAGAACAAAGGTAGGAAAGCAAGGAAAATGTTGGTAAAGAGGGAGATCTCACTTACTAAGACTAAGAAGAAGAGAAAGGAAGCACCAAACGAAGGGTAGATCCAAACCCTAGCTCTACCTGCATAGGAGATCGACCCACCTTCTTCTCCTTCTTTGGCACCTCTTTCTCCACAAAGCACCAAGGGGATGAGCTGCAAGAGCAACTAAGGAAGAAGAGAGAGGAAAATAGGGTTCAAAGGGGTTATTTGTATGCAATGAGAGGGGTTTATATAACATAATGTTGGAGAGATAAAAAGAGGGTTAGTTGTCATGCTAAACATGCCATGTGTCCAAGAGATCGCATCCATGCAAGTATCACACTCATGCATGCAACTAAGGGTGACAAAATCAAGAAAACCAAGTGACCATTAAGCCCAAGAAATCCAATGATCGGTGAACATTCTTTGGTGACCCAGATGATCAAAACTCAACCTATCGCCTAAACCATCCCTAGGGATCCTTGGCAACCTAGAGGCGTCATGAGCCTCATCGTCCACCAAGAATAGAGGGTACACTCAAAAAATCATCGAATGCCAAAAACATGATTCACAAGATCCTTGGAAATTGCCAAAACTAGAGCTCATCGATCAAACACACATCAAGGTCAAACATCCACTTAGGGCATCCATGCAAACCCTAATTCTCAACACATGATGTCATCACTCAAACCAAGGTGTGACAAGGCGCCTCAAAGAACTACTCTATCCAAAATGATGTCAAAACATGTGAGGCACAACAATCTTTTGACAAATTGCAATAACAACCCTAAAAATGGGTAAATTGCAATTAGGTCCAAAACAAGCATATAAAAGCATAACTAGCTCAAACAGTGTCCAAACTTGACCAAAATTGAAATATAGGCTTCTTACTTGTTATAAAAACACATCATGAGGTTAGATTAAGGTTTTAAGCATAAAATTATTATAAGAGAGCATGTTCAACCAAAAAAAGGTTAGGTCAGGGGTGTTACATATCCCTACAATCATACCACCCTAGAATTTCCTACAAAGATAGCCTCTGCTAGAAAGTGCACAATAGTAGATGGTTTGAAGAAGAAATACAAAATCCTTGACAACCCTGCCCCTCTTCCTTTATTCTCATTTTCCTTTGCCTTTTTCTCCCATATATGCATCACATAATCAATAGCGTCTACTTTCCTTTTCTCGCTACTCTACAACTGATGGATGCGTCTTTATTCCTTGGCACATTTTCAATGGTTGATCTATGGTTGTGATTTATATCCCATGGAAGAAACAATTGCCAAATAGCCCTAAAGTGCCTTCTCCTTCGCCCAATTGGGATGGATCTTACGCAGACCCAACATCACCTACTAGATCAAGTACTATGTGATATGGCTTTAAGATAATTTATTGTATGTTAATAAATATATTATGTTTGAAATTTAATTATCACATTTAGTTGACATTTTTGAATATGATATAATCATATTATTCCATATAGATATTATAAATTTAGCAATTTTTGTACAGATAAAAAAATCAAATTTACAAATGCAATATCTGAAAACTTTTGGATAAGAATTTTATGTTCAAACTTCAATACAAACTCATTGAATACCATTACCCCCTCACTCAATTTTGAATGTTAGATCAAGTTTTCCCAGATATCCAAGTAACAGACTATAACATATCAAAATACACTTTCTATGAATGTTTTTTTTGTTATTCACATTTACGCATACATACTTTACTTATAAGAAAACAGATGTATACTTGCTAAGAAATATTTAGTTGGTAACACTATATATTACGGTTCATATACATATACACTATGACAAACAATTGTAAAGAGAAATACACAATATTGATGTAAATCAACTATGTATAACTCTATGAGCAAATAATATTATGGTCTTAAACCAGACACATGTCACAATTAAATTTTTGTTACAGTCTCACCTATACACCTAATCTAAACCATTGATTTTAGAACAATAAGCATCATCGTCAAGGGGTACATGTGATTCCCTTTCTTGACACCAAATGCAACAACCAAAAGCATCATGTTATGTTGATTTGTTTAATTATTTTTTATTTTTCATTATTAACTACTCAATGCCATTTATTGAAGTGATGTTTGTTTGCCTATGAATGGGACATAAATTAGGAGTAGAAATAGAACTTGTAGGGTGCCATATAATAGGAGATAATAATTATATTAGTTTTGTATTTCCATATATGATTAGAATTTGCATTTTAGACTAATATGATGGGAGATTTTTTCATGTCTTCGGTTAATATTTTGATCATGTATAAATCTACATTTCTATTTGAACTCCAGTGAATTTCTTCCTTTACTCTATCATAAGATATTTAAACATGTGTGTTCATTCTAAAACACAATGATATTTTGGATATAACGTTGTTGCTTCACTCATGTGTTCCTAGGTCCACTATTACAAGATACAAATTATGTGGAAACTAAGTGGTTACTTGGGGTGCAACCATTATGCTTATAATGGGTTGCTACTTGGACGAAGTAATTGAGAATGTAAAGGTATACTAAACATCATAGACATCATCTGAATTTGGATAAATATAGTAATCTTCCATCTAAGGAATGTTTATAACCCCATATTCAGTTCTAAACTGGGTTTAAACATGATACAAGCATAACAACTTCACCTATCCCTTAGGGACCAACTAAACCTGTCACACGTAGTTTTAAGAAATTATCCCTTCCCCCACTCTACACAAAAGGTTAATTTCCAAACATAAAAGTGACTATGTTATGTTTTTTTGAGAGAGAAGTTATGTGAAAACCCCTTCTACCTAGCATAATCACAAATGTCATGTAGTTCAAACTCATTAACATCTGTGTTTGGTATATAATGAAAGTAGAAGGAGGAAAGGGAATGGAGCAGAGGGGGAGGGACTCAATTCAATGTGTCTGGTATAGGGATATAAATGTGTAGGATATGGTAAAGTCTGACCCTTACCATTACCAATGTCAAACTTGAGGGTAACGAATAGGGTAATTACTCTTTCTTACAAAAATCATTACCCTACCCTTACCTGCACCCATTTACGCACAGGGTAAATGGATAGGGTATGGGTGAAATGGGTGAAACACAAAGATAAATAATGATATTTTTAGTGAATATTCCATATGATATATCCTACATCAAACACAAGACTATTGGTAAAGTAATACTAGACAATAGTAACAATCATGTTTTGGTGACATACACCAAAAGTACTAATATTTACCTAATATTTATTGTTATAAAAAAGGTCTAACTTTTTTAGTGTATTATTTTTTATTGGGGAACAATATTTCTCTTTAGTATATGACATAAAAAGTGAGACGTACTACCGTTTGTTCAATAAAATTTCTCAAATCAAACTATGGTACTAACTAAGAAATAGTCGTGAGTTTTATGGGTGCTTTTTGTAGGCATTGAGAAATTTATTAGAGTCTAACATTATAAATGAAACTTATACTATTGAGTAAATGGGTGAAGTGGGTAGGGTAATGCTTCTCCCTTTACCCTACCCTATTTAAATAAGGTAAAGAGGGTCAAGGGTAAATGTGTTTTAGGTAAAATATATCCTTATCCTACCCTACAAGGTATGGGTAGTGGGTAAATAGGTAATGCCCTACCCATTTACAACCCTATCTGGTTAGCATACGAAAGAGATGGAAATATGATAATTACAAGAAAATTCATAATATAAATGTTTGTGTTAAAAAGTTAGACCACTTTTTATATATAATGTTTGCATGGCTCACTAACATTTTGTTTCATATTATTATGTTTTCTACTTTTTTCATAAATTCCCTCAATTTCAATATTCAATTTAGATTTGTATAATTTGTATAAGTTTCACTCTAACTATCTAACTTCCTTTACATATTCATATGTTCTAATAAAACTTTGCATGGAATTTCAAGTTCCCTTATAATCTCTTACCAATATTTTATCTATATTTTAAAATTACATCATATTATCTACTAATTTTGTTTCATATTTTTATTTTTAAATTTTCATCATAAGATCATCATAAGCAAATTTAAAATATAATTGTATATTTACATATCTTTCCTAAAAAATCTAGACTACATTCCTTTTATATTTTATTACATGTACTATACTTGTGTTTTCCTCCATGTCTTTACGTTTCTCATTATTTTGTCATTATTCCCTCCTTGTGTGAATATCACATCGAGTTCTTCTCCATCCTTCCAATTATCTAATTTTTCTATACATTCCCATTTTTATAATCACGTTTCATCTAATTTTTTAAGTTTCCTCAAATTCTCTACCAAGTTTTGTATATGTTTTAACTTCCATTCAAATTTTCTCTCAACTTTCAATGTCCTAATTTATTTATTTTATTGATTTTTATCCTTCATGTTTTTATTATTTCTCATCTAACATTTTGTGTTTCCCACTGACACGTTTAATTTCCCTCTTTAAGATTCCATATAATTTTTCCATCAAGTCTTTCTACTTCTCCTTATCTCCACTTCAATTTGATGGGCGGAGAAGTGTTAGAAAATACACATATATCTTTACTCGTCATTGCTTGTGTTCACCTTTATTTTTTTGCACATTCCCATGGCTCTCATTGACCTTTTTTTAAGGAATCAAATTTTTTATCAAGCTAGATTGTCTCCAGATGGGTCAGATTTAAATTGAAATCCTCATCAATATAAAACTTTGTATTTTTTAAGATATAAGATATGTTGGTAAGATAATCTTTTGGTAGAGAGAATACAAAAAATATGTTGAAATTTTGACTAGTAGAATGAACCTGTCATTGTATGGAAATTTAAAGATTGTAGTTATCCAAGTTACTGCTTTGTTTAAGCCCCTCATTAGACCCATTAAGGGTCTTTCCCACTACTTCCCATTTCCACAATACTGGGGATATCAAATACTAAGACCCATTGTTTTGTATTGTCCAAATCAAAGTGTTCATGCCTGATAATGCCTTTGCCCCCTTAGTGTGGCCTCTCATCCTTCCCTGTTGTCACTCCTTTCTTATCCATTCTCATTCTTGCCCTGTCTAGTCTTGCCAAAATTTGAGATTTGTGATCGAGGTGTGAATTGCCTAAAGAATGATTGTTTGTGGAAGCTTTTAAGGCTGGTATCCATCCCTAGCTTCTCGACAGTTCATGGCATGTTATCTACTTGCTTTATTTTTTACCACTTTCTCGCTTTGTGTTGTAATTTCTCCTTAAGTCGGTAGAGAGATCGTTAGATAGTGATTGAAATAAAGTGTGTATCATGCAAGTATTTGTTGATATTAAACTAATTATTCTTGGCATTTACCTTTTCCTCTCTTGTTCTTTGAAGTTTAGACAAGCACCCACCATTGATATATGGCTTGATCAATGCCTTCACAATAGTTTATACTAGGGAAACACTTTACATGATTTCTACTATTCTATAAAAAAGGGCAAATACAAGATGTTTGTTTAGTTACTTTTCGAGTTGTTTGTGTGGCAGGTTGCTCGGAAGATAAGTATAAATCTAATACGATGAGTTCTATGTGTGCTAGGTTACTTGGTAAATATGTTTTAAAATAACAATATAATAATTTTTTATAGAAAAAGAGAAATTTAATCTTGGACGTTGGGTTCTCTATTTACTTGTTGGTCTGGTCGCATTATTTTTTTTCACTATATTACTTTGTATTACGAATTTAGTGGTGTTTGTACTATAATATGTAGGAAAATATGGCTACCGAGTAGGCAACAGAAATTAAAAAAATCTACTATATTCCCCATAACCAGTAGATTGTGTCAATAACTATAATGCGGGAAGGATGATTTCGAGGATATATCTTGTCTTGGAGCAAGTCCAGCAACAATCCTCATCATTGTAGATGCACAACTCTGAATCCTAGTTGCACTGGGACTCATTGACTGATGTGCCTCCTGGTCTACACCACAGACTGCAGCCACGAACCTTGTCTTCTTCAACAGCTCCTCTTGTCACAGATTGTTGGTTGATGTTGTCCTCCTAGCAGTAAACAACAACCTCCCACCTCTAGAGAAGTCCACATGGACTGTCTAGAACTCATGTCGTCCTACTAGTATGGGCATAAAGGAGTTGTCTCTCTTGTTGGGGTACTAGTCACCAACTTGCTCTTCCACAATAATGATCTCAATTGCTCTTTCCCTTGCTTTTCCTCCCTAGTCGGGTAGAACTTGCTCGGGCTCTCATGGTTACCACAACTAGAGAGGTCAACGTTTGTCATGATTCTTGATTATCTGTGTTGTATTCTAGGAAGCCCCCAATATCCCTCTATTTATAGGTGGGGTTTGGGTCCAGGTTCCCAGTTGATGTAGGAGTGGAAGGGACCGAAAAAATCTCAAATTTTCGCAACAACTCTGAAACTTTCACAACCTGTGACATTCGAACTGGTCATCTAGAAAGCCAGATGATCGGCTCACATGTCAAATGGTCATCTGTCTTAGTCCATATGGTCGTCTGATGTTTTCCCAATTGCACATGAAATCGGCAATTTGTTTCCAATTAATATTCCATATTAATTCCTTGCACAACAAGTAATGTGCAATTGAAATGAACTTGAAAATATGAAGAACCTTTATTCGAACGAAGTGGCCCATCTTTCCCATGTGAGATGACCATCTCGCTAACCCAGATGATCGTCTAGTGAGCCAAACAGGTTGGTCAGTTCATTCAAACCCAATTTCAACTTGAATCAGGCCTGACCCCCAGACGTTTATTTGGCACTCCAGACGGCCATCTCAACACTTGAGATGGACATTTGGCAGTGCAGTCAGCCTATATTTTGTGTGAATCAAATACCTAAACACTTTAGTATTTAATTCAATTGTCATTTAAGATTAAACTCCTCTTCTAGATTGAGACGTATGTGTGTGACCCTATTAGTCCCATATTATGTTGGCAGTGAATGTCCATAACAACTTATGACATCATAAGCAATGAGTGGTGCCTAGTTGCACATCAATGCTACCCAAGTAAATGAAATGTTGGGGAACAACTTCAACCTACAATATGTGTATGGTGTTGCAGTGCTTGTATAGTTCCTTTGTCATTAATGTCCAGATTGAACTCGAGGCATGGAGCAACCACCCTCTTTATCATCCAATCATGTTTCTAGAACCAAGAGCAGACTGTCTGAGATATATGTAAATTCAATATCACATATTGACTCACATGTGCATGGTCATGCATTTCTCAGTCTTTCTAATCAAGAGGCCTAGGAAATCACACTCGAGTAGGAGAGACAAATCCCATATCTATCACTCACAGTAAATCCCCATGTGTCAAAGTCACCCAATCATCACCGTTATAACAACCCATGTTACAGGATTTCAATTGATGATATCAAATGTACCCAACGGCATGTGATGATTGCACTGGTTTTAGGTCTAAGAACCACAACCACCATCATCATTGCGAGACCTGACTATGACTTCCATGATGATGTCTTCCATGTGTCAGTATCACGGTGGATCTGACCAATACAATATTCTCTAACATGTATATGTGTACTTGTTGGATAAATTGGACATTATGATAAATCCCTTTGTTTCGATGATGACAAACATTTCATTTTTGTTGATCTAACGTGCTACTTGAGTGTTGCAGGAATAAGGTGGATGACAAAGCTCTAGGGAATCTATATGCTTGAATGATTGTAAATGTCATGAAATGTAATCAATTGTAAACTTGTACAAATATATAATGTACAAGTACTTAGACTTCATGTAAATCAAGCGTTAGATCTTCCCTAGCTAAACACCACACTTAGTTAGGTCATCCCCTTCAATAGTGTCACATATGCACACTCATACACACACTTAGTGCCTTAATTGAAAGATTGAAACAGGGTCAATCTCGGTCGAAAAACTCCTCGACCGAGACACTCTCGGTCGACAAACTTCTCGACCGAGAATGACCCAAGTAGCCGTTAGACATAGCTGAGAAAGTAGTTGGCAGTTGGAGATGAACGTTGCTAACAATTGATCCAGAGAGCCTGTCGGTCGACAAAACTTCGACCGAGTAGGTGTCTCGGTCGACAATTCCTCAACCGAGATGGACTCTGACAGCAACTGCAGAATTAATTAACTAGTCGTTGCTAAAGCAACTAACTTGTACCTAACGGCTAGTTAAGCACTTAGAACCCCCTAGAAAATGTCTAGAACGTCCTTAAGCACTTGTAGGTCATTCCTATAAATAGGACATGCCTTAGGACACTAAAATGGACCTAAGCTACACTTGTGTTATACTTGAGCTTGAATACTCATTGGCAATCTGTTTTGAGCAATAGAGCAATTCCAACATTGGCTATTCATTCCCATTGCTATAATTTTGTGTCCTATAGGCTAGCATCTCCTTTTCACAGCACTTACACTTCTACACTCATTGGTTAGGAGATCAATACGCTTGATATAGGCAAATCAAGCCTTGTGCTTAAAAGGATAAGTTGTAATTTCTGTTTTCCTTCTTGTTCCTTTTATTCTTTGTATTCTCCTTGCTACTCCTAGGGTTGGAGGCTGCAGATTGGAGAAGGTTCTTCTCGGAGGAGAAGGTGGACTTCAAGCTACTTCAAGAAGGCTATCGCAACGGGAAGCTACTTCAAGAAGGCTATTGCAACAGGAAGCTACTTCAGGAGGAAGGCTGCTTCAAGGTTGGTGCAATTACTTCCAGGTGAAGGCTGCTTCAAGGTTGGTGCGATTACTTCTAGGTGAAGGCTGCTTGAAGGGTTTAGGGAGAGAATTGTAATTTTATGTAAAGTCCTTGCGAGGTAATAAAATTAAATTCTTTCCAAATCCCGGTTGGGTAAGCAACCGGGTAGTGGACTGACAACTTTAGTATTTGCTAAAGTTGGAACCACTCTAAATCCTTGTCCCCTTGTCCAATATTTTGTGGTTGGTTGTTTGAGTTAAATAAATGTTAAAATTGTCTTAAAAACTCTATTCACCCCCCCCCTCTAGTGTTTTTCAATTGGTATCAGAGCAGGCTTCAAGGAACCCTAACCAGGTCTTGAAGAATGGAGGGTAATGGTGATTACAATCACAACAAAAGGTGCTGCTTGGACAAAACTACAACAAGTTGCAATTGGTGTTTAGGAACAAGCCACACAACAATCGGTTGTCCTTGGAGAGAAAAGAAGAAAGAGGTCCACAAAAATTGTCTCATTGCTACAACCAATGAAGAAGAAGAAGAGGTAAGCCTTCTTGATTTATCAAAAGAAGAGCTAATTTCTAGTCTTGAAGAAACACATAATAAGTATATTGAGTGCAAGAAGAAATTAAAGAAATCTAATAAAACAAATGATGAGTTGAATGCTAGACTTCTTGATCTTACATCTGAAAATGAAGATCTCAAAAAGGTTATTGAAGATCATGATATTAAGCTAAAATCTGTAGAAGCAAATTGCAATCTTCTTTCTGTAGAAAAGTTAAATTTGCAAACTCAAGTAAATGATCTTCAAAAACAACCTATTTTGTGTACACATCTAGATTATGATATTATTGTGAAAGAAAGAGATTCTTTATTATCTAATATAGATCAAGCGAAGATGGATATTAAGAAGAGAATGGATGAAATTGTTAAGTTACAACAAGAAATCAATAGCTTGAGTAACAATGATATTCTTGATAAAATCTTAAGTGATCCTTATCGTCAAATTGGAAGGAGAGGACTAGGTTATAAGCCTAAAGAAAAATCTCATCAAAAACCTAGTTGGAGAAGGACACAAGCACTAGAGAGTCAATCCATGTATGTACCTAGAGGCAAATATACATATGTACCAAAGAACAACCTAGAACAAAAACATAGAAAGAGACTTGAGGTTGATTCTATATGTTGCCATTATTGCTTACGTCTTGGACATTACTCCTTTTCATGCCCATACAAGAAAAAGGATGTTGAGTTGGTATGGGTTCCAAAACCTCCAAACTAAATGAATGGAATTAAGTTGAGATATGACCAAGGACCTTAGTTGCATATTTCTATGTCTATCTCAACTCAACATAATGGGATAATAAATTAATTCAAGTTTTTAAACATCTAACTTGGATATATACAAAATCTTTCAAATTGCAAAAATAAAATTTTTCCTTAGTCATAGCTAAATTGTAAAAAAAGACTTGGATACAATTAGTTGGGATTTATTCTAAAAGTTCCTTTGATGTTCATAAAGTCTATCTCAACTAAACTGAGTCTTCAAATTGTTTAATTGAGTAAATAACCATTCATGATTTACTTATATACAATTACTGAAAATGGTTCTGAAAACAATACAGAAACCTGATCGGTCGAGAAATCTTCGACCGAGCAGTCAATCGGTCGAGAAATCATCGACCGAGCAGGTTACTGATGTCAGTCTAAAATAAGTCTGCTGAATAATTCTACAAAGGATCAATGTGCTATCTATTTGCTGTTAATAACTGTTTTACATGCACAAATTATGGAAATCATCTTTGGAACACTTATATGAGATCAATTTTATCTATGAATCATATTTGATTTAAGTTAAGGGAAAATTACTGTTTTCATGGTAACCCTTGGAATATCTATACATGAACCATGTGTGTATTGAAATTTGTTTTAAATGATCATAATTATTGCATTTATATGCTGATCATATGCTTCAATTGTTCTATCATTACACCATGGATATGCTTCATCATGATCATTATGTTTCATTGGTTTGTCTAAAATAATCTTTGATTCATATATACAAACCATGAATGGATATTATTCTTGATCATTGAGATTCAGATAAATTGAAAATGTCATTAGCATAAAAGCATCTTGACATAATAAACAATGATTGTGGACATAGCTTGTGATAAAATAATGATGTTGCTATGACAAGCCAAACGGTGCCTCTTAGAACAAAAATATTAATGTTTTTATCTATTTGTTTGTTCTAAGAAATCAAAAGCAAAAATCTTGACTTTAAGATATTAATCTTGCTTTCAAAATATATGTCTCTAAAGAATCTTATGATTAATATGAAAATAAGGGTATAAGAAGAAATGTGATTTAATATGTACCCATAGCAAAGCTTATGAAAACATCATTCACAATGAATGTAAAACATGCGTTCTAGAAAAATCAAGGACAAAGACTTCACTATGATGCCCATATTAAGTCTTCATAATAGGTATATCTTAATATGCTTCAAATAGATATTTATTTAAAGCTATCTACAGAAATTATACTTCACATATGAATGTTTAAATTGGAAATCTGCAGAATTTGCCTCTTGGTTGAAATTAAAATTGACCAAGGGGCGCTATGGTCGTAGTCAAGGGCGACCTAAAATAAGCTTTGACAAAATGCTTATATTGACATCATTTTATTATACTTAATCTTAGTATACTTTTTGATAAAGGTCAAAATCAAAATTTAAAATCATCTGTGACCTTAGAAGCTTTAAATTGCTTTAATGGTAAGATTAAGGGGGAGCTCATACAAACAAATTTGATTATTTGATTAAGAAGCTTACAAAAACATTGTAAACATCATTTGAAGCTTGTTACGACCTTAGTAATTTTACTCTTGGTTATGAAGACATCTATGAATTTCATAAAAATGATATAGCTTAAAGGAACTCTCTAAACAAATCAGGATTAACATCCCTTGCATTTGGATGGAGACATTTTTATTAAAGGATTCTCATTTGACTTTTAGGGCTTAACATCTCTTGATAGATGAGAAATCAATATATAAGCTTAAGGGAATCTCATATCATTTCAAGGCTTAACATCCTTTGCAAATGATTGAGAAACAAATTGTGGCTAAATTAGACAAAAATGATATTAAATCCATGTTCTTAATAGAATATCTATCTAAGGGGGAGCATAGTATAAAATTAAGGGGGAGAAGAAATATAAAATATTCAACTTGGATATCTTTTTGAAATGACAAAGGGGGAGAAAGAATATAAAATCAAAAATATAAATTAGTTTCATAACATCTTGGCCAGCACTCACTTGCAAAACAAGAATGGCTACAAAAGGTAATCTTCAGGTATGAAACTCACATGCTTTATATTTCCTTATTTCATATTTAGGAAATGTTTGTCATCTTCAAAAAGGGGGAGATTGTTGGATAAATTGGACATTATGATAAATCCCTTTGTTTCGATGATGACAAACATTTCATTTTTGTTGATCTAAGGTGCTACTTGAGTGTTGCAGGAATAAGGTGGATGACAAAGCTCTAGGGAATCTATATGCTTGAATGATTGTAAATGTCATGAAATGTAATCAATTGTAAACTTGTACAAATATATAATGTACAAGTACTTAGACTTCATGTAAATCAAGCGTTAGATCTTCCCTAGCTAAACACCACACTTAGTTAGGTCATCCCCTTCAATAGTGTCACATATGCACACTCATACACACACTTAGTGCCTTAATTGAAAGATTGAAACAGGGTCAATCTCGGTCGAAAAACTCCTCGACCGAGACACTCTCGGTCGACAAACTTCTCGACCGAGAATGACCCAAGTAGCCGTTAGACATAGCTGAGAAAGTAGTTGGCAGTTGGAGATGAACGTTGCTAACACTTGATCCAGAGAGCCTGTCGGTCGACAAAACTTCGACCGAGTAGGTGTCTCGGTCGACAATTCCTCGACCGAGATGGACTCTGACAGCAACTGCAGAATTAATTAACTAGTCGTTGCTAAAGCAACTAACTTGTACCTAACGGCTAGTTAAGCACTTAGAACCCCCTAGAAAATGTCTAGAATGTCCTTAAGCACTTGTAGGTCATTCCTATAAATAGGACATGCCTTAGGACACTAAAATGGACCTAAGCTACACTTGTGCTATACTTGATCTTGAATACTCATTGGCAATCTGTTTTGAGCAATAGAGCAATTCCAACATTGGCTATTCATTCCCATTGCTCTAATTTTGTGTCCTATAGGCTAGCATCTCCTTTCCACAGCACTTACACTTCTACACCCATTGGTTAGGAGATCAATACGCTTGATATAGGCAAATCAAGCCTTGTGCTTAAAAGGATAAGTTGTAATTTCTGTTTTCCTTCTTGTTCCTTTTATTCTTTGTATTCTCCTTGCTACTCCTAGGGTTGGAGGCTGCAGATTGGAGAAGGTTCTTCTCGGAGGAGAAGGTGGACTTCAAGCTACTTCAAGAAGGCTATCGCAATGGGAAGCTACTTCAAGAAGGCTATTGCAACAGGAAGCTACTTCAGGAGGAAGGCTGCTTCAAGGTTGGTGCAATTACTTCCAGGTGAAGGCTGCTTCAAGGTTGGTGCGATTACTTCTAGGTGAAGGCTGCTTGAAGGGTTTAGGGAGAGAATTGTAATTTTATGTAAAGTCCTTGCGAGGTAATAAAATTAAATTCTTTCCAAATCCCGGTTGGGTAAGCAACCGGGTAGTGGACTGACAACTTTAGTATTTGCTAAAGTTGGAACCACTCTAAATCCTTGTCCCCTTGTCCAATATTTTGTGGTTGGTTGTTTGAGTTAAATAATTGTTAAAATTGTCTTAAAAACACTATTCACCCCCCCTCTAGTGTTTTTCAGTACTTGGTTTGATATTTCCATATCATGACTAATGAGATTATGTCATCAACCAACTCACATTTTGATCTTATTTCAATGTTGTCTATCAACCTTCCACAATGACAATTGATCAGGGACATAATGAGAATAGATATATATATATATACTCTTAACATCCATATGATCTCATTTCCGTAAGTCTTAAACATGAAGACACATGTCATTGAGTAATATTATTCTCTAGACATTTATAATGTTACATAATTATCTCATAACTGGATTAAAAAGAATAAATTGTAAGGTTGCCTTTTTATTAATAATCAAATCATTCACAAGTTGTGTCATTACAATCATCACATGATTGGCTCTTTGGGCATACATACCAACAGACTCCCACTTGCACTTAGAGCCAAGCACCTACAAATTGTATTCTAAGTGATTTTACATGACCGTCATGCTTCTACTGTGAAAGTGCTTTTGTTAAGGGATCAACAACATCTTTCTTAGTTGGTACTTTGCAAATCTTTACATCTCCTTACTGTAAAAACTCTCGTATGATATGGAACTGCCTTTGTATATGATTTGAGCATTGATGTGGTATGGGTTCCTTAGCTTGTGCAATAGCTTCATTGTTGTCACAACACAGCTCAATTGCCTTGTTGATGCTTGGAATGACCCCAAGTTATATGATGAACTTCTTGATCCATACAACCTACTTTGCTACATTCAATGTGGTAATATACTCGGACTTTGTTGTCGAATTGACAATTATCTCTTACTTGGAACTCCTCCAGCTTACAACCTTGTTGTTGAGGCTGAACATGAATCCTGATTGTGACTTGTAATCATCTTGATCAATCTGGAAGCTTGCATCAGTGTAACCCTTTACCACCAACTCTTCCTCTCCATCATAGACCAAGAACTAATCCTTAGTTCTTCTCAAGTACTTGAGGATGTTCTTTACAGCTATTTAGTGAGCATCACCTGGATCTGACTGATATATGCTCATCATGCTCAAGGCATACGAGACATTTGGATGGGTACACAACATTGCATACATGATTGATCCAATTGTTGAGGCATATGGAATCAAACTCATGCGTTCCCTTTATTCACAACAATTGGTACATTGATCTCTATAGATGGGGACACCATGACGCGCATGCAGGTTTCCTCTCTTTGAGTTCTCCATGCTAAACCGCTTCAACAGTTTGTCAATGTATGTGCTTTGAATTTATCCAAGAAGCCTTCTAGATCTATCTCTACAGATCTTTATCCCCAAGTATTTCATAGAGAATGTATTTCCAAGCCATATCTTTACCTTTTATAAAGTAGGGATGTCATTCCCAATCATTAATATGTCATCTACACATAATATGCGGAATGTCACTATGTTCCCACTAACCTTCTTGTATACATTAGGTTCATCTTCATTTTGAATAAAGCCAAATTCTTTGACTGTCTCATCAAAATGAAGATTCCAGCTCGAAGATGCTTGCTTCAATCCATAGATTAATCTTTGTAGCTTACAACTTTTATATGCATCATTTGGATTTATAAAACCCTTAGGTTGTGTCATGTACACATCCTCAAGAAGAATCTAATTAAGGAATGTAGTTTTAACATTAATTTGCCAAATCTCATAGTCATGATAAGATGCAATAGCAAGCATAATCCTAATGGACTTAACCATGGTCATTAGAGAAAATGTTTTGTCATAGTCAACACCTTTAACTTGTATGAAACCCTTAGCAACCAATATATCCTTATAGGTTTGAACTTTTCCATCCTTATCGGTCTTCTTCTTGAAGACCCATTTGCACCCTTTGGGTTTTACCCCTTCAGGTGGATCCACCAAAGTTCACACTTTTTTGTTATACATAGATTCAGTCTCAGATCTCATTACCTCAAGCCATTTCTCAAACTCTAGACCCTCTATAGCATCTTGATAGGAAATTGGCTCATCATCTATTACCAATTCACTACATTCCTGAGTAACAAGATATCCAAATCTTTCAGGCTCAAGGAACTTGAGGAATTTGGGACTCCACAACATCTTGTGATTCTCTTTGTTCCTCTTGTTTATCTATTAGTTCAATGTTTTCTTGTTGGTCTTGAACCTCTTTGAGTTCCACTTCTCTCCCACTGATTCCTTTGGAAATGAAATCCATCTCAAAGAATGCAACATCCCTATCAAAAAACACTTTTTTGTTAGACTTGGAATAAAAGTAATATCCTCTTGATTCTTTAGGATATCAAACAAAACAACATTTATCGGATCTCGGGCCAAGATTTTTAGGAAACATTTTCTTGACATAAGCTTCACAACCCCAAATCCTCATAAAAGACATATTGGGACATTTCCTATTCCATATCTCATATGGTGTCTTTTGAACCAATTTAGATGGTACTCGATTTAGTATAAACGTGGTGGTTTGTAGAGCATACCCCCAGAAGGTAGTCGGAAGCTCGGATAAACTCGTCATGGACCGCTCCATATCCAATAATGTGTGATTCCTTCTTTTTGATACACTATTATGTTGAGGTGTTCCAAGCAGAGTCCATTGGGATACAATCTCATGGGCTCTAAGAAGGTTCTCAAACTATTGGTTTAAGTATTCTCCACCTCGATCAAAACAAAGTGCCTTAATACTTTTACCAAGTTGATTGTGTACTTCATTCATAAACTCCTTGAACTTTTCAAGAATTTCTGACTTATTTTTCATACCTATTGAAGTCATTAGTGAAGGTTATGGAGTATTGATACCCACTTCTAGAAATTGTTCTAAAAGGTCCACACAAATCAGTACGTATGAGTCATAATAGATCACTATCCCTCTCATTGTTACCAATGAAAGGGGTCTTAGCCATCTTTCCCAACAAACAAGATTCACATGTATCTCTTGATTTGAAATTGAAAGAGTCCAGATATCAATCTTTATGGAGTCTAGATATGCAATTCTCATTTATGTGACCTAGACGACAATGTCAAAGGTATGTTTTGTTTGAGTTGTTGAGTTTTTGTAACGACCCCACATTCCGATAACCCCCAATTAAGGGAGACCAGAAGGTCAGAGCCATCATCCAATAAACTGGATCAAAGGTTCAACAAATAATCAATAATAATTAATAAACTTTACCAACTAAACTGAAAACTGTTATGAAATAAAACTTTGCTTACCTTTTAGAAAAACTAGGATTTCTAAACTTCTAACCATGGAGATACTGATCTAACTAATCCTCCCATGCACGTTAATTCTCATTTAATTCCACATGTGCCACTTTACTGTTTGTTCTTTTCATTGTACCTAAAACGCCGACAAACAAAACGTTGGTCAGCAAGAAGCTGGTATGTGGGGGAAACAATAATCGTGCAACTATAATAACAAGTAATCAGCCAATTATCATTTAACAGCCAAGATTACGTTTTAAACCTTACTACTCAAGCCTTTCCTATCCCCTATCTCCGTGTTGTCCCTACAGTGGACTGAGATACTACCTCTCTCTGGGTAGATCCTTATTAAACCCTGCATGATCCTACCTAACAGGTAGATTGATATCTAGGGTTGAGTCGCATGGCACTACCCATAGGTAGTCCAATCTCTGACTCAAAGTGACTTGATGGTCCTACCCCATTGGTATCCATGTACTAAGTCATTCGATGACCTGATGGGCCTACCCCATTGGTAGCCATGTACTAGGTCAACCCATTAAGCTACAGAGGGGACTAGGATCTGAGCTACTAGGCACATCTCTTATGTGATAGTCATACTCACATTATAATTTGCATGAATTAAATTCATCCAACAATTAATTCAAGCCACGATGTAAACATCGATAAAATCCTCAGAAAACTAATGCGGTATAATCATAAGCGTAACCACATACCTGTGAAGTTGATGTGAGACAGAAATAATCCAATCAATCAATAGGCAAGCAAGCATTCAATAAGATCCTAAAACAATTATACAATTTCCTTTTATTACTCGTGTCATTGAGATCTATTAAATCTAGCTTGCTTCCTAGGGTTTGTAGTCCACTTTTAGGGTTTCCATTGCAGTTAGGGTTTCCCTTCATCTTTCACTATTTTAAACCCTAATTATTTCAACATCTAATCCTCAATTCCGGATTAAAGGCATAATTAACCACTAATTAAGCTCATTAAGCCTCTTTTACATTAAAGCTACTATTTTTATCCTTTTAATCCATGACAAGATCATTATATGCATTTATCATCAATTCATAGTTCATTATGGTCCAATTCACATATGAAATCGATTTGCCATTAATTCCACCTTTTATTCATGAGAAAACCCTAATGACTACATGTAGGGTATTTATCCACAAATTAGGAACGTTAATGCTCGAAATAGCTTATAACCATGAAAACTCAGTTCTATACATGAAATCAAATAATCAAAGCCATTAGTAGTCCTAATTACCAACATTAGGGTTTCAAGGCCCATTAAAGCCTATTTATGCACATAAACTCTAAATTAAGCGAATTACGTGCAAAGCTCATCCCTTTTGTTCCTAATGTTCCCTTTTATCATTAATAGGCTAATATCAACGTTAATCATCATTGAAACCCTACTAATCACATTAATCATATCAAAATAGGGTTTCTTAACCTTTAATCCATTAAAGTTGATAATTTACACTACTTTTCGAATTGCAATCAAAATTAGGCTTCAAAATATTTTTATTGCATTCCTCTCATTTTTCTGAGCAAAATTCATGTATAATGTGCATCTATCCGAGCTACGGTTATTGAGATACGAATTTAACAAAAGTAACTTACTGTGGGCCAATGGGGGGTTGCCACGTAGGCGCCTTCCATGCAATGAACTCGATGAGTTTGCAAACATTTCAAAAAGTCGCTTTTTCCCTTGGTTAAATTTTTGGCTCTTCAATGCCCGGAGGGGCATAACCTTCCAATCTCAGTTCAGTTGTCTTCAACCTCGCGAAGCGCAGGTTGCGCCGACCTGCAGCTCAGTTGCAGGTGTCCCCCCTCCATCCTAGGACGCATGGACTGCCGCCGATGGCCTCCTGGCTCCCTTGACCTTCGACGCACCTAGGGCACCGCCCAGGTCATGATATAACTAACCTACGCAAGAACACTCGGCCGTTATGCGTGGCCACTGTTGCTTCCATGTATTTGCAGTTGTGCGTGAATTAGGACTTGCCCTTGATGGCGGATCAATTCCCTAGTTCCGTGGAGCTTAAGGCTCCCCCTCGAAACTCCATCTTGCCGCCCCTGACTTCATGTTCATGTCGTCCCTCCTAGTTAGGGTTTGTAGGGAAAGGAACAAGAAGAAGAGAAGGGATACGTGGAACTCTTCAGAACTCATCCCTGAGCTCTACCCCTTATATAGGGGAGGGTTTTTGCACCCCAAGGTGTGCATATAAGAGGGAACAAGTCCCTTTCCTAATAGGAAACATCTTCCCTTAACTAAGAAGCAAATATTCTCTCTCTCCCTCATTCCTTTGATATTCCTTATTATATGGATATTAGGAAAAAATTCCTCTTTCATTTTCTTTATACTTGCCCTTTTTAATTCATTGGCCACGGATTTCTATTTTCCTTTAGTAGGAAATACTTTCTTTTTAGCAATGCCACCAAAATTCATTAATAATGAATTACATTATTCTCTTATTTTCTTTTATAGGTATTTTCTCTTTCCTCTTTATTCATTGGGACTCCTTGGATCCCAAGAAACTCTAATAATTCGAAATTCCTTTTTAAGGAATACTCCTTATCCTTAAATGCATCAGTATGCATTATTTCACATTATCTTGTTTATTTCTCATTAAAATATCTCTTTTTGAGGATTTCTCTTTATTTCTCTTTTATTTTCCTCATTGGTATTCCTTTCAACATTAGGAATCCTTGGGATACGAAATTCCACCAAGGATTACTCAATTATACCTCTTTTCACTTATTTTCCACATTTCATCAATATTTTCAATTTCTTTCTTAATAAAGAAATACTTAATTGATCTTTTCTTTTCTTATTGCACTCTTTATGCAACTTTGGACTCCTTGGAACCCAAGGAACCCAAGAGGCACGAAATCCCTCTTTGGATTTGCCTTCTAGAGGTTTCCACATTTTTCTTTTCTCCAATATTCAATTATTCATTCACTAATTGAATTTTCTTGTTATTTGGGCCCAATAGCCAATAAAGCCCACAACATAAACATCAAGGCCATTTTAAACAAAAATCCATTTATTCGAACCAAATTATATAATTATTTGTTCAAATATTCTTAATATGAGAAATTACATTTCTCACCAAATAAACCCAAAAATTGGGGTTGTAACAGTTTTAGTCTTTTGGTATTAGCGTTATATACATATGTATTTAGATCTAACAAGTAAAGACCATAAGACATTGGGGCACTACCATAAAAGATCCCATTTTTTGAAATAGAACATCGACCATTATTAATATGGAATTCAAATCATACTTGATACAGAAATGATGTTTCTATTTATAACAGGTACATAATAGTAGTTCTTTAACTCTATTACAAGCCATGTGGGTAGAGATATACTATAGGTTCCAACTGTGATGGCCGCAACTCTTGCTCCATTAACAACTCATAGTTCCACCTCACCTTTTCCCAAAGGCCTACTTCCTTTCAGATCCTACATATGAGAACATATGTGAGATCCACATATGGTATCTGGTACCCATGATGATGAAGTAGATAGATTTGTCTCTATAATGTATATACCTAAAGTGGAGATCACCATCCTCATCTTCTTATTCATGAATGCCTTCAAGTACAAAGGATGAGATCATCTTGCACTTTTCTTTCTCATTATCTTGAGTGTTGAAGATTTGGATTTGGGCTCGACCTCATAACTCTTCTTTGTCTTACTTTGATCCTTCATCTCAGCTCTGATGATCACCATCATGGGCTTGTCCTTCTTCAATTTTGTTTCAACATGAATCAACATGGCAAGCAAGTCTATCATTTACCCAACCATATTATCCACATGATAACATGCAATAAAGTGTCTATATGATTCAGGCATAATCCTTAGAATCATATCACTGGACAACTCTTGGCTCAAGTTGATTTGCAATTCTTCAAGATCATACACATGTCCAATCATATCGAGAACATGTTCTCATACTGAGATTTCCTCTGTCATCTTAGACTCAAGTAGCACTTTTAGGATAGCATCCCTTTCTGGCTTGTCAAGACCAAGTGTCTCTATCTTAACATGTGTTACCATCTCAAGAACACTCATGTGTTTACATTGCTCATGCAACTCATAGTTCATGCAACTAATCATAAGGTACTTTATCTCTAAGGCATCATCGACATGCTTCCAGTAAGCATCCCCTTGTTCCCTAGGTGCATCAGGAGTAGGTATTTCTAGCACTAGTTTGTCAAGAGCATAGAGCTTGCACTCTTCATTGAGAACCCTTCTCAAAGTCCAAAACCAGTCATGAAAATTTCTTCGGTCAAGTTTGTCCTTCTTCAGGACCAATCACAAATTGGATTTGTTCATCATTTGATTCTACAAGTGAAAAGTTGCATTTGTCAAAAACCCTTTTGATTTTATTTGATTTGAAAATTTTGATGATATCAACTAGGTCTTTAATTATTATCTCTCCCACTATTTTGTTCAAATTGATAGCCCTCTATATCATTCAAAATATTACAGCACACAATATTCTAGTGGGATAGATTCAAGATAATTCAATTGTGGCCCGATCAACACCGCAAATACAGTCATCCATCAAGGTAGGAAACTCTTGCCAATTGCATCATATGCAATTCTGGATACATGATATGTGCAACCCCTTGTCATAATCATCTATATGTTTCTGGGCCTAGACACTCTGAGAATCACTAGTCAAGCCTGACCCAAAAGCTGATACAATAATAATGCACCCCACGAAGGCGGAACCTACATTATTACCATCACACTTCCACGATATACACGGCGCACTCCACGAGGCGGAACCTACACTTAGCGATCAAGCTTTTCATGTGTGTTTCTTTTGGAAAGCTTCTAAGACTTCATATTTTAGTTGAGCGAGTTTGTATAAATACATATACTTTATCCAATCACCACATATATAGTATGTATCATATACATGCTATATCCCACAACAAAAACATGCAATAAATAAAAGCGATGGTTATGGTCAGCCTAATGTAATCCCTTGGAGCCACAAGGAATTACGTTATCTAGGTCTACATTACATGCAGAAACTTATTGTTCATGAAGATTCATGCTTTCCAATCTGGGTTGATCGGTTCAACCCTTAAACCGATCAGCTCGCCTCCTGGCCGGTTGTTAGGTCGTGTCACCGGTCATCTGGTCCTTCTATCCGCCATTGTTGACTCCTTTAGCTGATCGATCGAGTCCACCAGGCGATCAATTTGGCTCGTCCTCCTAGTCTTACATGGTCCTTCAGTCGGTCTGTTCATTATCGGGACATCTTTCATCTTTGTCATAACTAGAAAAGTAAATTATCCTACTTATACATAATTATTAAGAAACATCGAGTTACATTCGAGGGGAGTAAGGGTAGGAAAGAATTGACTTTACATTGGGAAAATAAGATAGAGGTTCAGTTTGCAGACCAAGATAAATGGATAAAACAACCACATAAGGTTGCACAGAATATAGGGGTTATTGGACAACCATGCTATACATACACCATAAAAACTACTTTTAGGGTGACTTTTGTAAATTGCATATATATCATATATATTAGTTTGGGATTATCATGGTACTAGATTTAACAAGATATTATTCACATCATATGCAATAATAGAGCAACAAAAATTTAAATCCGGTCATATCGATTATCTCATAATATAGTAAATTGATGTCATCTCTAATACTGTTGTAGCGAAATATGGCTACAGAGTAGGCAGCGGAAACAAAAAAATTATCTACCATATTCCCCATAACCAGTGGATTGTGTCAATTACTATAATGCTGGAAGGATGTTTTTGAGGATATACGTGGCCCTAGAGTAAGTCCAGTGACAATCCTCGTCGTTGTAGATGTGCAACTCTAAATCCTAGTTGCACTGGGACTCGTCGAACTACTGCGCCTCCTGGTATGCACCACAGACTGCAGTCACAAACCTTATCTTCTTTAGCAGCTCCTCTTGTCATGGACTGTTGGTCGATTTTATCCTCCTAGTGGCAGACAACAACCTCCCTCTTCTAGAGAAATCCAAACGAACTGCCTAGAACTCTTGTTGTCATGCTAGAACGGATAGGAAGCAGTTGTCCCTCCCTTTGGTGTACTAGTCACCAACTTCCTCTCCCACAACAATGATCTCAATTGCACATTCTCTTGTTGTTCCTCCCTAGTCGGGTAGAACTTGCTTGAGATCTTGTGGTTACCATAACCAGAGAGGGCAATGTTTATCAGAGCAACTGATTCTCAATTGTATATGTTGCGCTCTGAGAAACCCCCAGTACCCCTCTATTTATAGGCGGGTTTGGGTCCAAGTTCCCAATCGATGTGGGAGTGGAAGGGATTGGAAAATATCATACTTTCACAACAATTCTGGAACTTTCACAACCTGTGGCAGCTGAACCGATCATATGCCAAGCCAGACAGTCAGATCACATGCCATACGGTCGTCTGGTTTTTTCCCAATTGCACACGAAATTGACAATTTGTTTCTAATTAATATTTTATATTATTTCCTTGCACAACAAGTAATGTGCAACTGAAATGGACTTGGAAATATCTAGAACCTTCCTTCGACCGAACTGGGCCATCTTGCCCATGAGATACGGCTACCTCACTTACCCAAATGGTCGTCTGGTGAGCCGAGCTAGGCCAGTCGGTTCATCCAAATCCAATTCAACTCAAATCAGGCCTGACCCCCATACGCCCTTCTCAACATGTGAGACGGTCGTTTGGCACTCCAGACAACTGTCTCAACACTTGAGATGGGTGTTTGGTAGTGCAGTCAACCTATATGTTGCGTGAATCAAATACCTAAATACTTTAGTACTTAATTCGTCTGTCATTTAAGATTAAACTCCTCTTCTAGGTTGAGACCTATGTGTGTGACCCTATAGGTCCCATATTACATTAGCAGTCAATGTCCATAACAACTTATGACATCACAAGCAATGTGTGGTGCCTAGTCGCACATCAATTCTACCCAATTAAATGGAAAGTTGGGGAACAACTTCAATCTACAATTTGTATATGGTGTTGCAGTTCTTTTATAGTTCCTTTTTCACACGTGCATGGCCATGCATTTCTCAGTCTCGCTAATCAAGAGGCCTAGGACATCACACTCTAGTAGGAATGACAAATCCCATATCTATCACTCACATTCAATCCTCATGTTTCAAAGTCACCCAATCATCACCATTATAACACCCATGTTTCATGATTGTGTTTGATGATGTCAAAGTGTACCCAACGACATGTGATGAGTGCAGTGATTTCAGATTTAAGAACCACAACCACTACTATCACTGTGAGACCTGACTATGACTTCCATGATGATGGCTTCCATGTGTCAGTCTCATGGTGGGTCTGTCTGATACACTATTCTCTAATATGTATCTGTGTGTTTGGTTTGATATTGCAATAGCATGACTAATGAGATTTTGTCATCAACCAACTCACACTCTGATCTTAAGTGTCATTGTTGTCTATAAACTTTCCACAATGACAACTGACCAGGGACATAATGAGAATATATATGTACTCTTAACATCTATATGATCTCATTTCCTCAAGTCCTAATCATGATGACATATGTCATTGAGTAACATTATTCTCTAGACATTTGTTACATCATTATCTCATAACTGAATTAAATAGAATAAATTGGAAGCTTGCCTTTTTATTAATAATCAAATCTTTTACATGTTATGTCATTACAATCATCACATGATTGGCTCTCTGGGCATACATACAACATAATATATATATATATAGAAAACTGAACTTGGTGTCTTAATTGTACACATCATTATGTCAAATAAAGTATGGATCTACTACCCTATAAAAAGAGCAAATGCAAGTAGTTAGGTTGCTTGCTTTTTGAGTTGTTTGTGTGGTAGGTTACTTAGAACATAAGTATAAATCTAATATGTTAGGTTGTATGTGTGATAGACGATGTGTGTCATTTACACAAGAATTAAATAGGGGAATTTATTTTAAAAGTTTAACCTTTTTACGACAAAACAACATACTTAGATAAGTTGGTTAGTTCTTAGTATAGAAGGGTTGGTCCCATGAAATAACTCTTAAAGTTTTGATTTTTTATCCCCATTACTTTGAACAACCATCAACTTGGATAAAATGTAAATTCTAGAAGGGGTGATTATGCTAATAATAGAAAGGAAAATTTTGTTGAATTGAAAGAGAGTTATGCTAATTAAGAACAAGTAAATGAAGGATTATACAAAGAATGGAATTAAAAGAAATGATTATGCTAAGAACAAAAAAAGGAAGATTGTAAGAAGTAAGCAATTGAAAATTGAGATCAACAGTTATGAGGGAGTATCGACATTTCCACCCATAGCCAGTGTAGAGACATAGTCAAAGAAACTAGTTGAAAACAAACTAGTTAGATGAGGGCATGCACAAATGTTCTTAAACAACATTTACAAAAGATCTAGCTTCCCCTGTCAATCCTGGTGTTTGTAAATCCTTATTTGATCAACCCAGAAAAGCTCCTTGTGAGGTTTCTTTCAGAGATCTATGCATTTTGTTTATTCATTCAAAATCATTGGGGTCTGGGATTTCTTCACCCAAGATAAATGGACGATACCACGAGAGATCATTTCATAAAACACAGTGATGATCAAACAACATACCATCTAACATGTATGATCTAAGAGTAAATTGAAATCTATGGAACTATTGATTATGAGGCTACACTCCACGCCCGATATATGAAACTACTCACTCATTATTGAAATGGAAGATAAAATAATAGAAGGGGGAAGAGAAGTCATCAGATAATGATAAAAGAAGAATCCAACCAATGTTGGGCTCAGATCTAGAAATAGTTGAATGACTATCCTTTCCAATCATTGCTTAGTACATAAGAAGACATACAACAAGATGGACAATATTATTCTGATTCAAGAATGTACTACAAAAGATACAAGAAAACCACTAAGTACAAGATAAAAAGACAAATCATTTTGTTTGTGGAGTCCCACCTCCTTTTATAGGGATAAGGAGGGGTCAAAACCCTAGGGATATTGTTAATTGTGACTAGCAGCTACTGTAAAAAGTTTCTCATGCGGTTGCTAGTCGATTGACTTGAAGTCTCAGTCAATCGACTGGGACACATTGTTGTGTGGTCCCAGGGGAAGCAAGTCAAAACCCTAAAATGGTTGGCGATGAGAGTCATCTTAGAGATGGCATGATCTTGAACAAGACTTGGGTTCCAAGGGACCTGAGTTGACTGATTGAGAGTTTGAATCACCATATTTAGATGTTGATTCGACTGATCTGTGTAATGAGCGGACCAGTTTGTTGGAGTGGTGTGCCTTCTTGAATTGCATTGAGTCAACAGATTGGCATCATGAAATGGTCGATTGAAGTTCTAGATTGGTATTGTTAGGACACGTGAGTCGATCGACTGGAGTACTAGGAAGCTTGAGAAAGTGCAATGGAAGCTTGCAAACTTTTTATTCTTTAAGTGGTTAGGTAGGTTCTTGTACTCTAGAGCTGAGAGAATGTGAATGAACATGGAACCTACAAAATGTGAACAAAAAATGATAATAAATCTAGTTAAGGACAAAAAAGTAATGAAATTGCAATTCATTCCTGATTTTGAAAAAAAAGTAGCGTAAATCCTAAGTAAATGACCTAAAAGATGTGACGAAAAAGGGATGAATATGCATTCATCACCAAGTTACTTGGTAAATATGTTTTAAAATAATAACAATAATTTTCTATAGAAAAAAGAAAGGTTGAAGCTTGGTCGTTGGGCTCCATTGATTTGTGGGCATGGTTGCATTAAATTTTTTTTATATATTACTTTATATTATGAATTTTGTCTTGGCATGTGTACTATAACATATATATAGAAAATTTAATTTTATGTCTTAACTATAACATCCTTATATTGAATAGAGTATGGATCTACTACGCAATAAAAATAGCAAATTGCAAGTAGTTAGTTTGCTTGCTTTTCAAGTTGTTTGTGGGGTAAGTTGCTCAGAAGCAGGGTCGGAACCAAGGGGGAGAGATGAAGGCATGTCCCCCCCCCCCAAAAAACAAATATATCTACATGTATAAAAATATATTTAGAATTTATGTTCGTAACATATAATGTATATAAGGCATACGAGACACAAATATGGAATTTGTGTAGTGATTTGTAGTTGTACTCTTGTGTTGGAGGTCATGATTTCGATTGTTGGTTTAGACATTTATGTTTTTTTTTGCAAATAATATAGAATACGATTACTATATATACGTTTTCACACAATAAGACACAAAATTAAAGTTAGTGCAGTGGTTGACATGCTATTTTTTGTATCAAAGGTCATGAGTTCAAATATTACATTTAACATTTAATTCTTTGAGCCCCCCCAATCACCATACTTGGTTCCGCTACTACTCGAAAGATAAGTATCATTAATGTGTTGAGTTGTATGTGTGTTAAGTTACTTGGTAAATATGTTTTAAAATAACAATAGTTTTTTATAGAAAAAGAAAGGTTGAAGCTTGGTCGTTGGGTTCTCCATTTATTTGCTGGTCTGGTTGTATTACTTTTTTTGCAATATTACTTTGTATTACAAATTTTGTCTTGACGTGTGAATTATAATATATATAACAAACTTATTTTGGTGTCTTAATTGCACATTATCCTTATGTTGAATAGAGTATGGATTTGAACAGTTGTTTGGTTTATGACTTCTAAACTATATGTCATTTATTTTGAGTGTGTTCTCATAGATTTAGTCAATTTGTTTGTTCTGACAGTCCGCCTATGTGTGCATCAGTCCATCATGTGTTGGGTAGTTCCCCTTGTGCTTCTTAAGTTGTCACAAAGCAAAATAAATCATGTTCTTGTCCTGCATTAGCACGCATCCCAAGCCATTCTTAGAAGATGATGTAACCTTTCCCTTGCTCTGTCAAGACTAAGACTGGAGCATTGGTCAACTTCTCTTTCAATAATTGGAAAAAACGCTACCACTTGTTGTAACAGACGAAAGGAATACCTTTCCTTGTCAGCTTTGTTAGGAGTAATGCCTTCAAACTTCCGTCAGTGTATTGGGTTTTTCCTACTCTATCAATTCATGTACCTTCTTAGTGTTTATAGAAACACCTTTAGTAGATATGATGTGACCCAAAAAAGATACCTCTGTCAACCAAAAACTGCACTTGTTAAACTTGGCATACAATCGGTGATGCCTCAACAATGCCAACGCCTGGCAAAGATGTTTCTCATGTTGTTGTTTGTCCTTAGAGTATATCAGGATATCATCTATGAATGCCACCATAAATTGATCCAAATATAGTCTAAACACTTTGTTCATTAAGTCCATGAAAGTTGATGGCGCGTTGGTTAACCCAAATGACATCATCACAAACTCATAGTGACCATACCTAATCATGAAAGTTGTCTTAGGTATGTCATCTTCCTTGATCCTCAGTTGGTGATATCGTAACCTCAGATCTATCTTGGAAAATACTATGGCACCTCTCAACTAGTTGAACAGATCATCAATCCTCGGTAACATATACTTGTTCTTGATCGTGACCTTTTTCAACTATCAATAGTCTATATACAACCTCATGGAACCATCCTTCTTCTTAAAAAACAACATGGGATCAGCCCAAGGGGAAGTGTTGGGTCTAATAAAAACCTTCTCTAGCAATTCCGACAACTATTTCCTCAACTCATGCATCTTTATCGATGCCATCATGTAGAGTGATTGCGGTATGGATTGTGTTCTGGGTACAAGATTGATCTCAAAAATCAATCTCTCTAGGACGGAGAACACCAGGAAATTCTTCAGGAAAGACATCCTCAAACTCATGCACTATAGGCACCTCCTAAATACTAGGACTCCTCACCTTGGTATCCACAACATGCACCAAGAAAGCCTCACACCCCTTTCTCATCAACCTATCTGCTAACATGGCCGACACTAAACACGTAGGAAGAATATTCTAGTCTCCTTGGAAGATTCACGAAGCATCTCCATCACCAAACGTCTCCACCTTGGAACTACAGTTCAAAACAACCTTTTAGTTCTCCAAGGTATCCATCCCTAGGATCACATTGAATCTGTACATGTCAAGTGGCATAAGGTCCACTTGAATGTTGTGTCCTGAGAAAGAAAGAACGCAAGATGGACACACCTCTTGCAACTCGGCGGAGCCAACCAAAGGGGTTTCTAGATGAAGACTATTAGATCTAGTACAAACAAGCAGATCATAGAATGTGTCGCACTCGAGTCAACAAAAATGTATATGAATGAAGAAGAAGATAAGTCAGAATGAAAAAGTTCCATCTGACCTATAATGACCCACGGATTAACCACTCCCTCCGGTTGAATCACATCATAGAATCTAGTCGTTGTTTGTTTCCATCCATGTCCTCTACTAGCCGGACTAGAAGACCCTACCTACAATGCCTAACCACGTCCTCTACCAGCACCACTGTTGAACTATTGATGTTGATACCTCGTTGACTTTGCCTCGGTTGTTGTGTCACCTCTGCATCTTTCATAGGGCAAGCCCACATGATATGCCCTACTTGTCCACAATGGTTACAACTCCTCGAATCATATTATGACCTAGATGACCCTATCACTGACACAGAAGCCGCACTGCATGCTCCAGCTAGAGAAAAACTACAACCTCTGTCTTTGCTTGGGGACCATTGTGACGGCACACCTGATCTCAGCTAAAAAATGGTCTTTGTTGTGACTATAGTGAATAAAACCTTGGCTTCTTAAATCCTCTAGATGACTACGCCTGAAACTGGCGGGCCTTTTCTTGGTGTTGGCTTCACAATTCTCGATAGAAGACCTCTCTATCCTCCTTACTGACTCCATAAAGGTAGAGAACCTCTCCTTTTTCTCCAAAGCAGACATTTTGTCGACAACTCCGTACTCAAGACCTTCTCAAACCTTTGAATCCTCTCTTTCTCTGTTGCCACCATGAGAGGATAGTACCTTACATGCTCCATAAACTTCACCTCATACTCATTGATGGTCATCGAGCCTTGTCATATATTCTCAAACTGTGTTATCTTCTCGTCTAAGTATGTCTCCTAAAAATATTGGCTCACAAACGTTTTCCAAAACTCTTCCCAACCAACCACAAATCCAGGTCTCTTTTTCTCCTCTATGGCCCTCTAGTAGCCAGCATTGCCCTTCAACAAATAAATCACATGCTTCACCTTGTCCTTTTCTGGAATATGGAGGATCTTGAAAGCCTTCTCAAGCTCCGTCAACCACATATCTGCATCTGTTGGGTCTATTATACCTGCATACTCAACCACTCCAACACGTCTCAGTTGCTCAAACGTCTTCCCCAAACCTTGAGATTCTGCATTAGGGACAACAACCTAGCTTGAGGTAAGGGTACTCTATTCTCTATATGTGTAATCGTCGGCATAAGTTGTCCAAACATGGACTCAAAAGTAGGATTTACTATGGTTGTAGGGTCAAACTGAGGCATTGTAGGATGATCTGACCCCATCTCTGGCACTCTATCTTCACGTGTATGCCTCCTAGTGCCACCTCCTGGAACAACATATCTACTCTCAGCATACTCTTCACATTCTCCAGACATATCTGCATAATCATAAACTATAATCATATATGTTGTATTACATAAGAACATACACAAACCTAGGTCATATGTCCTTGTAGACACAGTGAACCTAGAGATCTGATACCAACCTATATGTCGCATGATGTGACACCCCATGACACCAAAGGAGATCAATCAAAACAAAACACGTCTGGAAATAGGGTAAATTAAAACCAATTTAAACATTATTATCATGTCTAGAAAACATTTCATAAGGTCCATCGACTTGTGAGATATCACATACCAGACCAAGCATTCACATATTTGAACAGTGTCATCAGCCACAACCTGTATACAAGAGAGAGATGTTCCAAACATATACAAGCCTATAGAAACCACTACATACTGCCAAAACTATGTGTTGATATATATATATATATATATCATCTACAAAACAACCCATGCATGTACGTGAGAGTACGTGGACAACTCTAAGACTCTAAAACTAACAACAACTATCCAACCTTATGCTTCTACTATTCTCCAAGTTTCTCCTCCTCAACACCATGATCCTGACCACATCGCTGATGACCACCTAAAAGCTCTAGTGACCCACACGGTAAGACCCATGTCCCAACGAGAGATATAACTCTCAACCAACGGTTATTGATTAAATCAAACATCATTATTAAACAAGATGAGTAAATTCAGCTTAAATGAAGCTGAAATTAATAAAACATGACTAGCACAACATATAGGGAAATAGGTAAAGATACATCTACCTATACAGTTGATTTCTCTTACCACATTATATAATGACTAAACATTATTAAAAAAAGGTAAGGGCTAACATCCAATGTGAAGTGAGTTTAACCCTAAACATATATACTACACAATTGGATTACTTTTTTTATTAAGACATGAGGACTTGAGGCATACCACTCAACTCCAACTAACCATTGCTAAGTCAAAATCAGTGCCATACAAGATCTCTAGGAGATCTGGAATTCTAAGATCTCATCACCCTCAGCTAGTACAATTCTGTCGTAGTGACACATAAGGTCAAGTTGCAAAATAGCTTAGCCCGCCCTTGGTATATAGGTCACGGGACTAGTGAACAACCTAGTCCATCCTTCAAAGGTCACAATACTAGTGAAACTAGGGTATATAAAACTCAAATATTTGAATTACAGACACAACTATCCTCAATCACATCATATATACAAACCTGAGATACGACCAAAATCATTCTCTTACAAAGATATGACTGCATCCATCCTTATGAAACATGCATGTACTCAACATTATACAACTCTGAGCTTTGACTAAAGGAGAACTTATTTCACCATCCAGCAAGTCCTAGCACTAGAATAAATCTATGGCATAGGGCACTACATGATTAGGATTTCACTTGATTAGTTAACCTCATTCAGGAGATTTAAGGCTGCATCAATCAAGTTGCATACAAACCCTGAAAGAATTCTATAAAAATAGGGTATATTGCAAACTCAGAAGATATAAAATACATATGAAGTATAAAGTTTGTCACATCATCACATGATTTTGTTTCACTTCCTTACACATAGACATACTCAACATCACATCATCACATGATTTCAAATCTTATCACATCATAAGGAGATTAACACCTCAATTAGAGCTATCTACATCCGAGGTCGTAAGACCATTCACATTGTTCCCTATAAGAACATCATTATCTTTCCATGCCTCATCAAGGCTCATCTTTCCATCACCACACATGTGATACATAAGTTGATACTACATTATATTCAAGAGTCATGATGTTCATAAGATAGCAAATTACGATTACAACAATGTAGAGAGAGAAAGTACTCCATTATCATACTAATCACACAAGAAACTATGTATCATCATCACATACTTAAATTAGGGCTAGGTTCATTTAGAATAGTTGGATTAACTTTTCCAAACAACACTTTACTTAAAACCTTAAGTTTGTATTTATTTGAGGTCAAAGGCAAGACTACCAGATCAAGAGTTTCCTAATATCAATCATTTAGGGTTACAAAAATCAAGCAGCATCAATCATGAGTGTATAAAATCAACCATCACCATCATAAAGTCAACACAGCAGAACAACCATATAGGCCAGGAAACTTCATCAGACACTTAGGGGTAGTGGTTTCATTGACCGCTGAAGATTGGCAAGGTTGGCGTTCATAGAAACTAGAGTATACCACCTTCATCGACTGTTGAGGTTACCATCTTTGGTGAGCACTAAGGGTTAGCCTCTTCGGTGATCTCTAGGGTTAAGTGACCTCATCAACCACTGAAGACACAAGCATGGAGATCGAAGAAAACATGGAACATTGGTGGCCACTGTGAAACCAAACCTTCATTGACCGCATAGAAAGGAAGTCATCCTTAGCGACCATATAGGTAAATCTTGGCTACCATTCAACATCAAAATCTCATCGACCACATAAGATGTCAACCCTTTTAGCGGCCAAAACATGAGGTCAAACTTGGCGACCACATAAGATGCAAAACAGAAATGAACATGAGTTTTGATCAAGAAGTCAATTCAACTGAACCAAGACCAAACCATCGGGTACCTTATCAAGGAGGAAAATCAACTGAAAATCCTAGAAATTCAAGAGAAAAACTGACAATTTGCATATGCATGCAAGCACCAAAACTTCCATCACCAAGGAAAACTCAAGCACAAGAGTTAGGGTTCGCCCAAGAAGAGTTACCTACTTAAGATTATGATGTGAACACAAACCTTAGGTAAGGGATACTATCTCTCTACTTGTAACCACGTTTTATAGTAAAATTATGTGCATGCAAGGTATGAGTAAGCAATAACAGTGGAGAAAGTTATATAGCTCGCCTTAGAGTTGATGTAGAAAACTCCAAACAGCAAGGTAGCTTGAAGGGAAGGGAGAAAAAACCTATATTGAGCACTCCTCATGACCAAGCTAGCTCCACCTCCAAGAAAGAAATATCCCTAGGTCAAGGAAGCAAGAAAAAGAGTAAACCTTAGGTATAAAGGCAAAGAAGAGAAGTTCTTCAAGCTCTAACTCAAGAAATACCATGTAATACCATGGGTTCGGCCAAGAAGAGAAAGAAGAAAGGTAGGACATCAAGGAAAACATAGGTAAAGAGGGAGATCTCACTTACCAGTACCAAGAATAAGAGAAAGGAAGCACCAAACGAATGGTAGATCCAAACCCTAGCTCTACATGCATAGGAGATCGACCCACCTTCTTCTCCTTCTTTGGAACCTCTTTCTCCACCAAGAACCAAGGGGATGAGCTACAAGAGAAACTAAGGAAGAAGAGAGAGGAAAATAGGGTGCAAAGGGGTTATTTGTATGCAATGAGAGGGGTTTATATAACATAATGTTGGAGAGATAAAAAGAGGGTTAGTTGTCATGCTAAACATGCCATGTGTCCAAGAGATCGCATCCACGCAAGTACCACACTCATGCATGCAACTAAGGGTGACAAAATCAAGAAAACCAAGTGACCATCAAGCCCAAGAAAGCAAACAATCAGTGAACATTCTTTGGTGACCCAGATGATCAAAACTCAACCTATTGCCAAAACCATCCCTAGGGATCCTTGGCAACCTAGAGGCGTCATGTGCCTCATCATCCGCCAAGAGTAGAGGGTACACTCAAAAAATCATCGACCGCCAAAAACATGAATCAAAAGATCCTTGGAAATTGCCAAAACTAGAGCTCATCGATCAAACACACATCAAGGTCAAACATCCACTTAGGGCATCAATGCAAACCCTAATTCTCCACACATGATGTCATCACTCAAACCAAGGTGTGACAAGGTGCCTCAGAGCACTACTCTATCCAAAATGATGTCAAAACATGTGAGGCACAACAATCTTGTGACAAATTGCAATAACAACCCTAAAAATGGGTAAATTGCAATTAGGTCCAAAACAAGCATATAAAAGCATAACTAGCTCAAACAATGTCCAAACTTAACTAAACTTTAAATATAGGTTTTTTAATTGGTATAAAAACACATCATGAGGTTAGATTAAGGTTTTAATCAAAAAATTATGATAAGAGA
Organism: Alisma plantago-aquatica; assembly: GCA_963693085.1. Classification (NCBI taxonomy): domain Eukaryota; kingdom Viridiplantae; phylum Streptophyta; class Magnoliopsida; order Alismatales; family Alismataceae; genus Alisma; species Alisma plantago-aquatica. The sequence continues at coordinate 610,529,947 of OY856414.1, forward strand.
GCATGTTCAACCAAAAAAGGCTAGGTCAGGGGTCTTACATATCCCTACAATCATACCACCCTAGAACTTCCTAGGAAGATAGCCTCTGCTAGAAAGTGCACAATAGTAGATGGTTTGAAGAAGAAATACAAAATCCTTGACAACCTTGCCCCTCTTCCTTTATTCTCATTTTCCTTTGCCTTTTTCTCAAGTCTATGCATCACATAATCAATAGCGTATGCTTTCCTTTTCTCATTACTCTAGAAATTGGTGGATGCGTCTTTATTCCTTGGCACATTTTCAATGGTTGACCTATGGTTGTGATTTATATCCCATGGAAGAAACAATTGCCAAATAGCCCTAAAGTGCCTTCTCCTTGGCCCAATTGGGATGGATCTCATGCAGGCCCAACATCACCTACTAGATCAAGTACTATGCGATATGGCTTTAAGATAATTTATTGTATGTTAATAAATATATTTTGTTTGAAATTTAATTATCATATTTAGTTGATATTTTTTAATATGATATAATCATATTATTCCACATAGATACTATAAATTTAGCAATTTTTGTACAGATGTATTTGTGAATTTGATTTTTTTTCTAAAATCAAATTTACAAATGCAATATCTAAAAACTTTTGGATAAGAATTTAATGTTCAAACTTTAATACAAACTCATTGAATACCATTACCCCTCACTCAATTTTGAATGTTAGATCAATTTTTACCAGATCTCCATGTAACAAACTATAACATATCAAAATACAATTTCTATGAATGTTTTTTTTGTCATTCACATGTACGCATACATACTTTACTTATAAGAAAACAGATGTATACTTGCTAAGAAATATTTAGTTGGTAACACTATATATTACAGTTCATATATATATACACTATGAAAAACAATTGTAAAGAGAAATACATAATATTTATGTAAATCAACTATGTATAACTCTATCGACAAATAATATTGTGGTCTTAAACTAGACACATGTCACAATTAAATTTTTGTTACAGTTTCGCCTATACACCTAATCTAAACCATTGGTTTTAGAACAATAAGCACCAACATCTAGGGGTACATGTGATTCCCTTTCTTGACACCAAATGCAATAACCAAAGGCATCATGTTATGTTGATTTGTTTAATTATTTTTTATTTTTCATTATTAACTACTCAATGCCATTTCTCAAAGTGATGTTTGTTTGCCTATGAATGGGACATAAATTAGGAGTAGAAATAGAACTTGTAGGGTGCCATATAACAAGAGATCATAACTATATTAGTTTTGTATTTCCATATATGATTAGAATTTGTATTTTAGACTAATATGATGGGAGATTTTTTCATGTCTTCGGTTAATATTTTGATAATGTATAAATCTACATTTCTATTTGAACTCCAGTGGATTTCTTCCTTTACTCTATCATAAGATTTTTAAACTTGTGTGTCCATTCTAAAATACAATGATATTTTGGATATAACGTTGTTGCTTCACTCATCTATTCCTAGGTCCACTATTACAACATACAAATTATGTGGAAACTAAGTGGTTACTTGGGGTGCAACCATTATGCTTATAATGGGTTGCTACTTGGACGAAGTAATTGAGAATGGAAAGGTATACTAAACATCATAGACATCATCTGAATTTAGATAAATATAGTAATCTTTCATCTAAGGAATGTTTATAACCCCATATTCAGTTCTGAGCTGGGTTTAAACATGATACAAGCATAACAACTTCACCTATCCCTTAGGGACCAACTGAACCTATCACACGTAGTTTTAAGAAATTATCCCTTCCCCCACTCTACATAAAAGGTTAATTTCCAAACATAAAAGTGACTAAGTTATGTTTTTTGAGAGAGAAGTTATCTGAAAACCCCTTCTACCTAGCATAATCACAAATGTCATGTAGTTCAAACTCATTAACATCTGTGTTTGGTATACAATGAAAGTAGAAGGAGGAAAGGGAAGGGAGCAGAGGGGGAGAGACTCAATTTAATGTGTCTGGTATAGGGCTATAAATGTGTAGGATATGGTAAAGTCTGACCCTTACCATTACCAACGTCAAACTTGAGGGTAACGAATAGGGTAATTACTCTTTCCTACAAAATCATTACCTACCCTTACCTACATCCGTTTACGCACAGGGTAAATGGATAGGGTATGGGTGAAATGGGTGAAACACAAAGATAAATAATGATATTTTTAGTGAATATTCCATATGATATATCCTACATCAAACACAAGACTATTGGTAAAGTAATACTAGACAATAGTAACAATCATGTTTTGGTGACATACACCAAAAGTACTCATATTGACCTAATATTTATTGTTACAAAAAAGGTCTAAATTTTTTAGTGTATTATTTTTTATTGGGGAACAATATTTCTCTTTAGTATATGACATAAAAAGTGAGACGTACTACCATTTGTTCAATAAAATTTCTCAAATCAAACTATGGTACTAACTAAGAAATAGTCGTGAGGCTTATGGGTGCTTTTTGTAGGCATTGAGAAATATATTCGAGTCTAACATTATAAATGAACCTTATACTATTGGGTAAATGGGTGAAGTGTGTAGGGTAATGCTTCTCCATTTACCCTACCCTATTTAAATGTGGGTAAAGAGGGTCAAGGGTAAATGTGTTTTAGGTAAAATATATCCTTATCCTACCCTACAAGGTATGGGTAGTGGGTAAATAGGTAATGCCCTACCCATTTACAACCCATTCTGGTTAGCATACGAAAGAGATGGAAATATGATAATTACAAGAAAATTCATAATATAAATGTTTGTGTTAAAAAGTTAGACCAATTTTTTATATATAATGTTTGCATGGCACACAAACATTTTGTTTCATATTATTATGTTTTCTACTTTTTTCATAAATTCCCTCAATTTCAATATTCAATCTAGATTTGTATAATTTGTATAAGTTTCACTCTAATTGTCCAACTTCCTTTACATATTCATATGTTCTAATAAAACTTTGCATCGAATTTCAAGTTCCCTTATAATCTCTTACCAATATTTTATCTATATTTTAATATTACATCATATTGTCTACTAATTTTATTTGATATTTGTATTTTTAAATTTTCAGCATAAGATCATCATAAGAAAATTTACAATATAATTGTATATTTACATATCTTTCGTAAAAAATCTAGACTACATTCCTTTTATATTTTATTATATGTACTATACTTTTGTTTTCCTCCATGTCTTTACGTTTCTCATTATTTTGTCATTATCCCTCCTTGTGTGAATATCACATCGAGTTCTTCTCCATCCTTTCAATTATCTAATTTTTCTATACATTCCCATTTTTACAATCACGTTTCATCTAATTTTTTAAGTTTCCTCAAATTCTCTACCAAGTTTTGTATATGTTTTAACTTCCATACAAATTTTCTCTCAAGTTTCAATGTCCTAATTTATTTATTTTATTGATTTTATCCTTCATGTTTTTATTATTTCTCATCTGACATTTTATGCTTCCCACTGACACGTTTAATTTCCCTCTTTAAGATTCCATATAATTTTTCCATCAAGTCTTTCTACTTCTCCTAATCTCCACTTTAATTTGATGGGCGGAGAAGTGTTAGAAAATACACACATATCTTTCCTCATCATTGCTTGCGTTCACCTTTATTTTTTTGCACATTCCCATGACTCTCATTGACCTTTTTTTTAAGGAATCAAATTTTGTATCAAGCCAGATTGTCTCTAGATGGGTCGGATTTAAATTGATATCCTCATCAAGATAAAACTTTGTATTTTTTAAGATATAAGATATGTTGGTAAGATAATCTTTTGGTAGAGAGAATACAAAAATTATGTTGAAATTTTGACTAGTAGAATGACCTCATCACTGTATGGAAATTTAAAGATTGTAGTTATCCAAGTTACTGCTTTGTTTAAGCCCCTCATTAGACCCATTAAGGGTCGTTCACACTACTTCCAATTTCCACAATAATGGGGATATCAAATACTATGACCCATTGTTTTGTATTGTCCAAATCAAAGTGTCCATGCCCGATAATGCCTTTGCCCCCTTAGTGTGGCCTCTCCTCCTTCCCTATTGTCACTCCTTTCTTATCCATTCTCATTTTTGCCCTGTCTGGTTGATGTTGTCCTCCTAGAAGTAGACAACAGCCACCCGCCTCTAGAGAAGTCTACACGGATTCTCTAGAACTCATGTCATCCTACTAGTATGGACATGAAGGAGTTGTCTCTCATGTTAGTGTACTAATCACCAACTTGCTCTTCCACAATAATGATCTCAATTTCTCTTTCCCTTACTTTTCCTCCCTAGTCGGGTAGAACTTGCTCGGGCTCTCATGGTTACCACAACCAAAGAGGCCAACGTTTGTCATGATTATTAATTATATGTGTTGCATTCTGGGAAGCCCCCAGTACCCCTCTATTTATAGGCGGGGTTTGGGTCCAGGTTCCCAGTCAATGAAGGAGTGGAAGGGACCGAAAAAAATCTCAAATTTTCACAACAACTCTGGAACTTTCACAACATGTGACATCCGAATTGGTCATCGGGTAAGCCAGATGATCGGCTCACATGTCAAACGGTCATCTGTCTTAGTCCATACGGTCGTCTAATGTTTTCCCAATTACACACGAAATCGGCAATTTGTTTCCAATTAATATTCCATATTAATTCCTTGCACAACAAGTAATGTGCAATTTAAATGAACTTTAAAATATCTAGAACCTTTTTTCGAACGAAGTGTCCCATCTTTCCCATGCGAGACGACCATCTCGCTAACCCAGACGATCGTCTAGTGAGCCAAGCGGGTCGGTCAGTTCATCCAAAGCTGATTTCAACTTGAATCAGGCCTGACCCCCAGACGTCTATTTGGCACTCCAGACGGTCGTCTCAACACTTGACATGGGCATTTGGCAGTGCAATCAGCCTATATTTTGTGTGAATCAAATACCTAAACACTTTATTATTTAATTCAATTGTCATTTAAGATTAAACACCTCTTATAGATTGAGACGTAGGTGTGTGACCCTATTGGTCCCATATTATGTTGGCAGTGAATGTTCGTAATAACTTATGACATCACAAGTAATGAGTGGTGCCTAGTCGCACATCAATGCTACCCAAGTAAATGAAATGTTGGGGAACAACTTCAACCTACAATATGTGTATGGTGTTGCAGTGTTTGTATAGTTCCTTTGTCACTAATGTCCAGATTGAACTCGAGGCATGGAGCAACCACCCTCTTTATCATCCAATCATGTTTCTTGAACCAAGAGCAGACTGTCTGAGATATATGTAAATTCAATATCACATATTGACTCACATGTGCATGGTCATGCATTTCTCAGTCTTGCTAATCAAGAGGCCTAGGACATCACACTCGAGTAGGAGAGACAAATCCCATATCTATCACTCACAATCAATCCCCATGTGTCAAAGTCACCCAATCATCACCGTTATAACAACCCATGTTACAGGATTGCGTTTGATGATATCAAATGTACCCAACGACATGTGATGATTGCACTGGTTTTAGGTCTAAGAACCACAACCACCATCTTCATTGTGAGACCTGACTATGACTTCCATGATGATGGCTTCCATGTGTCAGTATCACGGTGGATCTGACCGATACAATATTCTCTAACATGTATCTGTGTACTTGGTTTGATATTCCCATATCATGACTAATGAGATTATGTCATCAACCAACTCACATTCTGATCTTATGTCATTGTTATCTATCAACCTTCCACAATGACAATCGATCGGGGACATAATGAGAATATATATATATACTCTTAACATCCATATGATCTCATTTCCACAAGTCTTAAACATGAAGACATATGTCATTGAGTAATATTGTTCTCTAGACATTTATAATGTTACATTATTATCTCATAACTAGATTAAAAAGAATAAATTGTAAGCTTGCCTTTTTATTAATAATCAAATCATTTACAAGTTGTGTCATTACAATCATCGCATGATTGGCTATCTGGGCATACATACCAATAGGCTCCCACTTGCACTTAGAGCCAATCACCTACAAATCGTATTTCAAGTGTTCTTACATGATCATCATGCTTCTTCTATGAAAATGCTTTTGTTAAGGGATCAACAACATCTTTCTTAGTTGGTACTTTGCAAATCTTTACATCTCCTCACTCTAAAATCTCTAGTATGAGATGGAACTGCCTTTGCATATGATTTGAGCATTGATGTGATATGGGTTCCTTAGCTTGTGCAATAGCTCCATTTTTGTCACAACACAGCTCAATTGCCTTGTTGATGCTTGGAACGACCCCAAGTTATGTGATGAACTTCTTGATCCATACAACCTACTTTTTTGCATTCAATGTGGTAATATACCCAGACTCTATTGTAGAATTGACAATTGTCTCTTGCTTGGAACTCCTCCAGCTTACAACCCTATTGTTGAGGCAGAACATGAATCCTGATTGTGACTTGTAATCATCTTGATCAATCTGGAAGCTTGCATCAGTGTAACCCTTTACCACCAACTCTTCCTCTCCATCATAGACCAAGAACTGATCCTTAGTTCTTCTCAAGCACTTGAGGATGTTCTTTACGGCTATCCAGTGAGCATCACCTGGATCTGACCGATATTTGTTCATCATGCTCAAGGCATACGAGACATCTGGATGGGTACACAACATTACATACATGATTGATCCAATTGCTGAGGCATATGGAATCAAACTCATGTGTTCCCTTTCTTCACAAGAACTAGGACATTGATCTCTATAGATGGGGACACCATGACGTGCATGCAGGGTTCCTCTCTTTGAGTTCTCCATGCTGAACCACTTCAACAGTTTGTCAACGTATGTGCTTTGAATTAATCCAAGAAGCCTTCTGGATCTATCTATATAGATATATATCCCCAAGTATTTCATAGAGAATGTATTTCCAAGCCATGTCTTTACCTTTCATAAAGTAGGGATGTCATTCCCAATCATTAATATGTCATCTACACATAATATGTGGAATGTCACTATGCTCCCACTAACCTTATTATATACATTAGGTTCATCTTCATTTTGAATAAAGTCGAATTATTTGACTGTCTCATCAAAATGAAGATTCCAACTCAAAGATTCTTGCTTCAATCCATAGATTGATCTTTGTAGCTTACAACTTTTATATGCATCATTTAGATTTATAGAACCCTCAGGTTGTGTCATGTACACATCATCAAGAAGAATCTAGTTAAGGAATGCAATTTTAACATCCATTTGTCAAATCTCATAGTCATGATAAGCTGCAATAGCAAGCATAATCCTAATGGACTTAACCATGGCCACTAGAGAAAAGGTTTTGTCATAGTCAACACCTTGAACTTGTATGAAAATCTTTGCAACCAATCTATCCTTATAGGTTTGAACTTTTCCATCCTTATCGGTCTTCTTCTTGAAGAGCCATTTGCACCCTTTGGGTTTTACCCCTTCAGGTGGATCCACCAAAGTTCACACTTTGTTGGTATACACGGATTCAGTCGCAAATCTCATGGCCTCAAGCCATTTCACAAACTCTAGACCCTCTATAGCATCTTGATAGGAAATTGGCTCATCATCTATGACCAATTCACTACCTTCCTGAGTAACAAGATATCCAAATCTTTCAGGCTCATGGAACTTGAGGAATTTGGGACTCCACAACATCTTGTGATTCTCTTTGTTCCTCTTATTTATCTATCGTTTCAATGTTTTCTTTTTGGTCTTGAACCTCTTTGAGTTCCACTTTTCTCCCACTAATTCCTTTGGAAATGAAATCCATCTCAAAGAATGCAACATCCCTACCAAAAAACACTTTGTTGTTAGACTGGGAATAAATGTAATATCCTCTTGATTCTTTAGGATATCCAACAAAACAACATTTATCGGATCTTGGGCCAAGCTTTTTAGGAAACATTTTCTTGACATAAGCTTCACAACCCCAAATCCTCATAAAAGACATATTGGGACATTTCCCATTCTATATCTCATATGGTATCTTTTGAACAAATTTAGATGGTACTCGATTTAGTGTAAACGTGGTGGTTTGTAGAGCATACCCCCAGAAGGTAGTCGGAAGCTTGGCTAAACTCATCATGGACCGCTCCATATCTAGTAATGTGTGATTCCTTCTTTTTGATACACCATTATGTTGGGGTGTTCCAAGTGCAGTCCATTAGGATACAATCTCATGGGCTCTAAGAAGGTTCTCAAACTCTTGGTTTAAGTATTCTCCACCTCGATCAGAACAAAGTGCCTTAATACTTTTACCAAGTTGATTGTGTACTTCATTCATAAACTCCTTGAACTTTTCAAGAATTTTTGACTTGTGTATCATACCTACTGAAGTCATCAGTGAAGGTTACAAAGTACTGATACCCACCTCTAGCAATTGTTCTAAAAGGTCCACACACATCAGTATATATGAGTCATAATAGATCACTAGCCCTCTCATTATTACCAGTGAAAGAGGTCTTAGCCATCTTGCCCAACAAACAAGATTCACATGTCTCTCTTGATTTGAAATTGAAAGAGTCCAGATATCAATCTTTATGGAGTCTAGATATGCGATTCTCATTTATGTGACATAGACGACAATGCCAAAGGTATGTTTTGTTTGAGTTGTTGAGTTTTAGTCTTTTGGTATTAGCGTTATATACATATGTATTTAGATCTAACAAGTAAAGACCATAAGACATTGGGGCACTACCATAAAAGATCCCATTTTTTGAAATAGAACATCGACCATTATTAATATGGAATTCAAATGCATCCTTGTCCATACTTGATACATAAATGATGTTTCTATTTATAACATGTACATAATAGTAGTTCTTTAACTCTATTACAAGCCATGTGGGTAGAGATATACTATAGGTTCCAACTGTGCTGGCCGCAACTCTTGTGCCATTAACAACTCACAGTTCTACCTCACCTTTTCCCTAAGGCCTACTTCCTTTCAGATCCTACATATGAGAACATATGTGAGATCCACATCTGGTATCTGGTACCCATGATGATGAAGTAGATAGATTTGTCTCTATAATGTATATACCTAAATTGGAGATCACCATCCCCATCTTCTTATTCATGAATGCCTTCAAGTACAAAGGATGAGATCATCTTGCACTTTTCTTTCTCTCTATCTTGAGTGTTGAAGATTTGGATTTGGGCTCGACCTCATAACCCTTCTTTGTCTTACTTTGATCCTTGGTCTCAGCTCCGATGATCACCATTATGGGCTTGTCCTTCTTCAAAATGCAATTAGTTAGGTTACTTGCTTTTTGAGTTGTTTGTGTGGTAGGTTACTCAGAACGTAAGTATAAATCTAATATGTTAGGTTGCATGTGTGATAGACAATGTATGTCATTTACATAAGAATTAAATAGGGGAATTTATTTTTAAAGTCTAACCTTTTTACGACAAAACGACATACTTAGATAAGTTGGTTAGTTCTTAGTATAGAAGGGTTGGTCCCATGAAATAACTCTTAATGTTTTGATTTTTGATCCCCATTACTTTGAACAACCATGAACTTGGACAAAATGTAAATTCTAGTTTTAAAGGGGTGATTATGCTAATAATAGAAAAGGAGAATTGTGTTGAATTGAAATAGAGTTATGCTAATTAAGAACAAGTAAATGAAGGATTATACAAAGAATGGAGTCAAAAGAAATGATTATGCTAAGAATAAAAAAGGAAGATTGCAAGAAGTAAAAGATTGAAAGTGAGATCAACAGTTATGAGGGAGTATCGGTGTTTCCACCCATAGCTAGTGTAGAGACATAGTCAAAGAAACTAGTTGAAAACAAACTAGTTAGATGAGCGCATGCACAAATGTTCTTAAACCACATTTACAAAAGATCTAGCCTCCCCCTTCGATCCTGGTGTTTGTAAATCCTTGTTTGATCAACCCAGAAGAGCTCCTCGTGAGGTTTCTTTCAGAGATCTATGCATTTTGTTTATTCGTTCAAAATCATTGGGGTCTGGGATTTCTTCACCCAAGATAAATGGATGATACCACGAGAGATCATTTCATAAAACACAATGATGATCAAACAACGTACCATCTAACATGTATGATCTAAGAGTAAATTGAAATCTATGAAACTACTGACTATGAGGCTACACTCCACGCCCGACGTATGAAACTACTCACTCATTATTGAAATGGAAGAGAAAACAATAGAATGGAGAATAGAAGTCATCGGATAATGATAAAAGAAGAATCCAACCAATGTTGGGCTCAGATCTAGAAATAGTTGAATGACTGTCCTTTCCAATGATTGCTAAGTACATAAGAAAACATACAACAAGATGGAAAATATTATTTTGATTCAAGAACGTAGTACAAGAGATACAAGAAAATCACTAAGTACAAGATAAAAAGACAAATCATTTTGTTTGTGGAGTCACATCTCCTTTTATAGGGATAAGGAGGGGTCAAAACCCTAGGGATATTGTTAATTGTGACTGGCAGCTACTGTAAAAAGTTTCTCCTATGGTTGCTAGTCGATTGACTTGAAGTCTCAGTCAATCGACTGGGACACGTGGCTCTGTGGTCCCAGGGGAAGCAAGTCAAAACCCTAAAATGGTTGGTGATGAGAGTCATCTTAGAGATGGCATGATCTTGAACAAGACTTGGGCTCCAAGGGACCTGAGTTGACTGATTGAGAGTTTGAATCACCATATTCAGATGTTGATTTGACTTATCTGTGTAATGAGTGGACCAATTTGTTGGAGTGGTGTGCCTTCTTGAATTGCATTGAGTCAACAAATTGGCATCATGAAACAGTCGACTGGAGTTCTAGATTGGTATTGTTAGGACGCGTGAGTCGATCGACTGGAGTACTAGGAATCTTGAGAAAGTGCAATGGAAGCTTCCAAACTTTTGATTCTTTAAGCGGTGAGGTAGGTTCTTGTACTCTAGAGCTGAGAGAATGTGAATGAACATGGAACCTACAAAATGTGAAAAAAAATGATAATAAATCTAGTTAAGGACAAAAAGTAATGAAATTGAAATTCATTCTTGGTTTTGAAAAAAAAGTAGCGTAAATCCTAACTAAATGACCTAAAAGATGTGATGAAAAAGGGATGAATATGCATTCATCACCAAGTTACTTGGTAAATATGTTTTAAAATAATAACAATAATTTTCTATAGAAAAAAGAAAGGTTGAAGCTTGCTCGTTGGGTTCTCCATTGATTTGTGGGCATGGTTGCATTACTTTTTTTTTATATATTACTTTATATTATAAATTTTGTCTTGGCGTGTGTATTATAACATATATATAGAAAATTTAATTTTATGTCTTAACTATAACATCCTTATATTGAATAGAGTATGGATCTACTACCCAATAAAAATAGCAAATTGCAAGTAGTTAGTTTGCTTGCTTTTCAAGTTTTTTGTGTGGTAAGTTGCTCAGAAGCAGGGTCGGAACCAAGGGGGAGAGATGAAGGCATGTCCCCCCCCCCCAAAAAAAACAAATATATATATACATATATATAAATATATTTATAATTTATTTTCATAACATATAATGTATATAAGGCATATGAGACACAAATATGGAATTTGTGTAGTGATTTGTAGTTGTACTCTTGTGTTGGAGGTCATGATTTCGATTGTTGGTTTAGACATTTATGTTTTTTTGCAAATAATATAGAATACAATTACTATATATATGTATATATATGTTTTCACACAATAAGACACAAAATTAAAGTTAGTGCAGTGGTTGACATGCTATTTTTTGTATCAAAGGTCATGAGTTCAAATCTTACATTTATCACTTAATTCTTTGAGGCCCCCAATCACCAGACTTGGTTCTGCTACTACTCGAAAGAAAATATCACTAATGTGTTGAGTTGTATGTGTGTTAAGTTACTTGGTAAATATGTTTTAAAATAACAATAGTTTTTTTATAGAAAAAGAAAGGTTGAAGCTTGGTCGTTGGGTTCTCCATTTATTTTATGGTCTGGTTGTATTACTTTTTTTCACAATATTACTTTGTATTACAAATTTTGTCTTGACGTGTGTATTATAATATATATAACAAACTTATTTTGGTGTCTTAATTGCACATTATCCTCATGTTGAATAGAGTATGTATTTGAACAGTTGTTTGGTTTATGACTTCTACAATATATGTCATTTATTTTGAGGGTGTTCTCATAGATTTAGTCAATTTGTTTGTTCTTACAGCCCGCCTATGTGTGCATCAGTCCACTCTGTCTGTGTACTTTGATATTTACTAACAAGCAGTCTGATGAAATAAATCGAACAACATGTTTGTGTATTCATTGATCAATTGTGTTTGGGTGTGTGAGCATCATGTATGTGTGTTAATTGATCCAGTCTATTTGTGTACTTTTAGGATGAAGGGAGAGATGCTCTCTGTATTACTATGTTGTACATAAACTATCTTATTCAATGTAGTATTAATCATGAAACTGACAAAAAAATCATTTTGGGTTTAGATTTTAATTATTTTAGTGAGAACATATTCCAGTTAGAAGAAGTTAGGTAATAATTAATTGAACACATGTGTGTTTCTCTAGTTTGAATTTGTTCTTTTGGGTCCAGCTAATGTTTGTGTTCTTATAAAATTTAGTCATTTTCTCCCTCTTAGTAGGATGTTTGTAAATTATTCTTTAAGAAGATGTAGTACAAATCAGTAGTTCAAAAAAATCTTTCAAAAAAGTATAATTGTATGTCTTCCTGCTACTTTGACAAGACATGCATTTGTCATTTTTATTCCAGTTGTTATTTACATGATTTGTTATGTAATTTAGATGTGTGTGGTTATTACAAATGCTTATTTGTGTGACTTTTGAGTTTTCTTTTTCAAATTTCTTTAGCAACACTATTCAGGTAGGTCTGACAATCTTATTTTTCAAGAGGTGATAGTTGTTATTGAAATATTTTTTTAACTTAAATGCCTTGCTTGAGGTGGCATGTAATTCTTTTTAAACTCCTATTAAAAATTTTTGGACGGTGATTTTCTTATTAAAACAATGCTAATTGTTATTCGTGTAATTTTCTCGAATATTTCTACCTTTTAGTATCTATTTTGTTCATATTATGTGTATTAAATTAATTTATTTGTATAATACATGCTTAGCACATATCTTTTGTTAATTTATATAAAATTGAAAATGTTTGAATTGTTAATAAAGGATAACAAAAAATATATGCTATTGGCCCCAACAACAAATTTATTTATTTTTATAGTTTGAAATCGATGCGGTTACACAATATTTTTTTGGTTGCTTCCTAAGTTTTAGAAGGCGTATCGGTAAGCGAGTGACAAACATTCCTTAGCATTTAAGCATGAAACAAGTAATTAGATGTGTGCTTTATGAAAAAAAGGGATTGCGTTGTGACATCTATGATCACAACATTTGTCAGGTTTTAAGCACATTACTCATGCCCATTACAAAATTCACATATTTTCATGATATATATACACACACACATAAGATGTATATAAAAAATCACCACAATCTGATATTCATTGATCATATATATATACATAAGATGTATATAAAAAATCATCGCATCTGATATTAATTGATCATCCAATAAAAGAATATATATATATATATATATATATATATATTGTAATCAATGGTGAGTTATAGAAATTGTAGAAATTCGATGATATATTGTTTTATCTTATGGTCTACATGATATATGGTTGTGATTTTTGGAACACATTTCATCTATATAGTATTGAATCAATCCATATGGATGGATTTCATTGACGTGCACCGCATGTGCCATTTCAATGATCAGTATGTGTAAGTTATATAAGGTTAGGAAGCGTGTACCAAACACTACATGTAACTTACGTATATTGATCATTGAAATGACACGTGGTGTAGACCAATGAAATCCATCCATATGGATTGATTTTGATACTATATAGATGAGATTTTTTCTTCTTCTGAAAATTATAACCATATGTCATGTAGACCATAAGTTAAAGTACTATATCATCGAACAGTTTCTGCAATTTTTGCAACATACTATTGATTACAAAATATATATTATTTTATTGGATGTTCTATGAATATCATATTTAGGTGATGTTTGATATACATATTATCTAAGTGGTATACATCACATCGATAAAGTTGAATTATTTAGTAGAATTTTATAATCATCACAAATGAAAGTAGATAGATACAAGCTACATGTACTTGGGTACACATTTCTTTTAGCCTATATATATGTTATTGAAAAGACCCCAAATTTTATTCTCCAGAAAATTCCTCTTTTATTGGTATTTTTTCTAATCGACACTGAACACCCACCCTATGATATACTCTTTTGCTGGCACCCAACCTGCAGAAAACCTGGGCGAACCGGCTTAAGATGAAGTTGCATGTGGTTTATGGCCATGCAAGCCAGGAGGTAAAGGACGAACCCCAGTAACCCACTGTATCGATATAGAGGACAAAAGAGTCCCTGAGAGGGAATGGGAGTTCATCACTATGGATGTTGTGATAGGTCTCCCCTAGACCAAGGAAGGTCGAGAAGCAATATGGGTTATGGTAGATCGCCTTACCTAGATGACATAAGAAAGAAAGAGTACTGTCAAGGGACAAATCGGGTTGAGCTACATATGAGAGAGATGGTTCAACTACACCATGATGCGAGTTCAAAAGTTCATGAGTATGACTTAAAGGTTCACTCCCATAAGGTGAAAGTAGGTACATGAAGAACTCGATGTTAGTACATTTTATCACCCCTAACTAATAGTTAGTATGAGCCAGACTAAAGGGTATGATGAGAGCATATGTGCTCATTCAGGATGATAGCTAGGGACAGTTCTTGTCCTATGAAGGAGGTAATGTTAACCACCATAGCCAGTGTCAGGATTTAAAGAAGCTCTGTAAGAGAGGTTGTGTCGGTCACCACTTTAGTAAGGTGATGTTGGTGAAAGGACCACGTGATGGTTAGAAAAGGGCCATAGTGTGTGCAAATGAAGTTGCTTTGATCATACAATGGCTGAAAAGAGCCCAGGGACGACATGAATCGTAAGATTATGCAAAGTAGACTGACATGCAATTCACTGTGGGAGACATGAAAATCCGACCCCTCTAAGTTATAGCTAAGAGAGATGAATCCCCGATACATGGATCCATTGAGATGGATTGAGAAGGTTAAGATGGACCTTACCCCTCAGGATAAAGTAATGTGTGATGAGTTCCATGTGTCCAATTTAGAGCACTATGTGAGGTACCCTGACCATGTGCTAAGCAATGAACCTAGTGAGCCCCAAGGGAGGCTGAAATGGCCTGAGTCACCTGTGCAGTTTATAGACGTCAGGATGAAATAACTCATAGAAAAGAATATGTGATGATAAAGGTTCTTTGGAAACGCCATGAGTACGGTAAAGCCACATAGGGGCCAATGATGGACGTGGAAAAGTCTTATCCTGAATTGTTTGTTTGCTTGATAGAATTTTTAGGACAAAATTCCTATAAGAGGGGAAGGATGTTACAACCCCAAATTTTGGGTTCTTTTGGTGAGAAATGTAATTTCTCATATTAAAGATATTTGAAAAAATAATGATATAATTTGCTTCAAATAAATGGATGTTGTTAACAATAGCCTTGATGTTTGTGTTGTGGGCTTTATTGGCTATTGGGCCCAAATAACAAGGAAATTCAATTAATAAATGGATAATTGAATTTTTAAGAAAAGAAATATGTAGAAACCTCTAGAAGGCAAATCCAAAGAGGATTCCGTGTCTCTTGGGTTCCTTGGGTTCCAAGGAGTCCAAAGTTGTAAAAAGAAAGCAATAAGAAAAGAAAAGATTAATTATGTATTTCTTTATTAAGAAAGAAATTGAAAACAATGAGAAAATGTGGAAAATAAGTGAAAAGAGGTATAATTGAGTTATCCTTGGTGGAAATTTCGTATCCCAAGGATTACTAATGATAAAAGGAATACCAATGAGGAAAATAAAAGAGAAATAAAAAGAAATCCTCAAAAGAGATATTTTAATAAGAAATAAACAAGATAATGTGAAATAATGCATATAGATGCATCTAGAAGGATAATAAGTATCCTCAAAAAGTAATTTCGAAATCATAGAGTTTCTTGGGATCCAAGGAGACCCAATAAAGAGGAAAGAAATAGAAAATACTAAAAAGGCAAAATAAGAGGA
Organism: Alisma plantago-aquatica; assembly: GCA_963693085.1. Classification (NCBI taxonomy): domain Eukaryota; kingdom Viridiplantae; phylum Streptophyta; class Magnoliopsida; order Alismatales; family Alismataceae; genus Alisma; species Alisma plantago-aquatica. The sequence goes on from OY856414.1 coordinate 610,546,153, forward strand.
TAATGTGTTGCATTATTAATGAATTATGAGGTATTGTTAAAAAGAAAGTAATTTGGATTAAAGGAAATAGAATTTCGTGTCAATGGATTAAAAAGCAAGGAAAGAGAGAATAAGTAAAAGGAATTTCAAATTCCTAATTATTCAAGAAATAGGATATATCAAAGGAGAGAGGAAACTTGTGTTCTAATGAAGGAATTACTTTCCAAGTGGGAAAAGGATTTGTTTTCCCTTGAATAAACACCTTAGGGTGTGAAACCTCTTCCTTATAAAAGGGGTAGGACTTTGGACCGAGTTCAGGGAGTTCCACGCAGCCACCCCTCTCTTCTTCTTCTTCTCCTTCATCTTCTTCACCCTAACCCTAACCAAGGGTGCTATGGTGATCCTGGAGTGACAGGGATCCAAGGACGTGAGTAGGGTGCAAATGCGACGCTCCCATGAACTTAGAAAGAGGTCTGGCCACCCACGACACCATTCTGACCCCTGCCTGATGCCACTGGAAGACTGTGGGTCGGCCGCACGTTGCAGGTCGGCTGCTCTTGAACCAGCCGCTTAGGTCAGGAGCTAGATGGTACCCCAGGTCCGAAAAGAGGCGGCGCAGCTAGGGGAACCGCCGCCTATGGCCGTGGTGTCCAGGAGAGGGACGAGGAGCAGCGCAAGTAGCAGCTAGGGCGGCAGCGACGCCCTGTCGTGGGGTTGAAGATGACCAAACCCAGATCGGACGGAACTGCCCCTCCACCATGTGAAGAACCGGCCTGCCGCGTAAGGGCATAACAGTAATTCTATTATGTTTTAAGTCATCGGGTCACGCAGGCAAGCGGCGCTCATGTTGGCTGACGTGGCATCATCAGATTGGCCAAAGTAAGTTGATTCTACCAAAAATCATAACTCCTAATTGGTAGCTCCGATGAGAACATATAATCATGAATTTTGATCAGAAAAATGCAAGGAACCCTTTAAAAATAGTTTTGTAGCCTGAATCTGATCATATTTCAAAATGTAGTGTAAATTATCACCTTTAATGAATTAAAGGTTAAGAAACCCTATTTTGAAATAAATAAAGTGTTTAATAGAGTTTAATGGATCATTAGAGTCGATGTTAACCTGTTAAATGTAAAAAAGGTACATTATGCTCAAAATGGAAGAACTTTGCACATGATTAGTGTAATTTAGAGTTTATGTGCTTAAATATGCATGAAATTTGAAAAGGGCATAAAGTTATCATCTTTAATGTTTTAGTTAAGGAAAAACCCTTAGATTTGATGATAGATGGACTTAATGACATTACTTGGATAATTCAAGCTAATATTAACTTGTTGTTAATAAAAGTGAAAATAGGATTTAAAAAGATGATCTTTTTATATAATTGGCTTAATTTAGGGTTTCGTGCATGATTATGCATTAATGAGCTTGAAAACCCTAATTTAAGAGAATGCATATTTTAATTGTTTTAATTGTTCAAATCCATGAATAAATCAGGATATGAAGATCCTAAGTCAATTTGGGTATAAAAGACTATTAAAATGGATAGTTGAGCGATTAAGGTTCATATAAACGAAAAAGAGTATTTTAGGGTTTGTTGACCTAAAAGGAATAAAGTTTGAGAAATTAATCTTAGAAACCCTAATGAATATTAATGAAACCTTAATGTGGATTAGAAACCCTAGAAAGTGAATCCAAGTTAATAAAGTAGATTCTTGATAAAGTGTGTAATAAATAGAGCACATATTCTTTTCAGGAATTATGTGATGATTGAATTACTTGGATCTATTGATTGACTTGATTGTATATACATGAAGTATATGTTGAATATTATCCATGACTCATCAAATCAGGTATGTGGTTATACTTATGAATATATCGAGTTATGTTTTCTGAGATTTACCGAGGTTTTCATCGATGACATGAATTAATTATTGGATGATTTTAATTCATGCAAACTATAATGTGAATATGACTATCACCTAAGTTATGTGCCTACTAGCTCAGATCCTGGTCCCCTCTGTGATTTATTAGTTGGCTTAGTATATGGCTACCAATGGGGTAGGTCCATCAAGTCACTTGGAGTTAGATATTGGACTACCTCTTGGGTAGTGCCATGCGACTCTATACCCTATGTATTGGCTACCTAAAGAGAGGTAGGACCATGGGGGTAAGGAACTACCTAAAGAGAGGTAGCATGCAAGTACAGCACAGAGTTAGGGGATAGGTAAGGATTGAGTAGTATGGCTTAAACCGTAAGATTGGTTGTTAAATGAGTAATTGAATGATTACATTGTTAATATAGTTGCACATTATTTGTTCCCCCCACATACCAGCTTCGGCTGACCGACGTTTTGTTTGTCGGCATTTTAGGTACAATGAAAAGGACAAACAATAAATCGTCATATTGTGAAATACACGAATTAAAGTCCAAGGAGGATTGGTTAGTTAGTCCCAATTCTGGATAGAAGTTTAGAATTCCAAAATTTTCAAAGGTATGTAAAAATTGTATTTACTACAGCTTTTCAGTATAGTCTGTTAAAATTTGATAATTATTCTTGGTTAATTGCCGAACCTTTGATCCGGAAGTTATGGGTGCGGCTTCGACCTCTCGGTCTCCCTTAATAGGGGGTTATCGGGAGGTAGGGTTGTAACATGACCACTTCATAAGCTCAAACAAATGGGAAGATGATCACCCCCTCTCATCAGTTCATATCTCTCACAGAGCCATTTCGGATCATTTCCCACTCATTCTTGACTCAAAAACTATCTCTTGGGGCCAGAGACCTTTCAAATTTGAAAATAGCTGGCTCACAATAAACAACTTCACCAACACCTGTTTAGAACATTGGAAACTCGCTAACTCCCAAACAAAAAACATAGGTTTACACATCCAAAACAACACCAAAAAGATTAAAACACATATCAAAAAATGGAAGCTCACAAACACAAAAAATTTATTTGAAACACAAAAAAATCTTGAGGATCAATTCCTTTTTGTGGATAAAGACCCCACAACTGACCCTGCCCTTGTTCTTTCCATTAAAGCTGAACTGGAATACACAAATAATTGTATTGACACTAGATGGAGACAAAGGGCAAAAATAACTTGGGCTAAGGAAGGGGACAAAAATACAAAATTCTTTCATAAAATTTGTAACCAAAACTATCGACAAAATGCCATAACCCATCTAACTATAAATGGCAGACTCACCTCTCACAAACAATCCATCACAACTCACATAACAAATCATTTCAAAAACATCTTCAATAACAATCACAACCCCACCTGCCTAGATGACCTGTCTTGGGCCAGCATTTGTCATGAAAACATAAAAAACCCACAAGATCTTATAAAACCTTTTTCACATAGAGAATTGGATGCAGCCATATCCGAATTAGGTCAAAATAAATCTCCTGGTCCTGACGGCCTCAACATAGAATTCTACCTGACAAACTGGGACCATTACAAATCAGACTTCTTAGCCTTTTTGAAATCTTTCCATGAAAGCAGTAACCCCCACAACATCATCAAATTCTTAAATAAAACTTTTATCACACTAATAAAAAAAACTAGCCAACCTGACCACATATCCCTTTTCAGGCCCATCAGCCTTATAAACACCTCATACAAAATCATAGCAAAAACACTCGCAAACAGAATCAAACCTCACATGAATGACATCATTCCTCTCAATCAAAATGCTTTCCTCAAAAATAGAAGTATCCAAGATGCCTATTTAATGGTCAACGAAACTATTCATCTATGTCACAAAAACAAAACTCCCCTTCTGGCAATCAAATTAGATTTTGAGAAATCTTTTGATTTCATCAATTGGATCTGCTTAACTAAAACTCTCTCAGGTTTTGGTTTTCCTGACAAATGGGTAAATTGGATTCATGCTTGCATTTCTACAAACCAATTTTCAACAATTATAAATGGTGTCCCTTTTGGTTACTTTCACAACTCAAATGGACTCAGACAAGGGGACCCTGTCTCCCCTTACCTATTTATCATCATCACCACTATCCTTTCTCGTATGATCCAACTGGGAAAACAAAATGGTCTTATAAGCTCTACTGAGGAATGTAAAGAGAACATCATTCAATTCGCTGATGACACTATAATTTTCTCCTCCCCAGAAGACTTGTCTCTTCTGAACATTTTCAGAATCCTTGGTATTTTTTCCTATATCTCAGGTCTCAAAATAAACCTGCATAAATCATCCATTTTTGGGGTCCACATAAATCAACCTACGTTGGAGCGATTTAGAGATCTCTTAAGATGCAAAATTGAAGATTTTCCCATCAAATACCTTGGTCTTCCTATCACTCCCTACAACATAACAAATGTTGTCTGGTCCCCTATCATTACAAAAATAAACACAAAACTCTCAAATTGGACAAATAACTTCCTCAATCTTTTTGGGAGACTCACCCTTCTAAAAAGCATCATCACACCCATCTCTACACACTTCCTGAGCTGCATTCCTCTCCCTTCAAAAACAAAATCAAATCTTGACAAAATAAGGAGAAAGTTTATGTGGAATAACCTTCACAAAACTGACAAATCTGGGAAACACTACCATCTAGTAAATTGGAAAAATATATTTGCTCCACTAGATCAGGGAGGTTGGGGTATCCTAAACCTTGAAACTCACGCCTTCTGTCTTATAACAAAAATTATCAATAGCCTACTCCAAAACAAACCAAAAATTTGGTCACAACTCATCAAACACAAATACTACCAAAAATCCCCTCCCTGGCATCTAGTCTCCAAAAAATCAGCTTCCCCTCTTTGGAAATACATCAACAAAAATATCCAAAAAATAACACAAATCATCAATACCCCCCACACTCACACCTGAATATCTCATTCTGGTTCGATCCTTGGTTTGAAAACAACTCTGTCATAAATCTTCGCCCAAACTGGACCATCCCAAACAGATTGCTCAAAACCAAGATCGATAAAGCTCTCCTCCTTATCACCAGCAACAAAACAAATTCTCTCAAAAGATGTCTCCTCATGCATCTCAGACAAGAAGAATTCAGTAATATAAAACTCTCTTTGGAAAACAACACCTCAAACATCATTACATGGAAATGGGGTAACACTTTCTCGGTTAAGCAAGCCTATTCCTACCTCTCCTATAGAGGTTATGCCCCACCCACCACAAAAATTTGGAAATAGAAATGGCCTCAAAAATATAAAACATTTCTATGGCTTTTACTACATAACACGTTGCTCACAGGTGAAAACCTTACTAAAAAGGGCTTCATTGGCCCATTCAGATGCTCACTATGTGAAACAAATTCTGACTCAACAGACCACATCTTCTTCAAGTGTACCACTTCACAAAACATCTTCTCCCACTACATACGAAACTGCATTTCAGATATCCAGGAAGCAACATTCCCTCTACAAATTACTCCAAATATACAATACAAAAACTTCAAGGGTAGTGACATATTCACCACCATCAGTTGGAATCTCTGGAAAGAAAGAAACAACAGAATCTTCAACAACAACCAAAAAATGAGACAAAATATTATATCACAAATAGATGCAGATCTTCACATTCTAACAAAATGCAGGTAATCAAGCAGATGGAGAACAAGATGATTCTGACGAAGGAGATTCAGAAGCAAAGTTTCTGTGTGACCTCAAAGCTATGGTTGATGACGAAACAGGAGTTAGTATAGTCCAGCAACAACTTTGACTTCACTTCTCAGGGAGATGCTTGTTGGTTTTTGTTTTAACAGACTTGGGTTTATCCTCTTATTATCTTAAGAGGCTTGTTTAAGGGGTGCCTCCCCCACTTCATCTGAACTTTGCCGTTATCACCACTAGGCACAAACATTATTTTCCTTTACGTTTCTTGTTTCCTCATCTTGTACGAAACTCACATAAGCAGGTGTTCGCTTGCTTGATGTGTTATATATATATATATATATATATATATATATATATATATATATATATATATATATATATATATATATATATGCTATGACTTTTCCTAAAAAAAAATTCCAATGATTTAGTAGAACTAAGTTAGTAAAGAACAATGTGATAACAAGTAATATAGATCATATTCGTTAAAATATGGTAGGTGTTTGTAATTATGCAAATATTTGTATTTATTACTATTATATGGACATATGATATAAAAGCACATAATGTTATTGAATTACTTTTAATTGTTACACAACATAAGTTATTTAATAATGAAAAAAATATTAGATTCGATTAGGGTATCCTATAGCATATTGAAACAATTGACAATTTCAGGTTGCATGTATACTTTATCCTATATTATGCAACTTTCCAAATATAATATAATAATACACACATATATTCTAGTTTTTATTTAAATTATACTTCTTTGTATTTATAGTACTCATATAGTACGTGTGCAGTGTGCATTTACATGGTACTTTTAGTACAATACTAACATAGAATTGTTATTCAGTGGAATCAATATAGGTCCTATAGAATATTATCGGTCAACTATAAAGTAGTACATTAGTAGTAGGAGGTGAGTGGAAGAAACACAATACTTTTACACAAGTGTAGTAAAAGTAGAAAAAGAACACAATACTATGGTTTGCTTAGTTTGCTTTTATAGCCTTTAATACACAACAAGCATCGAACAATTCATTTTTCATTTTATATACTTTTTGTTGGACCATGTTGATCCTTGTTTAGATTAAGCGGACGATCAAGCGACCCACACAAAGTGGGATAGAGTGGGTTTGAAGTGGGTTAAATGACAAAATAAAATGCTTCAACAACCGCTTCATCTAAAATTTCTATGGTAGATGAGCTACCACAACTTAAGTGGTTCTTATTTAGTGAAGCATCTACTTTTTAAATTAGTGGTTTTCTCCAAGGTTATTAGAACATAACCAAAGCTTGAACGGTTGAGGCCTCTGGTCCTCAGTATACTGGTCCAACCACAGGTCCAACCAGTGAATTTGCAAAATAAGGAGCATATACTAAGAGGGCATAATATGAAGAGGGCAAGATGATGGATGAAGAGGAGCAAGAGGAAAAGCAAAAGGAGAATAATGGGGGTAGGGGATATGGAACATTAGGAGGCGAAGTAGCACTGGGCGAGTAAATTTCCCCTTGTGCCTCACTTGGTTGTGGGTTTTGATTGTTATTGTGGATGACTGGGTCAGTTAGCTCATAATAAGCCCCATCAACCATATGCTGATTGGTTCACAGGCAATTCTGAGTTTGAGGCTGAACCAAATCGGCACAATCACATTCCTTCAGATGAATTGTGGTCAATTCAGTCTAATTCTGACAACCGTGGTTACTTATGTTTTAAGTGTGAATCAAATCATACAAGCACAATCTTCTTTATATATTCTAAGTCTAACACATGCTTAAATAATTAAATAATTCTAGTTGGCACTTGTGCGTTGACTCGCTACGTCTATGGTTGGGTATTATTTATTCAATTTTAACCCATCTATAATTTGTTAACTTTAATCCACTCCCAAAAGATATGACTACACCTAGTTTGTCAATCTTATTTTTCGCATACAAGGTCTTGATATTTGAATTTTGTGATTCTCTTTAGGTTATATTTGATGCATATTTACAAAGGAAAAAGTTATATTTATAATTTAATATAGTGTTGTGTTCATAAATTACAATAACCAACATATCTTTATGTTTGTGTATTAGCTATATCTTATTTCAATGCACCATTATAAGTTTATCATTCACGCACACATGTCAATACACAATAACTTTGGCATTATAACCGGTCTGTGCATTTTTTGCAAATGTGTTGTAGCTTGGGTACAAACTTAACTTCACATTGGAAGCTTATTAGAAACAAGAAAGGTGAAACAAGCTTAGTGACATCTCATTACAAAAATATATCAAAAGAATCTAAGAAACGTATACCAACTTATGAACTAATACTTTATTAAATCCAATAATTAAACACAAGTTATAAATATGAAGGATTTCAAAAACCAAAGATATGATTAATCCTGGTTTTAATATATCACAATTCTTCATAATTCAGCATAATATAGGAAAATGTGAGTGCCATTTAGGATGCCTAAGGTGGGAGGGTGGAGTTGATTTACATTGACCTCACTCATACTAGCATTATATTAAACTTTGTGTGGGCTTTAGGGTTTAATTTCATATCAAGATTCAACCAAACAATGATTCTGAGCCAATTGTGATGACCTATTGTTTGCTAAAAAAAACTTACAACCATTAATCTTGGCGATCATAGATTGCTTTTTACCGTTGACACCATGGTCTAGTCTCACACTCCTAGACTGACAACAACCTAGATTCACTCACAACACGCAAATGACCCAATCCACTCTCTTCTTTGCCTACCAAATCCCCTCTATCACTTGATCATGCTTATTCTCTCACCTACACAGACTTGACCTAATTGAAGAGAAGTTGTTAAAGTTCCTCCCAACACACACAACTACACCACCACTACCACAACAACACTTCACACCACCTCCAACATGTTGCCATGACAATAACCCTTTTGCAGCTCCACACACCAACACATCCATTAGACAAATGGGTCTCATCATCACTACCCATAGCACCTACACAACTACAGCCATCATTTCCACCTTTATCACACCTCCATAGGTGTAACATAATGAATCTTAGATGTAATCTCCATGTAAACATTTTCCCAAGTTTTCCTTTCATTTCTTTCCTTTATGTCATTCATATTTAGTTAGTGGAATTTATAGTGGTTTAGTGAACATTTGTTCACTAATTGTACCAATATAAGGGTTTATGCAAAAAAAACATCAATGAAAGCTTAATTACCATAATTAAGTGATGTAAATCTTAATCTAAATTTTAATGTGATTTGAAAACATAAAATGAGCCTAAGTTTCAAATTTGGTTCGATTTGGATGTTGTTTGTGCAAATTATGCAATTTTAGGTACATTCTGGACTTTTATGCAAATTACCCAATTGGGAGATTTTCTTTGCAAATTATCACCTGAATTTTAATCCTTAGATATTAACTTACCATTCTCTAGATTTTGAACCATGGGGCACCTGGTTTCACCTTGGTTTGAAGGTGTTTCTCTCCAAGGGCATTATAGGGATTACCCTCTTTATACATGAGCTTATCTTTAAAAGCTATCAACCAATGGGGTTATTTCTTTTATTGGAGGATAGTGGGGATGTCCTAGATGCCTCCATGGGATTTTAGGACCGACCTTAGATATACAAGAAGTCTCTATGAGCTGTCCTCTTGCATGGCCATGAAGCCTTAGCCTAAGGACACATGGAACGTCCCATAGACACCTCGTGCTTGGCCCCTTCTTTATAAAGCCATGCCTACCCCTTCCCACCTCCCAATCCAAGAAGAAATAATCTCCTTCTCTTTCCCCCATATTAGAGAATCATCCCTTCTATGTTTGGCCATGAATTTGTTGTCCCAAGGTAAAAGAGGGTGCCTACCTTGGTGAAGAAGGCTCCTAGGGTTCCAAATTTCTCTATTTAGGATTTCTTAAGCTCCTCCTTGGTGATTTTGACCAAAAATAGCACGTATCCTCCTTTCCTTCCCTATTTTCATGCTGTTAGTATTCCTCCCACCTTCTTCTAGGTTGGAACCATGACCTTCCATGGTAAAACTCCACCTAGAACCCTAAAACATCTCATCTCCATGCTCTTTTGCTAGGGTTTGCCCCTCTAAAGTGGAGAAGGTGATCTTTGCTCAAGAAAGGAGCTTGGATTGGAACAACCAGACCTTCTAATCTCAGGATCCTTGCTGTTTGGACCTTCTTACCTTCCTAGAGGTGATTTTTGTTAACCCCTATCTCATATATTTCTTACTACATGCTTAAAACTCATGCTTCTATGTTTAAAATCGATGATTTCCATCTCTTTTTACCATGTTCTTCTAGGGTTTTGGTTTCGTGCTATTTTACGTTCTCTAGAAGCTCTAGTTTGGTTGCCTATGCAACTTCAAACCTGATATTGGGTCAAATGGTATTTTCTCCCTCTCCCCCTCTCTTCAATTACCTCGATCGATTTGATGATGTGGCAATTTACTATTTGCCAGTATTGAAAAATTCATATCTTCTAATCAGCTTATCCAAATTTGACAAATAAATATGTTTTAGAATTGAAAAATTAATCTATATCTAATAAAAATATTTTCAAGGTCTGATTTTATGTTTGACGATGGGTGGTTTTTGTAAAATGAATTTGATGCATAGAATCCATAAAAATTACATCTTAATCATCATAACTCCAAAATTAACATAAAAATATGTTTTCTTCATCAGGAGAACCTAATAAGTTCATTGGTGATATTTTCAAAATCTAAATCTGAGTTTTACTAAAAAGTTATGAAATTAGGGTTTCTATACATTAATGTGCATTATGTACTCTAATACATGTTAATACATTGAAAATAGGCAACGTGGAACTTGGACTCAATTAAAGTGGTGAAAGTTAGTAATTGATATCAGTAAGAGAGGTATGGGCATTCCTTACACCCTATGTTGGGATAATTTCAGCCAAACCCTATATTTCCCTAATGAGGCTTAGATGAACCCTAAATTTTCTATTCTTGAATCCTAATGTTATTCATGCCTCAAATCAGATTATAATTTCTTCTTTTTTAGGTCTTATACCCCACTGCCATGCCTATTGAATATTATGACTACTCTTGCCATGACTACTTTTCTAGCATGTAGATTTATGTTCTATTTAATTTAAAGTAGCGGTACTTATGTACAACCACCCACATAGGGCATGTATTGAATCGCCCTGGGGAATTTTTTTATTCTCCCCTATATAATTGTGTAGGTGATTGGGAATGTCTTATTCTCCCCTCACCTATAGGTTAGAGATTTGGTAGGTGCCTCAACCCTACTTAGTTAGGTAGACATAATTATCTTACATGCAAATCCTTTTTTATATAATTGTTAATGGAAAGTGTCTTTTGAATATATCCTCATACTCTTGTTAACTTCATTTTATGATGAACCCTAGCATGTTCTTATTTGCTTTACTTATCTTGTTATCCTAGACTAGTTTTGTGACACATACCTTGTTTGCTTTCCCCTTTTGCTGGGTGCTTTCCCAACCACCCAAGTGCTAGTGCTGAGCAAAGAGGGACAAGTTTGAAGGAAGTCATCTCATGAGTATATCTCAAGCTCACTAAAAGGATGTCTAGGTTGCTATAGCTAGATCCTTTTCTCTTATCTTTTTCTTTTGGGAACAATCATGTAATGAACAATGAAAGCCATGTAATAGGGTTAGTACTTTGATTTCCACTACTATTGACATTTTATAATGTATCTGATGCATGCTTATTTACTTGGAATATTATAAATACATCCCTCAATATCTTTTGTCTTTCTAAAAAGATGGATGTTTTGTACTTACTTTAAATTTTAGTAAGGAGGTGATCTCGCCTCTTTACAGCATGGTATCAGAGCCTTTAGGAAACTATTAGGACATGAAGTTGAAGCAAAGGTGTCTAGAATGGATCAGGGTTTCGGGGGTTGGTAATATTTTCCTCCGCACCACTAGCTCGGTTTATGAGGACTCCCGTGCCCATATGATATCGGCCTATCCTGAGTTGAAACAAATTGTCCAAAATAGTATGCTTTTAGGCAATAGCATTCTAGATATTCTTTTCTTGTCTATGATTCTATTCTTTTCTCATCTATGATTTAAATACTCTTGCGAACTTAATATGTTAACCCTACCTTTCATGATAGGTGACTTGTTCGACAACAGGAACAAGGGAAAGAGTCGAACCTTGATGACTCCAATGGGGAAAACACTCCTGTGACTCCTTTCGGCCATAGTGTGGTCAACCCTACTACTCTGGGAAGCCCTGCCTTCACACCGGAGCAAGAGCTGGCAATGCTACACCAATTTCTCTCCACCATGATCGGGTAGCTCCACACAGTGGCCGCCAACACCAACAAGGCTAGGGAGTTCACCCTCACCGACTTCATGAAGATGCAGCCACCCTACTTCAAGGATGAAAGTGAACACAACATGGTGGATAAAGCCAATGATTGGGTGTTGGCTTTAGATCAGACCTTCGAGGGTATGGCATGCCCTCCTCACTAGAAGGTTCGGTTCACGACATATGTGCTGGACGGACCGGTACATGTCTGGTGGAATGGTGTCGCCCACACTCGAGACACCTCTACCATGGAGTGAGACAAGTTCCTGAAGCTCTTCAGGGAGAAGTACATCTGTCCCACCTTCCTGAGGAAGAAGGAAGCCGAGTTCTACAACCTCAGGTAGGGAGCATGAGTGTGGCCGACTACATCCAACAGTTCCTACTTTTGGAACGCTGCGCTACCGATCTTGGAGCCGAGAGAAGGGCAACATTGTTCTTGGAGGGCCTGAACTACCAAGTGGGCCAAAGTCTTATTCCACAGCTTCCACTCACCTTCCAGCAGATGGTGGATAAGGCCATGGTCATCGAGTCCTACCCAGGATTCCAATCCTATGGACACAGTAATGGCTACAACAACAACAAGAGGAAGAACCCTACCTAGAATGAGAATCGTAGACGTGATCGGTGCAATAGGTGCTCTCGCCACCATCCTCCAGGAAGATGTCCTACCAACAATGCACCTACTCGTAGAGACAACCGGCCTCCTCTGACCTACCATGAGTGTGGCTAAGTTGGGCATATCTGACCACTCTGCCCCAATTTCGAATAGGGACAAAATAATGCATAGCAGTCGCAGCAGCCAAGGCAGAATCTACCTCTGTAAAATAATAATAACAACAACAACAACTAGAACCCGAGGCGACCGCCAGTGGAGAGACGGAATGGGAGAGTGTTTGCTCTCAATGTTGAGGAAGTAGGTGAAGATAATAAAGTTATTGATGGTACCTTGCATCTAAATATGCATCATATAAAGGCATTGTTTGATTTTAGCTCATCCAATACCTTCATATCTTGTCATCTTACTTCTATGTTAGAAATAGAATTTGAGTATATGGATCATATATTAGATGTAAAAACCACTAGTGGTAATATCTGCTCTTTGTATCTCCAAACTCCAACCATGGACCTCTGTATATCTGGTGTAGTGTTTCCCTTAGATTTCATCTTGCTCGACATGACCACCTTCGATGTCATCCTAGCAATGGATTGGTTGAAGAGGTACAAAGCTATTTTGTTTTGTGAAGAATCAAAGGTTAGTTTGTCACATCCTATTGAGGGAATATTGTGTGTCAATGGTAGGAAGCGAGAGGATCGGCAATTTGTTATCTCCACCGTCAAACTTGAAAAGCTAGTCTCGCAAGGGTGTAGAGCTTAATTAGCCTCTATAGTCCTCGAGGCTACGCCTCCTTCTCTCGACAACATAGATGTGGTGAAGGACTTTTTGAACGTCTTTCTCGAGGAGTTACCCCATTTGCCACCATCTCGGGAGGTGGAGTTATCCATTAAGCTTGTACCCAGAATTTTGCCAATATCAAAGTCGCCTTATCGCTTGGCCCCTGCCAAGCTTGCTGAATTGAAAAAGCAGCTAGAAGAGCTTCTCGACATGGGCTTCATCCACCCTAGTATTTCACCTTGGGGAGCCCCTATCCTGTTCGTGAAGAAGAAGGATGGTTCGTTGCGGATGTGTATGGACTACCGCATGCTTAACCAAGTAACAATGAAGAACCATTATCCTTTACCTCGCATCGGCGACTTGTTCGACCAGCTAAAGTCAGCCACTATGTTCTCCAAGATGGATATGTGAAGTGTCTACTACCAGATGCATGTAAGGATGATGATGTCCCGAATACGGCGTTCAGAACTCGCTATGGGCATTACGAATTCATGGTCATGCCTTTCGGCTTGATAAATGCCCCTGTTGCCTTCATGGACTTGATGAATCGAGTGTTTTGCCCATACCTTAACAAGTTCGTAGTGGTGTTTATCTATGACATTTTGGTTTATTCTGAGACATTAGAACAACATCGTGAGCATCTACGGATTGTACTCAACACACTGTGAGAAAATCAACTCTATGCAAAATTCTCAAAGTGTGAGTTCTGGATAAAGTAAGTGGTGTTTCTGGGTCATGCGATTTTTCCCAGACATACAGTTGTTGATCCTGTAAAGGTAGAAGTTGTGACCAAGTGGAAAGCTCTGAAGAATCCTTTAGAGATTCATAGTTTCCTCACCTTGCAGGTTACTATCGAAGGTTTATCAAGTACTTCTCTGAGTTGGCCTTACCTTTAACCAAGTTGACGCGAAAGGAGGTCAAGTTCTCTTGGACACCATAATGTGAGAATAGTTTCCAAAAGCTGAAGGAGTGTTTGACTTCTGCTCCCGTTCTTGCCTTTCCTGTTGAAGGCATACCCTATGTCATCTACACTGATGCTTCTGAACAAGGCTTAGGGTGTGTTTTGATACAAGACGGAAAGGTGATCACCTATGCTTCCCTCCAATTGAAACTGAATGAAGCTAATTGGCCTATACATGATTTAGAGCTTGCTGCCATCGTTCATGCTCTGAAAATCTGGCGACACTGTCTCTATGGTGTGAAGTTTGAAGATTTCTTCGACCATAAAAGCTTGAGGTACCTATTGACACAGAAGGATCTAAATCTACAACAGCAAAGGTGGATGGAATATCTCAAAGATTATGACTTCACCATCACTTATCATCCCGATAAAGCAAACTTCATAGTTGATGCTTTAAATAGCAAGAAGGATGTTGTTTGTGCCGCTCTGAGATGTTCAGTATGGGAAAATCTTGAACATGTGACTAGTTGGAGACCTCAGCCTGTCGATTCAGTGGATGAAGACAAGTTGTGTTCATATGGATAGTTTGACTGTTACACCGACCTGGATCTCAAAAGTCATTGTTGCACAGCTGGAAAGTTCTGAGCTGGAAGAGATGAAGGCCTTGACCAAGGAACCGCAATCTAACTTCTCTGTCGGATTGGATGGTGTTGTTCACTTCAGACAAAGGTTGTAGATTCCCGACGTAGGTGATATGAGACAGAAGATTTTGAGTGAAGCTCATGGGTCCAAGTACACTATTCATCATGGCATAACAAAAATGTACAAGGACTTATAGCAAAGTGTGTGGTGGAAGAACATGAAGAATGATATATCTCTATTTGTCGTGAAGTGCTTGACATGTCAGCAAGTCAAGATAGAACATCAACAACCTGGTGGTCTTCTTCATCCTCTTAAAATTTTGGAATGGAAGTGGGAGAAGATCACAATGGATCCCCAAGTCTAAGAAAGGTTATGACCCAAGTCCAAGAAAGGTTATGATGTTGTTTGGGTGGTTGTTGATCGGCTTACAAAATCTGCTCATTTCTAGCCTTTCAAAACCAATTACAAAGTTGCGGATATGGCTCAGTTTTACGTTGAGTGGATTATACGCCTGCATGGAGTACCTGAGGTGATAGTTTTTGATTGTGACCCGAAGTTTACTTCTCGTTTATGGGGTCAGATTCAGGAGGAGATGGGTACTGACTTGCATTTTAGTACTACTTACCACCCGCAGACTGATGGTCAATCTGAGAGAACAATTCAGATTCTAGAGGACTTGCTTCATGCTTGTGTGATGGATTGGGGTGGTCCATGGGATCGGTATTTTCTATTAGCTGAGTTTGCTTACAACAATAGCTACCAAGCTAGTATTAGTATGCCACCTTTTAAAGTTCTCTATGGTAGACCATGTCGTTCACCTTTGCATTGGGATGATGTCAGTGAGCGTTCTCTAGTGAAGACCAATGACATGAAAATGACGATAGAAAAGGTACAGTTGATAAATAAATGCATGAAAGCTACTCAAGACCGACAGATGTATGCTGACAAGAAAAGGTATGATGTTAACTTCCTAGTGGGTGACTATGCATTTTTGAAGATCAAGCCTATCCATTTTATTGCTAGATCTAAAGTTAAAGGCAAGTTGAGTCCTCACTATGTTGGACCATTTGAAGTCTTAGATAAGGTTGGAGACTGTGCATACTTCTTAGATTTACTTCCTTCCTATGATAAGATTCATAATGTGTTCCATGTCTCTATGCTGAAGAAGTATGTGAAGGACTCTTCTCATGTGATTATTGTTGAGCCATTGGAGATACATGAGAATCTAACCTATGAAGAGATACCTGTGAAGATCATTGACTCCCAAGTAAAGTAGTTGAAAAACAAAGAGTTTGAGTTGGTAAAAGTTTTATGGAAATATCATGGTTTGGAAGAAACTACTTGGGAGTTGAGAGATGAAATGTTACGTACTCACCTTTCTCTTTTTGCTTGAGATTTCGAGGACGAAATCCTTTTAAAGGGGTAGAGTGTTGCAACACAATGAATCTTAGATGTAATCTCCATGTAAACCTTTTACCTAAGTTTTCCTTTCATTTCTATCCTTTTTGTCATTCATTGTTTAATTAGTGGAATTTATAGTGGTTTGGTGAACATTTATTCACTAATTGTACCAATATAAGGGTTTATGCACAAAATACCTCAGTGAAAGCTTAATTACCATAATTAAGTACTCTAAACCTTAATCTAACTTTTTTATGTAATTTGAAAACATAAAATGAGCCTAAGTTTTAAATTTGGTTCGATTTGGATGTTGTTTGTGCAAGTTATGCAATTTTAGGTACTTTCTGGACTTTTATGCAAATTACCCAATTGGGAGATTTTCTTTGCAAATTATCACCTGAATTTTAATCCTTAGATATTCCCTTACCATTATAGATATTTTGAACCATGGGGCACCTAGTTACACCTTGGTTTGAAGGTGTTTCTCTCCAAGGGCATTATAGGGATTACCCTCTTTATAAATGAGCTTATCTTTAAAAGCTATCAATCAATGGGGTTATTTCTTAGATTGGAGGACGGTGGGGATGGCCTAGAAGCCTCCATGGGCTTTTAGGACTGACCTTGGATATACAAGAATTCTCTATGAGTTATCCTCTTGCATGGCCATGAAGCCTTAGCCTAAGGACACATGGAAAGTCCCATAGACACCTCATGCTTGCCCCCTTCTTTATAAAGCCATGTCTACCCCTTCTCACCTCCCAATCCAAGAAGCAATCCTCTTCTTCTCTTTCCCCAATCTTTGAGCATCATCCCTTATATATTTGGCCACTAAGTTTCTGTCCCAAGGTAAAATAGGGTGCCTACCTTGGTGAAGAAGGCTCCTAGGGTTCCAAATTTCTCTATTTAGGATTTCTTAAGCTCCTCCTTGGTGATTTTGACAAAAACTAGTAAGTATCCTCCTTTCCTTCCCTGTTTTCATGCTGTTAGTATTCCTCCCACCTTCTTCCAGGTTGGAACCATGACCTTCCATGGTAAAACTCCACCTAGAACCCTAAAACATTTCATCTCCATGCTCTTTTGCTAGGGTTTGCACCTCTAAAGTGGAGAAGGTGATCTTTGCTCAAGAAAGGAGCTTGGCTTGGAACAACCAGACCTTCTAATCTCAGGATCCTTGCTGTTTGGACCTTCTTACCTTCCTAGAGGTGAGTTTTGTTAACCCCCTTCTCATATATTTCTTACTACATGCTTAAAGCTCATGCTTCTATGTTTAAAATCGATGATTTCCATCTCTTTTTACCATGTTCTTCTAGGGTTTTGGTTTTCTTGCTGTTTTACCTTCTCTAGAAGCTCTAGTTTGGTTACCTATGCAACTTCAAACCTGATATTGGGTCAAATGGTGTTTTCTCCCTCTCCCCCTCTCTTCAATTATCTCGATCGTTTTGATGATGTGGCAATTTACCATTGGTCAGTATTGAAAAATTCATATCTTCTAATCCACTTATCCAAATTTGACAAATAAATATGTTTTGGAATTGGAAAATTAATCTATATCAAGGTCTGATTTTATGGTTTGATGAAGGGCGGTTTTGGTAAAATGAATTTGATGCATAAAATCCATAAAAATCCATCTTAATCATCATAACTCCAAAATTAACATTAAAATATGTTTTCTTCATCAAGAGAACCTAATAAGTTCATTGGTGATATTTTCAAAATCTAAATTTGAGTTTTGCTAAAAAAATATGAAATTAGGATTTCTTTATATTAATGTGCACTATGTACTCTAATACTTATTAATACATTGAAAATAGGCAAAGTGGAACTTGGACTCAATTAAAGTGGTGAAAGTTAGTAATTGATATCAGTAAGAGAGGCATGTGCATTCCTTACACCCTATTTGGGATAATTGCAGCCAAACCCTATATTTCCCTAATGAGGCTTAGATGAACCCTAAATCTTCTATTCTTGAATCCTAATGTTGTTCATGCCTCAAATCAAATTATAATTTCTTCTTGTTTGGGTCTTATACCCCACTGCCATGCCTATTGAATATTATGACTACTCTTGCCATGACAACTTTTCTAGCATGTAGATTTATGTTCTATTTAATTTAAAGTAGCGATACTTATGTACAACCACCCACAGAGGGCATGTATTTAATCGTCATGTGGAATGTTTTTATTTTCCCCTATATAATTGTGTAGGTGATTGGGAATGTCTTATTCTCCCCTCACCTATAGGTTAGAGGTCTGGTATGTGCCTCAACCCTACTTAGTTAGGTAGACATAATTATCTTACATGCAAATCCTTTTTAATATAATTGTTAATGGCAAGTTTCTTTTGAATATAGCCTCATACTCTTGTTAACTTCATCTTATGATGAACCCTAACATGTAATTATTTGCTTTACTTATCTTGTTGTCATAGACTAGTTTTGTGACACATACCTTGTTTTCTTTCTCCTTTTACTGGGTGCTTTCCCAACCACCCAGGTGCTGATGTTGAGCAAGGAGAAGGACAAGTTTGAAGGAAGTCATCTCAAGAGTATATCTCAAGCTCGCTGAAAGGATGTCTAGGTTGCTATAGCTAGATCCTTTTCTCTTATCTTTTTCTTTTGGGAATAATCATGCAATGAACAATGAAAGCCATGTAATAGGCTTAGTACTTTTATTTCTACTGCTATTGACATTTTATAATGTATCTGGTGTATGCTTATTTACTTGGAATGTTATACATGCATCCCTCAATATCTTTTGTCTTTCTAAAAAGATGGATGTTTTGTACTTCCTTTAGATTTTAGTAAGGAGGTGATCTCACCTCTTTATAGCATGGTATCAGAGCCTTTAGGCAACTATTAAGACATGAAGTTGAAGCAAAGGTGTCTAGAATGGATCAGGGTTTTGGGGACTGGCAATATTTTTCTCGGCACCACTAGCTTGGTTTATGAGGACTCCCGTGCCCATATGATACCGGCCTAGCCCGAGCTGATACGAATTGCCCAAAATAGTATGCATTTAGGCAATAGCATTCTAGATATTATTTTCTCATCTATGATTCTATTCTTTTCTCATCTATGATTCAAATACTCTTGCGAACTTAATATGTTAACCCTACCTTTCAGGATAGGTGACTTGTTTGATAGCAGGAATCAGAGAAAGGAGTCAAACCCTGATGACTCCAATGGGGGAAACACTCCTGTGACTCCTGCCGGCCATAGTGTGGTCAACCCTACTACTCCGGGCACCCCCACCTTCACACCAGAGCAAGAGTTGGCAATGCTACGCCAGTTTCTCTCCACCATGATGGGCAGCTCCACACAGTGGCCGCCAACACCAAAAAGGCGAGGGAGTTCACCCTCACCGACTTCATAAAGATGCAGCCACCCTACTTCAAGGATGAAAGTGAACACAACATGGTGGATAAAGCCAATGACTGGGTGTTGGCTTTGGATCGGACCTTCAAGGGTATGGCATGCCCTCCTCACTAGAAGGTTCGGTTCGCGACATGTGTGATGGACAGACTGGCACATGTCTGGTAGAATGGTGTCGCCCACACTTGAGACACCTCTACCATGGAGTGGGACCAGTTCCTTAAGCTCTTCAGGGAGAAGTACATCTGTCCTGCCTTCCTGAGGAAGAAGGAAGTTGAGTTCTATAGCCTCAGGTAGGGAAGCATGAGTGTGGCCGACTACAACCAATAGTTCCTACTTCTGGAATGCTACGCCGCCGATCTTGGAGCCGAGAGAAGGGCAACGTTGTTCTTGGAGGGCCTGAACTACCAAGTGGGCTAAAGTCTTGTTCCACAACTTCCACTCACCTTCCAGTAGATGGTGGATAAGGCCCTAGTCATCAAGTCCAACCCAGGATTCCAATCCTATGGACACAGTAATGGCTACAACAACAACAAGAGGAAGAACCCTACCCATAATGAGAATCGCGGACGTGATCGGTGCAATAGGTGCTCTCGCCACCATCCTCTAGGGAGATGTCCAGCCAACAATACACCTGCTCATAGAAACAATCGACCTCCTACAACCTGCTATGAGTGTGGCTAAGTTGGGCATATCTGACCACTCTTCCCCCATTTTCAGTAGGGCCAGAATAATGCCAAGTAGCTGCATCAACCAAGGCAGAATCTGCCTCTGCAGAATAACAACAACAACAACAACTAGAACCCGAGGTGACCGCCAGTGGAGAGACAGAATGGGAGAGTGTTTGCTCTCAATGCTGAGGAAGCAGGCGAATATAATGAAGTTATTGAAGGTACCTTGCATCGTAATATGCATCCTATAAAGGCATTGTTTGATTTTGGCTCATCCAATACCTTCATATCCTGTCAGCTTGCTTCTATGTTAGAAATAGAATCTGAGTATATGGATCATATATTAGATGTAAAAACCACTACTGGTAAGATCTTCTCTTCGTATATCCAAACTCCGACCATGGACCTATGTATATCTGGTATAATATTTCCCTCAGATTTCAACTTGCTCGACATGACCACCTTTGATGTCATCCTAGGAATGGATTGGTTGAAGAGGTACACAGATATTTTGTTTTGTGAAGAATCAAAGGTTAGTTTGTCACATCCTGTTGAGAGAAGATTGTGTATCAATGGTAGGAAGCGAGAGGATCGACAATTTGTTATCTCCGCCATCAAAACTGAAAAGCTAGTCTCGCAAGGGTGTAGAGCTTTCTTAGCCTCTATAGTCCTCAAGGCTACACCTCCTTCTCTCGACCACATAGATCTGGTGAAGGATTTCCCGAATGTCTTTCCCGAGGAGTTACCCAATTTGCCACCAACTCAGGGGGTGGAGTTCTCCATCGAGCTTGTATCCAAAACTTCACCAATATCGAAGTCGCCTTATCGCTTGGCCCTTGCCGAGCTTCTTGAACTGAAGAAGCAACTAGAAGAGCTTCTCGACATGGGCTTCATCCGCTCCAATGTTTCACCTTGGGGAGCCCCTGTCTTGTTCGTGATAAAGAAGGATGGTTCGATGCAGATGTGTATGGACTACCGCATGCTTAACCAAGTAACAGTGAAGAACCGTTATCCTTTGCCTCACATCGACAACTTGTTCGACCAGATGAAGTCAACCACTGTGTTCTCCAAGATGGATCTGTGAAGTGTCTACTACCAGATGCATGTGAAGGATGATGATGTCCCGAAGACGACGTTCATAACTCGCTATGGGCATTATGAATTCATGGTCATGCCTTTCGGCTTGACAAATGCCCCTGCTGCCTTCATGGACTTGATGAATCGAGTGTTTCGCCCATACCTTAACAAGTTTGTGGTGGTGTTTATCGATGACGTTTTGGTTTATTCTGAGACATTAGAACAACATCGTGAGCATCTACGGATTATACTCTAACACACTGCGAGAAAATCAACTCTATGCAAAATTCTCAAAGTGTGAGTTCTGGATAAAGGAAGTGGTGTTTCTGGGTCATGCGATTTTTCTCGGACATGTAGATGTTGATCCTACAAAGGTAGAAGTTGTGACCAAGTGGAAAGCTCTGAAGAATCCCTCAGAGATCTCTAGTTTCCTCGCCTTAGTAGGTTACTGTCAAAGGTTTATCAAGTGATTCTCTGAGTTGGCCTTGCCTTTAACCAAGCTGACGCAAAAGGAGGTCAAGTTTTCTTGGACACCATAATGTGAGAATAGTTTCCAAAAGTTGAAGGAGTGTTTGACTTCTGCTCTCATTCTTGCCTTTCCAGTTGAAGGCATACCCTATGTCATCTACACTTATTCTTTTAAACAAGGCTTAGGGTGTGTTTTGATACAAGATGAAAAGGTGATTACCTATGCTTCCTGCCAATTGAAAATGAATGAAGCTAATTGGCCTACACATGATTTAGAGCTTGTTGCCATCATTCATGCTCTGAAAATCTGGCGACACTATCTCTATGGTGTGAAGTTTGAAGTTTTCTCTGACCATAAAAGCTTGAGGTACATGTTGACATAGAAGGATCTAAATCTATGATAGTAAAGGTGGATGTAATATCTCAAAGATTATGACTTCACCATCACCTATCATCCCGATAAAGCAAACGTCGTAGCTGATGCTTTAAGTAGTAAGAAGGATGTTGTTTGTGCCGCTCTGAGATGTTCAGTATGGGAAAATCTTGAACATGTGACTAGTTGGAGACCTCAACCTATCAATTCAGTGGATGAAGACAAGTTGTATTCATATGGCTAGTTTGAATGTTATGCCGACCTGGATCTCAAAAGTCGTTGATGCACAGTTGGAAAGTTCCGAGCTGGAAGAGATGAAGGCCTTGACCAAGAAACCGCAATCTGACTTCTTTGTCGGAGTGGATGGTGTTGTCCGCTTCAGACAAAGGTTGTAGATTCCTGACGTAGGTGATCTGAGACAGAAGATTTTGAGTGAGCTCATGGGTCCAAGTACACTATTCATCCTGACACAACAAAAATGTACAAGGACTTATAGCGAAGCGTGTGATGGAATAACATGAAGAATGATATATCTCTATTTGTCGTGAAGTGCTTGACATGTCAGCAAGTCAAGATCGAACGTCAACGACCTGGTAGTCTTCTTCATCCCCTTGAAATTCCAAAATGAAAGTGGGAGAAGATCACAATGGACTTTGTTACTTGTTTCCCCAAGTCCAAGAAAGGTTATAACCTAAGTCCAAGAAAGGTTATGATGTTGTTTTGGTGGTCGTTTATCGGCTTACAAAATCTGCTCATTTCTTTCCTTTCAAAACCAATTACAAAGTTGTAGATATGGCTCAGTTTTATGTTGAGTGGATCGTACGCCTGCATGGAGTACCTAAGGTGATAGTTTCTTATCATGACCCGAAGTTTACTTCTCGTTTATGGGGTCATACTCAGGAGGAGATGGGTACTGACTTGCATTTCAGTACTGCTTACCACCCACAGACTGATGGTCAATCTGAGTGAACAGTTCAGATTCTAGAGGACTTGCTTCATGCTTGTGTGATGGATTGGGGTGGTGCATGAGATCAGTATTTGCCATTAGCTGAGTTTGTTTACAACAATAGCTACCAATCTTGTCACACCCCGATCTCACACTAACCACTAATCACAAGATTAGGGCGCGATGGAGGGATTATCACATAAACAAATCACTGAGAACTTTTTCTTTTTTAAAACCTCGTAATGATATCTGAATTATTGCTGTAAACTAAAACATAATAAACTATTGCGGAAGCATTTCAATTAAACTGGCTAGAGAACATAAACAGAGTTTACAACATGTAACATTGTTTAACAGAAAGTAAAACATAACAGATAATTTACATCTTTTACTCATTCGCCATACATACTCTCTCTCTCCCACACCATGTCCCAAGGACCGAGGGGAAAGGATTAAGAGACCACTATCTAACTAACTACATATACCTTCTACTGACTAGGGTGGTAAGATCCTTCAGATTCCTGGAATTGTCGCTGACCTGAAAATGTTTGAGTAGAGGAGTGAGCCTACTCGCTCAGTGAATAGTTTTTCATTTAACTATCACTAAACAACTCGTTAAGTTTATTATTCAGATTAATATACAAGAAATACAACATTGAGCAGTTCTAAAACAATATAATTGAAATAACAAAGAATGTAAATATTGCATCCAAAGAATAACTACTAGAAGACTATGCTCTAGTCTTCCTTAACTCTTTCATTTATAAGGAACTCTGTGAACCTATATGATCATATTTTAGCTTATGCCCTGATCTATGCAGTGTACTCTGCATAGAGACTCGCAGTGCACTATGGCCACACCGTACAAGACTTAGAGACACACCCGGGAAATGCTAAGTCTGACTGCCAGTCCTGGTCTGCTACATGACCCACAGGCTCTCCGGCCTGACTCATAGGCTCTCCGGCCTTCTCTGCACTCATCCTGAGTGCTCTGGACTCCTCCTCTAACCTGAGCACACAGGCGCAGGGAGTCAACACTGGGTTACCACCAGAATTACTCAACCGGTTGGTGTTGGATAACCCTTCTGTCCTCGTGCCACCAGAATTTCTCAACCGGTTGATGTTGGACACGAGTTTCACCCCTAAGGTACAGACCTCTCAAAGGGGTTCTACGGTGTTCAGGGCACATAAGTCTAACATTAACATTATAGGTACATTTTAAACAGAAATCATAACTCATTTAACATTTCTCACAAGGCTCACACGGCCTGCCATATCATATCATAAGAAACATCATAACTCATGTATTCGACATATATCATGTCTGCCCAACAAGTATTCTCATTTTAACATTTCATACATATATGCATGATCTCAGTAACATCCCTTTCTAGGGCATGTCATATCTCATCACCTGCAATTCACGAGATATGTATTGTGAAAATAAGAAACCCTGTAGTATATATATACCAACTCAAAGAGAATAAGCATGTAAAGTTAAATGCACAAGAAACATACAATTCAACAGTTAAGCATCACCACATCTCATATTGAGAATTTTGATATCAAAATACTTGATTCATTGTACACCCTATCCTTAGGGTTTCAGTTACCTCATTCACTTATCACATGGCAACACCCTATCCTTATATCATGCATCTGCTAATTTACTAAAATCTATACTGTCTGACTTTATACCCAACCCGTACCATTTTCAGGCGTGTACTTCTAATTTCAACATTCACACTGAACAATATAGGTTCCGATGAACCATATAAATTCACTGATTTAATTCACACTGATCAGATGCTAAATTAAGTCATATAGAAGGGTAACGAAACAATTTATGAAATAAAAGTCGGGCGACACCAAATGCTGCCCAACGCCTGATAACGACTGTTATCAGCTTAAAACGTGCACAAAATAGAAAATATTCAAACGCCTGAATTTATTAATGATAAATGAATGAAATCCTACTCACAAGGATTCGGGATGCCCGAATTCGTCCGGGGATGCGTTCAGGGTCTGATTCCGGGTGGATTTCTATTGTCTTCTACCTTGGAATTTGCACTGTTCACGGTTGTTTGCACAGAACAAACCAACGCTTAATCCAAGTTGACAGAAAAGCTTTGATTGATGATTGGAACTTAGCTAGGAGCTGTGAAATCTGCTGAAACCTCTGAATCAGAGCTCAAGGTAGCTCCTCAGCTGCTAGGTGCCCAAAACGGTGCCCTTCTGCCCAAGCTACAGCAACCGCAACTGCTGCTCGCCGCATGTCAAGATGCACAGCAACTTGCTAGGTGTTGATTCAGAGCTAGCTGGTTGTAGATTCGTGGTGTGGACCTCGAGCCGAGCTCAGAGGTGTCGTCCCTGGTATTGGCCGCACCTAATGAGCCCCCCCCCTTGGGCGCTGCTTCGTGCAGCTCCAGCTGCAGGTCGGCCGCCTGCTTGGGGCGCCGCCTTGCTGGTCGTGGTCATGGATAGGGGAGAGAAGAGAGGAAGGAAGGAGGTAGAAGAAGGAGGGGAGTGGCACCCTGCTAGATCGGAGCCCAGGGCCAGGAAATCACCCCATGATCGCCCCCTTTGCTCGTGACCTACTTCAGATCTATCGGGCACCGCTCTGACGGTTTGCCTGTTCTATCGGGTGAGAATGAAAATGGGATAAGGAAGAAAGGAAACGTTGGGGTTAATAAGCTAATAAATGGGTAAATTGAAAAATCAACCCAAGAACTCAAAAGTGTCATAACTTTCGCCTCGTAGGTCCAAATAACCTGATTTCTTTTGCATCTTTTCAAGTGTGAGATCCTCTAGAATCACAAGGCATGAAAGCATGCTAATTAGACTGTTTCACTGGTTCAAATCTCTAATTGCATCAGTGATCACTTAACTTAACTTAATCATCTTAATTATGCCCTAATTGTATCTTATATACTTAATTCAACTTTATCAACTTGATGATGCACTAACCACCACATGAGCACTTAAGTCAGCTCAATTAACTTAATTATGTACTAATCATGATACTTACACATTAACTTTGATACGGGTCATAACAATCTCCCCCCTATAAGAATTTCGTCCCGAAATTCCTAAAAGAGAAAAGGAAACTTGTTACGCATCTCAGATTCAAGCTCCCACGTAGATTCCTCTAGGTTATGATTCCTCCACAAAACTTTTACTAAAGGTATCTCGTGATTCTTAAGTTTCTTGATCCTTCGATCAACTATCTGAACTGGTCCCTCAACATAGGACACATCTGATCTGAGTTGTGCAGGTTCTGGGTCAACTATCTTTTCTGTACCAGGATAGCATTTCTTCAACATGGATACATGGAACACATCATGCAGATTAGACAATTCAGATGGAAATTCTAACCTATAGGCTACAGGTCCAATCTTCTCAATGATAGGATACGTGCCCATAAACCTAGGAGTCAGTTTGCCTCTTTTACCAAACCTCAACACTCCTTTCCACGGTGAAACCTTCAGGTACACTTCATCACCAACGTCAAACTCTAAGAGGTTAACGCCTCTTCTCAGCATAACTATTATGCCTATCCTGAACAACTATCAACTGCTCTCAGCATGTCCTCAAGAGTCTGAATGGTCCTCTCTGACTGACCATCCGTCTGTGGGTGAAAAGTTGTATTGAACCTCAACTTTGTGCCCAAAGCTCGATGCAACTGATTCCAAAACCTAGATGTGAACTTAGAATCCTTATCTGATATAATTGAAACCAGGATACCATGTAACCTATCTATCTCATCCACATATATCTTAGCTAACTTTGGGACATCAAAGGTTGACTTAACAGGAAGAAAGTGAGCAGACTTAGTCAATCTATCCACAATCACCCATATCGAGTCACAACCTCTAGGTGTCCTGGACAACCCTATCACAAATTCCATTGTGATATGTTTCCACTTCCACTCTGGTATACGAAGAAATTGCAAAGTACATGTAGGTTTCTGGTGCTCAGCCTTAACTTGCTGTCACACACTGCACCTAACCACCTATTCAGCTACATCCCTCTTCATACCAGGCCACCCATACAATTCCTTGAGATTCCTGCACATCTTAGTGTTGCCAGGATGCATAGCGTACATTGATGCATGTGCTTTCTTAAGAATATACTCTTTCAAATCACTGTCTCGAGGTACACGCAACCTGTCATGCTAATACAACACGCCATCATCTGAAAACCTAAACTTTGGTTTCTTCCTCCTGTCATGTCATGCATGATCTACTGTAACTCACTGTCACCCTACTGAAGTTCCTTGATCTGATCGTAAAAAGTAGGCTTGACTTGCATCTGTGCAATCAAACCACTCTGCTCTGTCACCCCTAAGTCTAAGTTCAACTTTCACATTTCTACTAGCATGTCTTTCTTGAAACATGCCATACAGAATGCATCAACTGTTGAACTTAACTTTATGCTCAAAGCATCTGCTACCACATTCGTATTTCTAGGGTGATAATCTATCGTCATATCATAAAGATAGTGACGTCGTGTCTTAAGAGGATGAACTACATTAGCTAACTTCAAATCATGTATCAGGTAATACTCCTCATTCTATGCTACTTACTTCTTGTTATTACTGTAAGAATTTATTTCATAACGCACTTCACTTATTTTATATTTCTTATTTTGTTCAAAACACATTTGTTACATTTCAAATTTATATCTCACTCTTTCTCCAAGTCATTTTCATATTGTTTATCTATCTTTCAGATTAGCTACCTTTAAACCCTGGATTTTATTAATGCTAGTTTACTTCTCATAGTATAAATCTCATGATCTTGTTATATAGAGATGCTGGTATTCAAGGTCAAATCACTAGCGACATCCCTTGAACAACTACAACTCTAAGCATTTTAGGGTTTGATCCTTATTAATAACATAGAGTTATTGTGATGTAACTTTACTCCCTTAGTTTGAAATTCAAACTTTGGATCTCATAAGTTTTACTAAATTCTTCCTTATTATATCACTGGAATTTTTCTTTCTATTACTTGGACATTTAGATAAATTACATTCTCAATTCATCTTGCTAGGGTTTCATTACTATACTGTGTGTTATCATTTCACTCACTTAGACGTCTCTACCATGGTAGTTATGTATCAAATATGATGCATTCATTTTCCAAAATTACGCATTTATTCTTTATTTTTGGAACTAGTTTGTTAGTCCATAGAGACTTAGAATACAAAGGTAGTATGTATGAATGTATTCAACTTTATAATAAAGATATACATTCCATACTCTCAATTATGTCATGCAATCTTCATTCTTTAATCAAGGTCATCATTTCTATCATTTCTCTTGATTCAACTAAATTTCTTATCTTGGTCTTATGATTTACATAAGACTCTTTATTTCTATGTACTTATTGCATACCCAACTCTTATCTTCTATTTTCCCTTTGCTTTGAAGTATAAAAATTATGTTACTCTATTACATGATCAATTCCATGGTTGATTCTTACTATCTTAGCCCTTACATACTATTCTCATATCTTCCATATTCTCATATTTAGAAATCATATAATACTAATCATTAAACTTAATCTGAACCTTACATCGTATTCCTTTATTTCCAATTAAGGATTGCTAATATGAGGTTCCAACGTTGAGCCTCCAATATCAGTTCCAACAGATTCTTAGCTATTCTAATCTTTCCCTTATATCTCAACATCTTAGTGTATGTACATTTTTACTATGATATGTCATATTTATCCAGAGTCTATTCTTATTATACTATTTATAGGAGTTGTTAGATCCCAGTAACACATCTTGTCAGCCGGACCAGGCCGAACCTGCAGTCCTGAAGCCAAGAGCTACTCAGGATTAACCAACTCCTATTGATCTCAAACATGTGGAAAGAATATCCACTTAGGGCAAACTCATTTAAACATAACTTTTGGTCTACTTGATACAAAGAATATAAACAATAAATAAATCACTTCATGACACACAACAATATAAAGGAATCATATTTATTCTACTAACTAAAAATCTAAATTCATACATATAAGAGCATTTCTAGTGATTTCCAATCAAATAAGCAATATAAGGCAAGAGTTGTATCACATTCTATGTTTAATCTCTTACTCCTACATTAATTTCCGGTTTCTTAACCCTAAGATTTCTAGGGTTTCTCTCTAGCCCATCCTTCCTCTGCATACCTGGCCAGGGCATCCAAAGAAGAATAGACAGAGTAGCTTGATACTGGTCAATCTAAGTATTCAGACACCTGGCCAGGGTATCTAAACACTCAGACCTCCCAGAGCTAAAAACATATCACTTCCTATTTGCCTCACTTATAACTTTATCTTTTAATCCTAATGATTCTTAACGACTCAGCCTAAGCTCTTCACTTGGTTCTCGTGACCACGTCCTCTTCCTGCCATCTGCAATAGTATAACAGAACACTTCCTGTTAGAAAATTACAGTTAGAAGGAAGACACTTAAGTCCTAATCCTATTGGTCTCTTATCGTCCCCTGACCTTGACTTAGAATAACCATGTACTCAACCTATGCTCTGATACCAAGATGTCACACCCCGATCTCACACTAACCACTAATCACAAGATTAGGGCGCGACAGAGGGATTATCACATAAACAAATCACTGAGAACTTTTTCTTTTTTAAAACCTCGTAATGATATCCGGATTATTGCTGTAAACTAAAACATAATAAACTATTGCGGAAACATTTCAATTAAACTGGCTAGAGAACATAAACAGAGTTTACAACATGTAACATTGTTTAACAGAAAGTAAAACATAACAGATAATTTACATCTCTTACTCATTCGCCATACATACTCTCTCTCTCCCACACCATGTCCCAAGGACCGAGGGGAAAGGATTAAGAGACCACTATCTAACTAACTACATATACCTTCTACTGACTAGGGTGGTAAGATCCTTCAGATTCCTGGAACTGTCGCTGACCTAAAAATGTTTGAGTAGAGGAGTGAGCCTACACGCTCAGTGAATAGTTTTTCATTTAACTATCACTAAACAGCTCGTTAAGTTTATTATTCAGATTAATATACAAGAAATACAACACTGAGCAGTTCTAAAACAATATAATTGAAATAACAAAGAATGTAAATATTGCATCCAAAGAATAACTACTAGAAGACTATGCTCTAGTCTTCCTTAACTCTTTCATTTATAAGGAACTCTGTGAACCTATATGATCATATTTTAGCTTATGCCCTGATCTATGCAGTGTACTCTGTATAGAGACTCGCAGTGCACTACGGCCACACCGTACAAGACTTAGCGACACACCTGGGAAATGCTAAGTCTGACTGCCAGTCCTGGTCTGCTGCAGGACCCACAGGCTCTCCGGCCTGACTCATAGGCTCTCTGGCCTTCTCTGCACTCATCCTGAGTGCTCTAGACTCCTCCTCTAACCTGAGCACTAGTGTGCTCCCGCTAGAGGCTTGCAACAAGTGCAATCCACGAGGTCGGGAGGCACGGGATGATGGATGGGGTCCTTAGCTTTCGAAATTTGTAAGGTCCCAGACTAACTACCTACGTCTACTAAGACACTACGCCCGCAAGCGCACGGGGTCGTGTCGTAGTATAGGTGAGGCGGCAAGTACGGGGTCGAACCGTGGAGATAGAGGGGGCGCTAGAGTTAGAAAGCGTGAGCTACGTTCCTAGTGTGGAGAGTAGGGTTTTTAGGGTTTTAAGGTTGATTGTTGATTGATTAAGCTAGACGAGCAAGTAGGAAACACAATGTGAAACTAAGTTATCAAAAGGCTTAATTAGCAATCTAAGTTAACAAGCTATCTAAACAAGAGCAAGAACGAACTACGCTAGACTAAGCAAGCAACTAGCAATTTAGAACCTAAGTTAATCACTAAGCAACATGAAAGACCTAAATTAACACTAGCTACCAAAACCAGGCAATTGACTAAGTTAGACTAAAGCAAATGAACTAAGCTAGCATTAACAAGCAAATTAGGCAATCAGGGTTTTAAGCAATTAGATGAAGGAGGTGGGTCGTTTGGGAATGTGACCTTGACATTAGTTGGGGGATGTCACCATAATAAGCAATTAACATATCTCATTCTAGATTACCAAACCAAACAACAAGGTGGGTGCTATGAGAATTTACCCTAAGCTACTAATTGGAGAACTAGGGCTAGGTGTAATTCTCATAGGACGTACCAAGTATAGGTCTCTAGGATAAGTGGTATTAGTCAATTGAGGACCAAGGGTAAGGATGGGAGTAGAGATGAGGGTATTTGACCTCATGCCACTAGCCACCTCAGCCCTTAGGAAATCCTAGGCAATTGCACTAATCACACTTATACTAATTACTTAGAACTCACATTTGCATGTAGGAAGAAGGTGATTATGTAGGAAGATAGGGGGCTAGCTAGGGATCTGAATTAAGGACCTAGGAGCCAATCCTATGATAGCTACATAGAAACCAAAACATCCTAGGGACAAATGTCTTCAAACACCACAAGGCAAGCAATTAATGTAATTAAACAACAACCACATGCACAAGCAATGGGAAATGAGATATAAGCAAAGGAAATCATCATAGAAATGAAATATGTTCATTACAAATTATATTCCCCCAACATGGTATCAAAGTCACATTTTTTTTGCCCCAAACAGCCCACCCAAGGGGGCTTAGCTATACATGATCAAACTAGGAAAAGAAGGGGATAGAAGAAGGGAAAACGCCATGAAGCTCAATGTAGTGGCCTCCTTCTTCACCTCCAAGTAGCTGCAAACGACCTCCCTCCTCCAAAGGTGCAGGGGTGCATGAAAATGGTGGAATGGATGGATAGAAACCTAGAGAAACTAGGTTTCTATGGTGGAAATGAGTGGAAAATGGATGGAAATGGGGTAGATTGCAAAGAAATGGGTGGATTGGAGCAAAGGATGCAATGGCAGCAGCTAGGGTCGGCTAGGAGTGCTTTCTGGGTGCTGTCCTCGAGCCCTAGGAGCCACTAGTGCTTATATAGGAGCTAGGGTTAAGTGGGGGTAAAAAAGGAAAAACAGTGGAAAAGTCTGCTGGAATGAAGGCCACCACGACCGTGATGAAGGGCCACGGCCGTGGTGAAGAGGGTAAAACATGGCCGTGGTCAGGTGGTACGACTATGGTGAAGGGGAACTGGAAATGAAAGGAGTGGCTCAATACGACCGTGGTGAGGGGCCACGACCGTGGTGAAGTGGCTGGGCCACGGGCGTGGTGTGCGGCCACGGGCGTGGCAGCTGGCAAACTTTCCCCTGTTGATTCCTTGGCAATAAACATTACGGCCGTGGGCAGTGGCCACGGCCGTGGTGAGGGCTTGAGCAGGCTGATGAGCTTCAAACTTTGTCAAATTCGGATGTCCTTGCTTGGTGATGACTCTTTGGCCACTAAGGTAGTTTGGGGGAGCTTTGGGGCCTTCTTTGGGCCTCTCCATCACACTCGTCCATCCATTGTGGTCCAAACACCTGAAAATAGTGCAACGAACATCCATAAGCGTATTTGCAATGATAATCAAATTGGGGGAAAATACTTGTAATCTAACATGTTTAGATGCAACTTATATACAAAACGACATAAGATGGAGCCCTAAAATAGGGATGCATCACCACCCCAAACTTAAAACATACTTGTCCTCAAGTATGCTCCAACTTGATCTCTCTTTTCCGTTCTTTTCAACAAAAACAAATGACAAATGCAAAGCAGCAGAAGGTTATTGAATATATATGGTCTTGGAAATGACTAAGTGCATGTGTCTCACATCTCTCCTCTCCTTTCACAACCCAATCATGAACTGAGCACTGAGCATACAAACTTCAAATATAAAGCATAGAAACACAAGTTGTCCATATATCCTTTATGTCATTCCGGGTAAACCGTTTCATGTTGATGTTAATCACAGGTGACTAGGAGTGTTGTTTCACTTTCATGCATTCGGTCTTATGCTTCAAACCACACTAGATGATCCACTTGGCTATAGAAAGGGTAAAGTGAGCTAGATTTGATGTTTTCTAGCTCAATGGGTATAAAAGAAGAAGAAAGGGTTGCAGTAGGATTTGGAGTGCTTTTACACACTCTTCTTTTCTTTATTTGAATGCTCTTAAACAGGAGCATCCTTTTATTTTATTTTTGCTTTTCTTTTTCTTTTTCTCTGCCCTTGGTGTAGATAGGGCATATGGCGGATAGAGTGAAGCGGGGAGATAAAGATGTGGCCACCCCAAACTTTTGGAGGTGGCCACGGCTAATATGTGCACTTTGGCATCTTTTATGAGGCGGAGGGGTATGAAGATGGTGGAAGAATAGTCGGATCAAAGAGGGGTCATCAGTGTAGTTTTCAACATATGATTCCCTGCATGAAAGCTACTTCAACACTTCACCAAGTAATATCACATCACATGATAGAATTAACATAAAATTCATATTTCTACCAAGTGATTCCATTGGCTTTAAGCGTTTGTTGCTTGCTCAATTCATGATTCAACCAACACATTCACAGACTTAAGAGATGCGGTTCACATGTAAAAAGTCACAACCAAGACCATATATCAATAAAATCTAAGAATGTAGCATGCATTTGTCACAAGATTAAACTTTTTCATTTCAAACCTTGGAGATTAAGTCAAAACATCCTATTGGAGCAAGAATATTCAAGTCTGGGCAAAATTGGCCAAAATGGTGCCACTTTGCACAAAATCACATCTAAACCTACTTTAGGGAAAAAGTAAGTAAATCCTAGCTAAAACATGCAAAAATTAGCAAAAATCTACATGAGATGCAATGCATGGCTGAAATTTTGAAAAATTACGCAAAAATGACGAGAATGAAAACTACATGACATGCATGGATATGACAGAAAAAACAATAAAATGAAAACTAAACTGAATGGCGAGATGTGGAACAAAAATCACTAGATAGAGAGAAGGGTGCGTACCGCCCTACCCACCCCAAACTTTAGAATCATGATGTCCTCAGCATGAAACTATAGCTCAGGGTAGATAGGGGAAGTGTCAGTGCTGCTGCGAGGGCTGGTCCGGCCCCTGGGGGTGATCTGGAGGAGGGACGGTGCCTGTCGGAGGATGTTGGTACTAATAGTACTGTCCCCAGTATGCGTCCTGAGGCGGAGGGTAGGCTGCTAGATATTCCACTACACCACCCCAAAAATCTTCACCCCATTCGGGGTTCCTTGCTGCCTGGGCGTGGTTGTAGTGGTACATGTGGTTGACCTGGTAGTGTAATTGTTGTTGGTCTTGCCACATGCACTGCTGGGTGAGCTGCACCTGCTGCTGTATCTGATAAATTTCCTCAAGTTGTTCCTGGATGTGTGACATGTCATAGGCGTTGCTTGAGGGCTGCTGCAGCTGGGATGTTCCCTCATCCCTCCTTCGTCTTTGCCGGGGTCGCTCTTGTTCTTCAACTGGCTGTTCCTGCCCCTGCACATTTGACTCTGCCATTTCTTCATGTGCGGCAACGGCTCCCCTGATGTAGGTCTCTCTGGGGTGATCTTTCTCCCATTTTGCTATTTTGTCTCTCAGCTTGTAGTAGATTCCCAACACGGATAGAAGAGGCACCGTGTGGTATGGGAGCTCCAGCTCGAGATCCGGCATACTGGTAGTGAGATAAATCAGCCTATTGCCATCCTTCTTGATGGTGAGTGAGCGGATGAGATAATCCATATCAACATAATCTATCAGACACCCATCTTCGAGCCCAGAGAGATCATGGCCCAAACTGAGTGCAATTGAAGTGACCAACCCTCCCATGACAAATGGGGTTTTGCTCTTATAGGGTATGGACTTCATATGGTCGATAAGTAGCACTCCTAGGTTGACATGCTGCTTTTCTGTCATGTCTTTCAGGACGAACATTTCTTTTTGTGAGATCGTGCCCTGATTGTCATATCTTCCCACGATGGTATTAGCAAGGACTTTTTGCGTGTAGCGGATGAGAGGGTTGCTTAGAGCTGAAGTCTTCACCCTCCCTGCATAATACCCATCTCTTCCTGTCATTTGTTTCCAGAAAAGTACGTAATCATACTTCGAATCTTTTTCCAACAAGCCATCATCAAGTTCCTTGGCTTCCTCCGGACTTGCCGCAAAAATGTTGTTCAAGTCCTTCGATGTGAGAGTGTAAAAATGGCCTAAGATGGCAAACTTCAAAGCATCTTTTCCTCTCACTCTTGTCTTTTCCAGCGTAGCAAAGAACTCCTTGGTCATCTTTTCATATGAAACTTGGGGCGTGAAGAGAACATGCCACAACCCCACGGTTTTCAAGCTCTCTTCTACAGCCTCCTTGATGCCCAAGGTGTCAAGTATCTTCTCACTGCCATACCTCGTGGTGACTATTCGCCTCGTCAAGCATTCTGGGTATTTGTGAGAGATATGCCTTTGCCTCAGCCCCCTCCCATATGCAGTTCCTTCGGGCACCTTGCCCATGATATTTAGTCGTTCCTCCTCCATCTTTGCCAGAACATCATCATCCTCCATGGACAGTTCCATATCCTCATCTTCACTATTTTCATCGTCCACCGGCGTGTAAGTTTTCGAACCCGAAGTGGTATCCAGATTGTACCACTGTGCCAGTTGCTCCTCTCTGGGATGCAATTGCCGCACGGACTGCAACTGCTCATCTTGGCCCTCTGACACACGGGATGTGGATAGGCGTGATGTGGATGGCCCCACTTTTGTTCGTCGGGCTCGCGTGGCAGCTTCTGGTATTACTTCATCAACCATCTGATCGGGAGTAGCCTCCTCGGACTCCTCCTCTTCTTCTTCCTCTCCTCCCGCATAGGTCTCGTCGGTGAGGTGGATGCCGTCGGATGAGCGCGATGCGGAGGTGAGTGGAGATGGTGTGTGGGACGGTGCGGAAACGTTGGTGGAGGCATTTTTGGAACGCCGCCCTCCAGTGATGACGTTGAAGGTCGTCTTCGCCCCACTCTTCACCATCTTCCCTGCCTTCTTCATGATTTAGGTTGGAATTTCAAAAATGAGTAGGGAGTGGTGTGGGAGTGGATTGGGGGTGGAATGGAGAGGTAGGAAGGTTAGGAAGGTGATTGGGAGGTTTAACTTGGGTTTGGTGGATGAAAAGTGGGGTTTAGTGGAGGTTTTAGGTAGGGGATGTGGCTGGGCGGTTTTGAGAAGATGGTGGAGAAGGAGGTTCGATTGGGGGTGTATTTGCGGTGGAAGAGGGAGTAGGATGACTGGGGGAAGGTATGGTGGAGAAAGGGGGGTGATTGGGGGTGTTTTGGAGGGCTGGAGGTGGAAGATGAGTGCCCACGGTGGTGTTGGCGGCGTCACGGCCGTGCTCTGCGCGGGGGAGAAAAAGAAAAGAGGAAGGGTGGTTCGGAGAGGTTATATAGAAACTTGCTGAACCCGGTTCGGCCACGGTCATGGCCAATGGCCACGGTCGTGGTACTTCCACCAAAGAACGGGCGTGGCGTCAGCCCACGGGTGTGTTGTTGCCGAAAGAGTCTCGTCTGACCTCAACACGGCCGTGGCCGGAGGACACGGTCGTGTTTCTCTGAGTTTGTCACGGCCGTGGCCGGCTGACATGGTCGTGGGCCAAATCTCCAAAATCTCTGTTGGCTCCTGTAACCTTCGACCAATAGACATTACGGCCGTGGCCTTGTGCCACGGCCGTGTTGGGCTCTTGGACAACCTCAACTCAGCAGCATTTCATTTTTTTTTCTTCGATATTTCTCTCCTTAGTGCGTATCATCTGTCATTTCATCAAAACTAAAACAAAACTATCAAGCACGAGTGTGCGTGTGTGTATTCGTGTAAAATAAAACTAAAGTATCAAAAGAAGGGTTCGAGAATCTCAAACCACGTGGGTTGCCTCCCACTAGTGCTAAATTTAACGCCTTCAGCCAGGCTTATTGAATGTTGGACTTTTTCACTTTTTGGGAATCTTCAAAAGATCCTTGTAGTAAATCCCTTTCTCATCCTCGTCCAAACACTCCTCGTCATCATATTCTTCTTCTATCAGCATAACAACATCAAAATCCTGGTTAGCCTTGTCCAGGCCGATTTCAACGACAGGTTTTCACCTTTGTCCATTAACATCAAATTCCTTAGCTCCTTCTTTTGCACAAATGATCACTGCTCCGGATGGGTACACCTTCTTGACAAGGTAAGGACCTTCCCATCTAGAACGAAGCTTTCCGGGGAAGAACTTCATCCTTGAATTGTACAGCCATACCCATTTTCCGGGCTCAAACTCTTTCTTCTTTATGATCTTGTCATGTAGAAACTTGGTTCTTTCCTTGTAGTTCTTTGACATTTCATAGGCTTCATGTCGCATCTCTTCTAGCTCATGCAATTGAAACTTTCTTCTCATTCTGGTGCTCTCTTCATCAAAGTCCATCCTCTTCGAGGCCCACAGCGCCTTGTGTTGCATCTCAACCGGCAAATGGCAACTCTTACCATAGACAAGCTTGAATGGTGTAGTGCCAATCGGGGCTTTATATGCAGTCCTATATGCCCATAAAGCTTCATTGAGTCGAAGTGACCAATCCTTACGGTTCGGTCGCACCGTCTTCTCCAAAATGAGCTTTCTCTCCCGATTTGCCAACTCAACTTGACCACTCGTTTGAGGGTAGTAAGGAGTAGCTACACGATGGTTCACCCCATGTCTCTTTAGCAATCCTTCAAAAGTGCAGTGAATGAAATGACTCCCGCCATCACTAATCACAGCCCTTGGAACACCAAAATGGCTAAAGATGTTGGATCTCATGAAATCACACACCACTTTATGATCATTTGTCCTTGTTGCCACAGCCTCAATCCATTTTGATACATAGTCTACGATGACCAAGATGTAGGCATACCCGAAAGAAGGGGGGAAAGGACCCATAAAGTCGATCCCCCAAACATCAAACACTTCTACCACCAAGATAGGTGACAAAGGCATCATGTCCCTCTTGGAGATAGTGCCCACTTTTTGGCACTTGATGCAACTCTTACAAAAGTCATGAGCATCTTTGAACAATGTTGGCCAGTAGAATCCACATTGAAGAACTTTTGCGGCCGTGTGTTTCCCTCCAAAATGGCCTCCACACACTCCAGAATGGCACATAGATAAGACTTTTTGCTGCTCCATCTCCAGAATGCACCTCCTAATGAGTTGGTCCGGGCAATATTTAAAGAGGTGAGGG
The DNA here is from genome assembly GCA_963693085.1 of Alisma plantago-aquatica. Taxonomy (NCBI): domain Eukaryota; kingdom Viridiplantae; phylum Streptophyta; class Magnoliopsida; order Alismatales; family Alismataceae; genus Alisma; species Alisma plantago-aquatica. Next base: position 610,584,490 of record OY856414.1, read on the forward strand.
TCATCCCAAATGTAGTTCTTTACCATAGCAAACAATCTCTTGCTTTCCTCTCTTGTCCACATGCTCGATATCCTTCCACTAGCCAGGAAATTCGCTATGTGCTTGTACCATGGCTTTTGGACAGATGAGACTAAGATGAGTTGTTCATGTGGCATTGTCTCTTTGATTGGACTTGTCACATCAAAAGGTCCATCAAGATGGGAGAGATGATCTGCAGCACCATTTTCTATTCCTTTCTTATCCACGATTTATATGTCAAATTCTTGGAGCAACAAAATCCATCGGATCAACCTTGGCTTTGAGTCTTTCTTGGACATGAGATACTTCAGCGCAGCATGGTCCGTATAGATTGTCACTTTGTTTTGCAAGAGATACGGCCGGAACTTGTCAAGAGCGAAGATCACCGCAAGCAACTCTTTCTCGGTAGTCGTATAGTTTCTTTGAGCATCGTCTAACGTTTTACTTGCATAATAGATAGCATGAGGAATTCGGCCAATGCATTGACCCAGCACAGCCCCCACCGCCATATCGGATGCATCCGTCATGATCTCGAACGGCAAGGAGAAATCTGGGGGCTGCATGATAGGAGCAGAAATAAGCCTCTCTTTTATATGATTGAAGGCTTCAACACATTTGTCATCAAACTGAAATTCAACATCTTTCTCAAGTAATCGATAGAGTGGTCTTGAGATTTTGCTAAATTCCTTGATGAAACGCCAGTAGAATCCTGCATGTCCCAAGAAAGATCAAACATGTCTTACGGTCGAAGGAATGTCGAGTGTAGAAATAAGGCCCACTTTGGCCTTGTCAACTTCAATCCCGTCTTTAGAGACTCGGTGGCCTAGGACGATGCCCTCAGGCACCATGAAGTGGCTTTTCTCCCAAGAAAGAACCAGCCGAACTTTCACGCATCTCTCGAGGACGGCAGCCAAGTGTAGCAAACATTCATCAAAAGTTTTCCCGAAAACTGAAAAATCATCCATGAAGACTTCAAGTGATGAATTGAGCATGTCAGCGAAGATTGAGGTTACACATCTCTGGAAAGTGGAAGGGGCATTACACAGTCCAAATGGCATTCTCTGATAGGAAAATGTACCACTTGGACAAGTGAATGTCGTCTTTTCCTGGTCCTCCGGATGCACAGCAATCTGAAAATATCCCGAGTACCCATCAAGAAAACAGTAGAAGCTCTGCCCAGCCAATCTCTCTAGAATCTGATCAAGAAAAGGAAGTGGGTAGTGATCTTTCTTTGTCTTTTCATTGAGCTTCCGGTAATCCATGCACATTCTCCACTTTGATTGCTCTCTCACCGGCATAAGCTCACCATCGACATTTTCTGCAACTGTAATCCCGCCCTTCTTGGGCACAACTTGGATGGGACTCACCCACGTACTGTTAGAAATGGGATAGATGATCCCTGCATCGTGCAACTTTACAACCTCTTGAGTTACAACGTCCTTCAACTTTGGATTTAGCCTTCTTTGCATTTGATGGGTCGGTCTTGCATCTTCTTCTAAGTATATCCGATGCACACAAATGGAGGGGTCAATCCCTCTCAAGTCAGCAATAGACCATCCAATGGCTTGGATGTTCTTCCTCAAGATTTCCATCAAGGCATCTTCTTGTTCAGGAGAAAGAATGGAGGAAATGATCACCGGGAGGGTGCCATTTGAGCCAAGGAAAGCGTACTTCAATCCTTCAGGAAGTTTCTTCAGCTCAAGAACTGGAGGCGCTTCAAGGGAGTTCCTCAAAGGTGCAGAAATAGAGGGGAGGTCCTGGCTTGCAGCCACTAAGGCTAGTTCGCACTCTTCATCATCCTCATCATCGTCGTCAGGGAACTCAACAATTGGCTCAAGACCTCGACCTTGAGTAGCAGTCTCAATCCAAGCGGGTAGGAACTCTTCAACAATCTCATCTAGGCATTCCACCAAATAACAATCTTCTTCGGTGGCCCCTATCACTTCAGCTGTAGTAGAAGACTTAAAGATGTTCCACCGGATCTTCATGTGCATGAATGTAACATACATGGTCCCCATCCTCACATGGATCACAGCATCAGCTGTGGCTAAGAAAGGTCTCCCCAAGATGATTGGCACCTTTCTAGCTTCCTTTTCCATATCAAGAATGATAAAATCGGTTGGGAAGAAGGCATACGTATCCTCATCAAGACGGACCAGCACATCATCCACACACCCTCTAGGCGTCTTCACAGAACGGTCGGCCAACTGTAGAGTGCAATGGGCCGGCCTCAACTCTCCAATTTGGAGCTCAGCAAACAGATCATAAGGCATCAAGTTTACGCTAGACCCCAAGTCAAGAAGAGTTTGGTCTATGCAATGCGCCCCGATGTAGCATGAGATGATGGGGGCATCAGGGTCTTTTCTTTTCCGGGGGATGGTGTGTTGGAGAATGGATCTCACTTGCTCAGTGAGCTTGATCTTCTTAGGCGTCCTCCCTGTTGTCTTTCTCTTGAAGGTGCACAATTCTTTAAGGAACTTTGCATAGGATGGAATTTTCTTGACTGCATCCAGAAGAGGCACATTGATTTTCACTTGCTTGAAGATCTCCAAGATATCATCCGCATGCTTCTTCTTTTTCTTTGCAGAAGAAGGTTCCTCAAGTGCATCAGGATATGGCGGGAGTTGGGACCCCAATCGGTCCAAATCAACAGTATCATCTACTGGTATCACTGGAATCACAGTATCACTGCTCGGTGTCACAGTATCAGCATTGCCTCTTATCGCAGTATCATCATTCTGCATCTCAGTATCAACCTGCTCTGCCTCAGTGTCATCTCTGCCAACAATAGCACCATGGGGGCTCTCCAAAGTCCTACCACTCCTCAAAGTAGTCACAGCCTTCACATGCTCATGGGTGGTAGAAGGGGGGCTTGTGGAGGTGGTTGTGGCTGTTGGGGTGGTGGAGGCCTTTGGTGAGGGGAATTGGGATTTTGAAGGATGAATTGGGGTTGCGGTTGTTGTTGAGGTGGGGGTGATATTGTGGAGGTCGTTGTTGGTAAGTGTGAGGTGGGGGTGGAGCATATTGATAATTGAGCGGCGCTTGAGGAGGCGGAGGTGCATATTGAAAAGTCCCATCATTGTTTGGATTCGGCATAGGTTGAGAGGGGAGTCTTCCTTCTTCTCTTCTGGCCAAAGAGAGAGAAATCTGATCTAACCTCTGCTCAAGTCAGCTTATAGACTGGCCATGTGCGTTGACGTCCTTTTTGACTTCATCTAAGCTTCTTAGCCTTCCAAGAACCTCGTCCTCAAACTTAGAGCTGTAACGTGGCTTGTGCTGCCCCTGTCCTTGTCCATCCTCATTTGGTTGTTTCCACGAGAAATTTGGATGGTTCCTCCACTCGGGAGTGTAGGATTGGGACATTGGGCCCTGGTTGTTGCGGTCACCAAAGGAATGTAAAGCGTTAACCTCCTCATCTACAACGTCCACAGCCATTGCGGGTTGGCTAGAAGAGCCACCCACTTGATTCTTCATCATTTGCATCATATCTTCCATCATTTTCATTAGATCGGGGTTGGTGGTATTGCGTGCGGGAGCCACGGAGGAGGGTGGGGAGGTGTAGTCCCGGCCGCAATGCCCCCCTTTTGTGGAAGCTCGGTGGCGAGAGTTCTCGGCTAGATGCTCAAACAACGGCCATGAGTCTTCGGGTGGCTTTGCCATGAACGTGCCCCCACAAGAAGAATCTACATTGTTTTGACTCTGCTCCTCAAGCCCAGTGTAAAAGGCCTGAACTAGCTGCCAAAGAGAGACCTCGTGGTGAGGGCAGTCACGAAGCAACTTCTGGAACCGCTCCCATGCCTCATGGAAGGGTTCGTTCTCTTTTTGGGCGAAGGACGTGATGCACCTTCTCATTTGGATAACTTGGCTATTGGAAAGAACTTCTTTAGAAACTCATTCTTTACTTCATTCCATGTGACGAGCTCGGGCCTCGAAACATACCACTCCTTGGCCTTCTCTTTGAGAGAGAAGGGAAAAAGCGTCCGCCTAATCGAGTCGTATGTGGCGGCGGGCGTACGGAATGTGGAGCACGTTTCCAAGAATGCATCTATATGGTGATAAGGATTTTCGTTCTCCATTCCGTAGTACGTGGGAAGAAGCCCCAAGAGTGCCGGTGGGATGGAAAACTGCTGCCCGGGCATTTGATCAACTAGCGTGGCGATGGGGGAATTGTAGTTTCTCAGCGTGAAATATTCATGAAGCGGGCGATGCGGCTGAGGTGGAACTTCCGGTGGGTCGTTATCAGCCATCCCGGCTCCTCGGTGTAGATTGCGGCGCGCTTGACGTCTTCTTCTCCCAATCTCGGGGTCGTAAACCACCAAGTCGGTGCAAGTCGAACGCGTGTTGCACATGCACAGCTGTCACCTGCGCAAATCACAAACAAACAACACGGAGCCAAGTTAGCGAACCAATATGTAAGAGTAACACAAAGAATAAAGAATAGCAATGGTGAGGGCAAAAGGAAAGGCTAAGCTACACTATCTAACTAGGCCGAGCGCCTCTATCCCCGGCAACGGTGCCAGAAAGCTTGGTGCGCTCCCGCTAGAGGCTTGCAACAAGTGCAATCCACGAGGTCGGGAGGCACGAGATGATGGATGGGGTCCTTAGCTTTCGAAATTTGTAAGATCCCAGACAAACTACCTACGTCTACTAAGACACTACGCCCGCAAGCGCACGGGGTCGTGTCGTAGTATAGGTGAGGCGGCAAGTACGGGGTCGAACCGTGGAGATAGAGGGGGCGCTAGAGTTAGAAAGCATGAGCTACGTTCCTAGTGCGGAGAGTAGGGTTTTAAGGTTGATTGTTGATTGATTAAGCTAGACGAGCAAGTAGGAAACACAATGTGAAACTAAGTTATCAAAAGGCTTAATTAGCAATCTAAGTTAACAAGCTATCTAAACAAGAGCAAGAACGAACTACACTAGACTAAGCAAGCAACTAGCAATTTAGAACCTAAGTTAATCACTAAGCAACATGAAAGACCTAAATTAACACTAGCTACCAAAACCAGGCAATTGACTAAGTTAGACTAAAGCAAATGAACTAAGCTAGCATTAACAAGCAAATTAGGCAATTAGGGTTTTAAGAAATTAGATGAAGGAGGTGGGCCGTTTGGGAATGTGACCTTGACATTAGTTGGGGGATGTCACCATAATAAGCAATTAACATATCTCATTCTAGATTACCAAAACAAACAACAAGGTGGGTGCTATGAGAATTTACCCTAAGATACTAATTGGAGAACTAGGGCTAGGTGTAATTCTCATAGGATGTACCAAGTCTAGGTCTCTAGGATAAGTGGTATTAGTCAATTGAGGACCAAGGGTAAGGATGGGAGTAGAGATGAGGGTATTTGACCTCATGCCACTAGCCACCTCAACCTTTAGGAAATCCTAGGCAATTGCACTAATCACACTTATACTAGTCACTTAGAACTCACATTTGCATGTAGGAAGAAGCTGATTATGTAGGAAGATAGGGGGCTAGCTAGGGATCCGAATTAAGGACCTATGAGCCAATCCTATGATAGCTACATAGAAACCAAAACATCCTAGGGACAAATGTCTTCAAACACCACAAGGCAAGCAATTAATGTAATTAAACAACAACCACATGCACAAGTAATGGGAAATGAGATATAAGCAAAGGCAATCATCATAGAAATGAAATATGTTCATTACAAATTATATTCCCCCAACATAGTATCAAAGTCACATATTTGTTTGCCCCAAACAGCCCACCCAAGGGGGCTTAGCTATACATGATCAAACTAGGAAAAGAAGGGGATAGAAGAAGGGAAAATGCCATGAAGCTCGATGTAGTGGCCTCCTTCTTCACCTCCAAGCAGCTACAAACGACCTCCCTCCTCCAAAGGTGCAGGGGTGCATGAAAATGGTGGAATGGATGGATAGAAACCTAGAGAAACTAGGTTTCTATGGTGGAAATGAGTGGAAAATGGATGGAAATGGGGTAGATTGCAAAGAAATTGGTGGATTGGAGCAAAGGATGCAATGGCAGCAGCTAGGGTCGGCTAGGAGTGCTTTCTGGGTGCTGTCCTCGAGCCCTAGGAGCCACTAGTGCTTATATAGGAGCTAGGGTTAAGTGGGGGTAAAAAAGGAAAAACAGTGGAAAAGTCTGCTGGAATGAAGGCCACCACGACCGTGATGAAGGGCCACGGTCGTGGTGAAGAGGGTAAAACATGGTCGTGGTCAGGTGGTACGGCTACGGTGAAGGGGAACTGGAAATGAAAGGAGTGGCTCAATACGACCGTGGCGAGGGGCCACGGCCGTGGTGAAGTGGCTGGGCCACGGGCGTGGTGTGCGGCCACAGGCGTGGCAGCTGGCGAACTTTCCCCTGTTGATTCCTTGGCAATAAACATTACGGCCGTGGGCAGTGGCCACGGCCGTGGTGAATCTGGTTTGTCATGGTCGTGGCCGAGGGCCATGCCCGTGATGATTCTGGCCATTTCTCCTATTGGAACTGCTGCTCCTTGGCAATAAACATTACGGTCGTGGGCAGTGGACACGGCCGTGGTGAGGGCTTGAGCAGGCTGATGAGCTTCAAACTTTGTCAAATTCGGATGTCCTTGCTTGGTGATGACTCTTTGGCCACTAAGGTAGGTTGGGGGAGCTTTGGGGCCTTCTTTGGGCCTCTCCATCACACTCGTCCATCCATTGTGGTCCAAACACCTGAAAGTAGTGCAACGAACATCCATAAGCGTATTTGCAATGATAATCAAATTGGGGGAAAATACTTGTAATCTTACATGTTTAGATGCAACTTATATACAAAACGGCATAAGATGGAGCCCTAAAATAGGGTTGCATCAAGCACACAGGCGCAGGGAGTCAACACTGGGTTATCACCAGAATTACTCAACCGGTTGGTGTTGGATAACCCTTCTGTCCTCGTGCCACCAGAATTTCTCAACCGGTTGATGTTGGACACGAGTTTCACCCCTAAGGTACAAACCTCTCAAAGGGGTTCTACGGTGTTCAGGGCACCTAAGTCTAACATTAACATTATAGGTACATTTTAAACAGAAATCATAACTCATTTAACATTTCTCACAAGGCTCACACGGTCTGCCATATCATATCATAAGAAACATCATAACTCATGTATTCAACATATATCATGTCTGCCCAACAAGTATTCTCATTCTAACATTTCATACATATATGCATGATCTCAGTAACATCCCTTTCTAGGGCATGTCATATCTCATCACCTGCAATTCACGAGATATGTATTGTGAAAATAAGAAACCCTGTAGTATATATATACCAACTCAAAGAGAATAAGCATGTAAAGTTAAATGCACAAGAAACATACAATTCAACAGTTAAGCATCACCACATCTCATATTGAGAATTTTGATATCAAAATACTTGATTCATTGTGCACCCTATCCTTAGGGTTTCAGTTACCTCATTCACTTATCACATGGCAACACCCTATCCTTATATCATGCATCTGCTAATTTACTAAAATCTATACTGTCTGACTTTATACCCAACCCGTACCATTTTCAGGCGTGTATTTCTAATTTCAACGTTCACACTGAACAATATAGGTTCCGATGAACCATATAAATTCACTGATTCAATTCACACTGATCATATGCTAAATTAAGTCATATAGAAGGGTAACGAAACAATTTATGAAATAAAAGTCGGGCGACACCAAATGCTGCCCAATGCCTGATAACGACTGTTATCAGCTTAAAATGTGCACAAAACAGAAAATATTCAAACGCCTGAGTTTATTAATGATAAATGAATGAAATCCTACTCACAATGATTCGGGATGCCCGAATTCGTCCGGGGATGCGTTCAGGGTCTGATTCCGGGTGGATTTCTATTGTCTTCTACCTTGGAATTTGCACTATTCACGGTTGTTTGCATAGAACAAACCAACGCTTAATCCAAGTTGACGGAAAAGCTTTGATTGATGATTGGAACTTAGCTAGGAGTTGTGAAATCTGCTGAAACCTCTGAATCGGAGCTCAAGGTAGCTCCTCAGCTGCTAGGTGCCCAAAACGGTGCCCTTCTGCCCAAGCTATAGCAGCCGTAACTGCTGCTCGCCGCAGGTCAAGATGCACAGCAACTTTCTAGGTGTTGATTCAGAGCTAGCTGGTTGTAGATTCGTGGTGTGGACCTCGAGCCGAGCTCAGAGGTGTCGTCCCTGGTACTGGCCGCACCTAATGAGCCCCCCCTTGGGCGCTGCTTCGTGCAGCTCCAGCTGCAGGTCGGCCGCCTACTTGGGGCGTCGCCTTGCTGGTCGTGGCCGTGGATAGGGGAGAGAATAGAGGAAGGAAGGAGGTAGAAGAAGGAGGGGAGTGGCACCCTGCTGGATCGGAGCCCAGGGCCAGGAAATCGCCCCATGATTGCCCCCTTTGCTCGTGACCTACTTCAGATCTATCGGGCGCCGCTTTGACGGTTTGCCTGTTCTATCGGGTGAGAATGAAAATGGGATAAGGAAGAAAGGAAACGTTGGGGTTAATAAGCTAATAAATGGGTAAATTGCAAAATCAACCCAAGAACTCAAAAGTGTCATAACTTTCGCCTCGTAGGTCCAAATAACCTGATTTCTTTTGCATCTTTTCAAGTGTGAGATCCTCTAGAATCCCAAGGCATGAAAGAATGCTAATTAGACTGTTTCACTGGTTCAAAGCTCTAATTACATCAGTGATCACTTAACTTAACTTAATCATCTTAATTATGCCCTAATTGTATCTTATATACTTAATTCAACTTTATCAACTTGATGATGCACTAACCACCACATGAGCACTTAAGTCAGCTCAATTAACTTAATTATGTACTAATCATGATACTTACACATTAACTTTGATACGGGTCATAACAAATATAGTATTGGTATGCCACCTTTTGAAGCTCTCTATGGTAGACCATGTCGTTCACCTTTGCATTGGGATGATGTCGGTGAATGTTCTCTAGTGAAGACCGATGACATGCAAATGATGACAGAAAAGGTATAGTTGATAAAGAAATGCATGAAAGCTGCTAAAGACCGACAGAAGATGTATGTTGAAGAAAAGGTCTGATGTTAACTTCCCAGTGGGTGACTATGCATTTCTGAAGATCAAGCCTATCCGTTCTATTGTTAGATCTAAAGTTAAATTGAGTCCTCGCTATGTTGGACCATTTGAAATCTTAGATAAGGTTGGAGATTGTGCATACTTCTTAGCTTTACCTCCTTCCTATGATAAGATTCATAATGTGTCCCATGTCTCTATGTTGAAGAAGTATGTGAAGGACTCTTCTCATGTACTTACTATTGAGCCATTGGAGATACATGAGAATCTGACCTATGAAGAGCTACCTGTGAAGATCCTTGACTCCCAAGTAAAGTAGCTGAAGAACAAAGAGTTTGAGCTGGTAAAAGTTTTGTGGAAATATCATGGTTTGGAAGAAACCACTTGGGGGTTGAGAGATGAAATGTTACGTACTCACCCTTCTCTTTTTGCTTGATATTTCGAGGACGAAATCCTTTTAAAGGGGTGGAGTGTTGTAACATAATGAATCTTAGATGTAATCTCCATCTAAACCTTTTCCCCAAGTTTCCCTTTCATTTCTATACTTTATGTCATTCATGTTTAATTAGTGGAATTTATAGTGGTTTAATGAACATTTATTCACTAATTGTACCAATATAAGGGTTTATGCACAAAATACCTCAGTGAAAGTTTAATTACCATAATTAAGTGCTCTAAACATTAATCTAACTTTTTATGTGATTTGAAAACATAAAATGAGCCTAAGTTTACTTTTTGGTTCGATTTGGATGTTGTTTGTGCAACTTATGTAATTTTAGGTACATTCTAGATTTTTATGTAATTTACCCAATTGGGAGGTTTTCTTTGCAAATTATCACCTGAATTTTAATCCTTAGATATTCCATTACTATTCTCGAGATTTTGAACCATGGGGCACCTAGTTGCACCTTGGTTTGAAGGTGTTTCTCTCCAAGGGCATTATATTACCCTCTTTATAAACGAGCTTATCTTTAAAAGCTATCAACCAATGGGGTTATTTCTTTGATTGGAGGATGGTGGGGATGGCCTAGAATCCTACATGGGCTTTTAGGACCGACCTTGGATATACAAGTAGTCTCTATGAGCTTTCCTCTTGCATGGCCATGAAGCCTTGGCCTAAGGACACATGGAAAGTCCCATAGACACCTCATGCTTGCCCCCTTCTTTATAAAGTCATGCCTACCCCTTCCCACCTCCCAATCCAAGAAGAAATCCTCACCTTCTCTTTCCCCTAGCTTAGAGCATCATCCCTTCTATGTTTGGCCATGAATTTGCTATCCCAAGGTAAAAGAGGGTGCCTACCTTGGTGAAGAAGGCTCCTAGGGTTCCAAATTTCTCTATTTAGGATTTCTTAAGCTCCTCCTTGCTGATTTTGACCAAAACTAGTAAGTATCCTCCTTTCCTTTCCTATTTTCATACTGTTAGTATTACTCCCAATTATTCTAGGTCGGGACCATGACCTTCCATGGTAAAACTCCACCTAGAACCCTAAAACATCTCATCTCCATGCTCTTTTGCTAGGGTTTGCACCTCTAAAGTGGAGAAGGTGATCTTTGCTCAAGAAAGGATCTTGGCTTGGAACAACTATACCTTCTAATCTCAGGAACCTTGCTATTTGGACCGTATTACCTTCCTAGAGGCGAGTTTTGTTAACCCCCTTCTCATATATTACTTACTACATGCTTAAAACTCATGCTTCTATGTTTAAAATCGATGATTTCCATCTATTTTTACCATGTTCTTCTAGGGTTTTGGTTTCTTGCTGTTTTACCTTCTCTAGAAGCTATAGTTTGGTTATCTATAAAACTTCAAACCTGATATTGGGTCAAATGGTGTTTTCTCTCTCTCCGCCTCTCTTCAATTATCTCAAATAGTTTGATGATGTGGCAATTTACTATTGGTTAGTATTGACAAATTCATATCTTCTAATATGCTTATCCAAATTTGGCAAATAAATATATTTTGGAATTGGAAAATTAATATCTATCTAATAAAAATATTTTAAAGGTCTGATTTCATGGTTTGATGAAGGGCGGTTTTTGTAAAATGAATTTGATGCATAAAATCCATAAAAATTACATCTTAATCATCATAACTCCAAAATTAACATAAAAATATGATTTCTTCATCAGGAGAACCTAATAAATTCATTGGTGATATTTTCAAAATCTAAATCTGAGTTTTGCTTAAAAGTTCTAAAATTAGGGTTTCTATAGATTAATGTGCACTATGTACTCTAATACATGTTAATACATTGAAAATAGGCAAAGTGGAACTTGGACTCAATTAAAGTGGTGAAAGTTAGTAATTGATATCAGTAAGAGAGATATGTGCATTCCTTACACCCTATGTTGGGATAATTGCAATAAAACCCTATAATTCCCTAATGAGGCTTAGATGAACCCTAAATCTTCTATTCTTGAATCCTAATGTTGTTCATGCCTCAAATCATATTATAATTTCTTGTTGTTTGGGTCTGATACCCCACTGCCATGCTAATTGAATATTATGACTACTCTTGCCATGACTACTTTTTTAGCATGTAGATTTATGTTCTATTTAATTTAAAAGTAGCGGTACTTATATACAACCACCCACAGAGGGCATGTATTTAATCACCCTGGGGAATGTTTTTATTTTCCTTTGTATAATTGTGTAGGTGACTGAGAATGTCTTATTTTCCCCTCACCTATAGGTTAAAGGTCTGGTAGGTGCCTCAACCCTACTTAGTTAGGTAGACATAATTATCTTACATGCAAATCCTTTTTAATATAATTGTTAATGGCAAGTTTCTTTTGAATATAGCCTCATACTCTTGTTAACTTCATCTTATGATGAACCCTAGCATGTTCTTATTTGCTTTACTTATCTTGTTATCCTAGACTAGTTTTTTGACACATACCTTATTTTCTTTCCCCTTTTGATGGGTGCTTTTCCAACTACCTAGGTGTTGGTGCTAAGCAAGGAGAAGGAAAAGTTTGAAGGAAGTCATCTCAGGAGTATATCTCAAGCTATCTGAAAGGATGTCTAGGTTGCTATAGCTAGATCCTTTTCTCTTATCTTTTTCTTTTGGGAACAATCATGTAATGAATAATGAAAGCCATGTAATAGGCTTAGTACTTTTATTTCCGCTGATATTGACATTTTATAATGTATCTGGTGCATGCTTATTTACTTGGAATATTATACATGCATCCCTCAATATCTTTTATCTTTCTAAAAATATGGATATTTTATACTTCTTTTAAATTTTAGTAAGGAGGTGATCTCACCTCTTTACAATAGGGATGTAAATGGTGCAGGTACAATGCGGGTCTGTCCATACCCATACCCATACCCATACCCAATTGAATTTAGTGGGTCCGGTTCCGGTTCTAGACCCACATTATAAAAATCTAGACCCACACCATACCTGTATCGTAATTATAGCGGGTATGCGGTGTGCGTATGCGGGTTAGTGGTTCTATATATAGCATCATATTCTTTAGGTAAGAAAATTTACAAATATGTTTTATATATTATAATACAATGAGGTATTGCTATCAGTAGGATGCTAACATGATATAGGTTATATTGAATAATATAATATTATGTATATTGAAGATTAATTGAGTTAATTGTTTACATATTTGTCATCTTCGTGATAGTGTTTTAGTTATGTAGCATGTCATGCTACTATTTTGACTTTATGTTTACACATGTTGTTCATGATTATAACTAGAATAATTAATTCTCAATTAGATGAATAGTATCAATCTTATTATAATTAAATTATGATATAATCTCAAGTATTATATTAGTTGGACTAGTAAAATATGATATAAATAACATATAATTTACTTAGTTATTTATGTATAGCGGGTCTGGGTTCAAGCATACCCATTCGTGGACCCGCATATGTACAGGTCCAAGGGTATGTGGGTCCACGGGTATGCGGGTACAAATTTTAGACCTGTGAGGGGTTTTTAAAGGGTCCGAATTTGCGGGTCTGTGGGTCTTCCCGTACACATTTACAACCCTACACCTCCATTCACACACAAGGAGATGGAAAATCTCAAAGGGCACTGAGAGGAATAATGAGAGAAGAACCAGTAGGAAAATCATGTCATAGGCTATGAGGTTCACAAGGAAAAGGTCAAAGGCAACCCATGTCCCTGAGTAAAGAAGTTAATGTATTGGTCTCTATAACCCCCCCCCCAACTGCTAACAACAACACAACACAACCACATTTGTTGGAAAGGCCACCTTTGGCACACCTACACCTTTCTCCTTGTGATAAGCAACACCAATAAGTTGGTTACTTTGCTCTCTTACGAGCATGACATTAACCACATTTACGAGTGACAAATCAATCACTATCCTTGTGTGACCCGACGATGTTGATAGTTTTTTCAATTTATAATTTACAAAGGGGAACATGACCTTGACTTGACACATAACATAGGCAAAAATCCTTCTTGATGCCAATAAAAGTGCGAACAACCTAATTTGGGGGACGAGGGGTGCAAAGGTGCTAATGGCCCTTGATGGACGGGGAGAAGAAGGGGGAGAGGATGTTGGGTACCCATGTAATTTTGGACTGTCACCTAAAGGTTATAATTACTTTGAATTTTCTTTATGTTTGTTTGAGTCTAAAAATCATCTCTCGAGGGTGGTACTTTTATAGTTGCCCACCTATCTAGAGTGTGCCTATACAATTAGCATTCCTTGAGCCTATCTCCCTACGTGTATATTTCTTGGCTGCTATGGGTAGATGAGCTTCCAGTAGTAGGCATGATAACACAATCCACTTGCTTTTTCACAATGTAAGCATAGACTCAATAATGATAACACAGTCCCTAACATGGAAATCAAATTCAAGGCACACACAATGGCAACCACAGGACAAGTTATTCCTAACCATAAGGGCATCAAAATCCTAACACCAATTATGATCTTTATTTTAAACAATAGGGCCTAAGATGATCATAAAACAAAATGGATATAAGGCAAAGTAAATCAAGGTGCACACTACGACGACTCCCTGTTTGGTACCTTTACACTTAGGCTACCACTTAGGTACACATTTGTACACACCATAAAAAATAACAAGTATGGTACCAGGAGCATTCTATTTGAGGTTACAAGAGTGTTATATTTCTCTCATTGAAATGAAGCACGCTTATGTGATTTTGCGGATGAAATCTCTATTTGTATTCTCTATCTATGTGACCATGGCTGCTGAGGTGGTCGGTGTTTGGAGGAACTTGGCTGGAAGCCTAGAACTGAGGCTAGATGTCCCCACCTATGAGATGCATTTTTTGACAATTCCTTATCTATGCACTCAAAATATAAGACATGTGGGCCTTAATATAGTTATTGACAACTCTATTACAAACTATAATCTTTGGTTTATAAGTCAGTGCCCTAGAAATAAACATAGTAAAAAGAGATACGATTTAAACGGGCATGAGTTTTGCCGTCTTAAACACTGCTATTCGGTCACTTTTTTTTCTTTTATACTTCCACCCCTCGCAACGGGGTCTTTCCTAAAAGAGTTTTTTTCCCAAAACCCCCTTCTCATTTGCCATAATTCCGTAAAACCCCCTCTGTTATCTGAAAACCCTATAGCCCCCCTCCCTTTCATCCTAAATTCCTACCAACCCCCTCCAGCTAACGTCGTTAGCATGTGAGTTAACGGCGTGAGTTAACGACGGCTCTTGCTCTATTGCTTTTTGTTAAATCAGCTGTTTATTACGTTAGCATAAGAGATAACAATGCTTAGTTATTTATAATAATTATTATTATTTAAATGTTATGTTATAATGATATAAATGTAAATAATATTTGTTGACTAAAAATATATTTTTTGTAAGGATGAGAAAATCGTGGTTCTGACCGTAAAATTGGACTGGACTTATCTGTTCAGTAATGGTCTAGACCGCAAAACCATGACCAGACTTTCAATTCGGTGCGGTCCGTTGTGAGTTTGGTCCGGACCGAGGTCTGGGAATTTCAATGAGTTCGGTTTTCAGTCTGGTCCGGTCCAAAATAGGTCCAACCACAAACTGGATAACAAACTGACTTTTATATAAAATTCATGTATATTTGTAGGTATATTATGTAACAAGTACATATATAAGCACTTGTATTATAAATGTTTGCTATTAATGTTATATAATTATTAAAAGTGACTAAGATTTTCAACTTTGTACAGTTAGATAAGTTGCAAAACATGTTAAAATTTTTGGTTATAGTCCAAACAGTCAGGTCCAGTCCTACATGAAACGGTATGGTCGCGGTGCGGTCCTATCTTAAAATGGCCCGGTCTACGATCCATAAATTTGTTAAAAAATATTTATTACGGTCCAAACGATCCAGTCCGGTCCTACATGAAACTGTCTGGTTGCAGTCCGGTCCTACCTCAAAACGCTCCGGTCTACGGTCCATAAATTTGTTAAAATCTGGTCTGCGGTCTGGTCCGATTGTAATCGGGGCTGAACTAGGGCCGAGCATCGGTCTAAAATCGGAATGGATCGGACCGCTGACCGGATTTTAACAAATTTATGGACCGTATACCGGACCGTTTTAAGGTAGGACTGGACCATGAACAGACCGTTTCATGTAGGACTGGATCGGATATTTTGGACCGTAATCAATATTTTTTTACATGTTTTAGAACTTATTTAATTGTATAAAATTGAAAATCTTAGTCACTTTTAATAATTATATAACATTAATAGCAAACTTTTATACTACTAGTGTTTATATATGTACTTGTTACATAATATACCTACATATATACATGCATTTTATATAAAAGTCGGTCTCCTATTTGGTATCCGGTGGGACAGATTTTGGACCGGACGGAACTGAAGACCGAACTCACTGAAATTCCCGGACCTCGGTCCTGACCGAACTCACAATGAAACGGACTGAGTTGAACAGTCCGGTCACGATTTTGCGGTCTGGACCATTATTTGCTCACCCCTTAGGCTGAACCGAAACGTCTAATCTAATTTTCCGGTATGAACCACGATTTTCTCACCCTTAAAAAATATATTTTTAGTTAACAAATATTATTTACATTTATATCATTATAACATAACATTTAAATAATAATAATTATTATAAATAACTAAACATTGTTATCTTTTATGCTAATTTAATAGACAGTTGATTTAACAAAAAGCAGCAGCCGCCGTTAACTCACATGCTAACGGTGTTGGCTGGAGGGGGTGGTAGGAATTTAGGATGAAAGGGAGGGGGCTACAGGGATTTAAGATAACAAGGGGGTTTTACAGAATTATGGCAAATGTGAGGGGAGTTTTGGGAAAAAACTCTTCCTAAAACCCTCGACCCCCCGCTAGGCCCCGACGCCACCCCTCACCGATGAAACCCCGCTAGAGCCCGCAAGGCAGCACAAGCCGACAACGCTGCCTTTCCGACTGCTGTAGCATTGCTGGGCAGCACCACTGCCGAAGAGCAACTGTTGTTGCTGAAGGAGACACCTGCTGCGGCATAAGGAACTCCTGCTACAACTAAAACCCCAAGGCCGCTCCTCTGGAGGGACACCTTGCGGCGACTACACAGGCGTTGACTACGGCGTCCTCGTCCTACGCTGCTACTGTGGCCATTCCAGGTATGTTCTAGCCCTTGATTTCTTTTTGCTTCCACTTCTTCCCCTCCTCCTTCGTCATTCCCTGATTTCTCTCTATTGCTTGCTGCTTCGACCTTCCACTTCTTCCCCTTCTTCCTCCTCCACTGTCCTCTCTTCCTCCCGATGTTTACTCTTGCTGTTGTTTCCAGCTTCCACATTCCATTCCTTCCTCCATCTTCCCCTTTTACTCTCCGATTTCTTCCTGCTGCTGCGACAATGTGTTCTTCCTCCATTCTCTTTCCTATTTCTCTATCCTAGTCAGCTAACCCCTCCCTACTCCGTCCAGACCTTCACCTTTCTTCCACTAATCGTCCTTCCTGTTCTTTCGTCTTTATTGTCCTCCTACTTCCTATTTTTCTATTCCTCTTTCCTCCTGTTCCTCCTTCTTCCTGTTTCTACTGATTTCTCTAATTGCCCTGCTTTCTTCTTCCTTGTTAGACGTCTATTTCCCTTTCTACTATGTTGTCCTCATTTATCCATTTTCTTCTATATCCTTCTCCCTTCCTGATTTCCTTATTTCCTTTTTCTTTTGATCCACATATCCTCTTCCAACATCATCATTCTCATTCCCTCCATTCCCCTCCTCTAACTTCTTCTCCTTCATCCACCGTCCAACATCCCCATCCCCTGTTTTCCCTTGTTATGCCTTTTATTTTCATTCTTTTTTTGTAGCTCAAGGAGGTTAGGATCACTGGACGTGTGATTTTGACACAAGAAGGGTGATAAGCTTGACAGCCCTCTACATCACCCAGTGACCATGTAACCTTTCTTCCTTTTCTGTTTGTTTTTTCTTAACTGCAATTGCATTTTGCAATTTGTGCATTAGCCATCAGGTGATTCTTCATAATTATGTATATTTATGTGTTAGTTGATCTTTAAATAATAGGGTAATCGGTTTGAAGTTTCATCATCAATTCGGTCTTTATATGTGTATCTATGTTGTATATATATGTGTGTCTATGTGTATATAAGCGTGTCTATATATATATATATATATATATATATATATATATATATATATATATATATATATATTAGTAAACAGATACGTGCACATGCACGTGTCACGTTATATTTGTATGCTTTTTATTATATAGTTTATTTAAGAAAAATGTATGTTTTATTTATCAAATAAACTTTAGTTGATACAAGTACATACTTTTATTATATTAAATTTTCAAACACAATCACTTGAAAAACTAGTTTAAGGAAAAATAAGTGTTGATTATTCTATTATGATTTTGCTATTAAGACGTTTTAATAGTAGTGTAGCATCGTTGTTATCCTAGTCAAAAGACTCAAAACAATATATGACAAGAATATTTTGCAACTTTTGAATATAATAGGTAAAATATATATTATAAATCCATCATACATACATGCTCATTTACTATGAGAAATATTGTGCATTATTAGCCATTAATTCACATTTGATGAAAGGATAAATTATCGGCATTCAATACTGATTTCAGTCAACTCACCTTGATACAATGAATCATACTGAGACATATTGTATATATATTAGAGAAAAATCAACTCTTTATTAAATAGTTTAGGTATACCTCAAACGAAATGCAGTTTTCCAAAAATTTGAAATCTATATTTTCATGTTTGGTTTACGTGATCCCAAATATTGATGTAATGATTTTGGGTATTAAATCATGGCTTGGTACAGATATTAGAATGAGTTAATATAAACTAATTGAAGAATCAATGTCTTAGATTAATAATTATATTGATATCTTTTTGAATTAGTTTTTATATCTATTTTATATGTAATTGTTTACGTGGACAATAATAAGTTTCCTTCTAATATCAATAAAATCTCGCTCATCCATCACATTAAAAAATAACATCACCATAAAGTATTTTGTTGTTGAATTATGAGAAATTTAACCAAATGTAGGCAATCATCATTTATATTATAAGTTTATAGCTTATAGAATTATTGGAGATAATAATTGTAAGAAAATGTTTATGTTTTGTAGATTCTTCACTATTAAATCTTGCGACATTGTCACGTCCTTTAATATTTTTACTCATGGGTTGTAAATGTATAGCTAAAATCTCAGTCGGGTACATTAAGTGACAATAAAAATTCCTATTTAACCATGCCAAACAAATTTCTAGTTTTTTATTTTAAATAATTTTTTGTTTATGTCAGCATACATCTTATTCTAATTTTAGATCACTTGTATATATAGTAGATATTTTTTACAAGGGGAAATCAAAACTCATTGTCGTACATAAATAAATAATCAATATGATTTTTTTAAGCTTGCAGTTTCAATTTCTATATTTTAAAAATATGACAAGTAGTTCTTTTCATAACTATAACATGGCTCTAACTACAAACATTTATCAATATACTTTCTTTAACCCTTTATACATAAACGAGGGACATAGTTTGAACTTTTGTAGCAATTGTTATCCAATATTTTTCTAATGGCATTTGTTAAAGTAGGAATCCAACTCTACATGATGTTTCCATGAAAAGCAAGCTACCATGACAATTGCCATTATTAATGTTTGTTATGAAGTTTGACTTGAAAAAAACATAAAGAAAGCTCATGTTGTTGACAAAATTTATGAAATAAAGTTGGTTATATTATTGGCTGTCAATGATCTCATACCATTGTAAATTAATATTAGACCATTCATGCTCAAAGAACAAATTCGATACCTCAAGTTTTCTGGATCCATTACTACCAAAAAAATAACATCAACAATATCCATCTTTCATTCCTGTTTTGAAAATAATGAGTTCGAATTCTATTTCTATTTATGATTGTTAGCATGGTGCACATATTAATGTTGGAAACGCTAAGTGTCAATAGGTTGTTAGTTGTTGTGTGAATTATATATCATCTTTTCACATATTTTCACACACAAATTTTATTCATTTTGACAAAATTTGGTCTCTTTTCATATTACTTTTTCCATCATTTCGTTAAAATACTTTGCCATATCTTGCCTTGCCATTTTACTATGGAAATCACTCATTTCAATGTTTATTTGTGCAGAAACAGTAACGTGCACGACGTTCAAACTTGTTGAACGGCGTGCAACATTCCAGAAAGACTACTACTTACCCTGACGCACTGTTGTACGGCGTGCACACTCATGTTACACGGCGCACAACTTTCCTGTAGAATGCATAAAGAAATGAACGACGTGCAAAGGCGTTGCACGGCGTTCACATGGAGCGCAGAAGTTCAGCAAATGCTCCTGGAAAGTCGTACGGCGTGCACATGCTCCGTGCACGGCATACGCTGCACAGTTAACTGCCGTCTTTTTGTTAAGTGCACGGCGTGCAAACACTTTGAACGCCGTTCAGCCGGCAGTTTCAGAAATTTGAAAGTCGAGAATTCGAGCCTAAAACGAGGGGGAAGTGTTGGGACAGTTACCACTGGTCATTTGAGACTCTTTGCTCGTCCCAGAGGCAGAGGAGACCAGGGAGGAGGCGAATTTGAAGAGATCCAAGGATATTCTTGAGAAGAAAGGCCATTTCTCTTCTTCTCCTTTCTCATTTGCAGTTCCAAGGTGCAGCAAAGCTTCCCCAGCTCCGAGGAGTTTCTTTGGCGAGAAGCTAGTACGTTTTGGAGGAGTTTTAGAAGAGGAATTTCGTCCTTCAGCCGGAATTCCCTCTTCTCTTGGTTACATATTGGTTCTGTTTGTCTTTTCTTCTCTTACTCATGTTGAGAACTTCATTTTCTGCTGAAATTGTGCAAGGTGTAGCTATGGACGAGTAGTTTTCTCCTTCTTGGGCATGGGAGAGTAGCTCCCATGCTGTAGCATGTGTGGAACTATGTCATCTCGTACTAAAGACCTATGTTTCTTGTCTCTATTTATGAAAATATCGGTTTCCTTCTTCTTGCACATGATGTTGGCCGCTTTATGTGCATGTTTTCTGCATTTGTGCTTGATTTGAGAAAATAAGTATGAATGTATGGAGGTATCTTTCATAACAACTCTTTCTAATCCATGAGAGTAGTTGGAAACGAGTTGAAGGTTTGCTTGTGATCTAAAACGAAATTCAGACATGAGAATGTTGTTTTAAGTTGCGATCGTTGCACGTATATCGAGAGATGAAATGCAACACATCAATCCTTTGAGATAAGAACTTGTGTATGTTTAGATTTCTTAGTTCCCTAAGTGCTATGGCATGAGAATGAAATTCCTACTGTCCAAGATCGTTAATCAATTGACTAGAAACCTTTTGTTAATCTCTTCTACTTGTATAAATTTAGCTCTTATACATTTCCTTGTCTTAGAAATTAAACAACCAACTTCTTTTAAAACCGATCTAGATTGCTGAAAATTAGGACTGTTGCATTCAGTTGTTTACTAAAGCTCCTTGTGTTCGATCCTGACTATACTACCTCCGTATACTTGCGGAGTTTGGTTGAATCAGGTAAAAGATCATTAATTTGATTGAAACTCGTTGCTTAAATAGCCAACAAGTTTTTGGCGCCGTTGCCGGGGAGCTACGGTAAATTAATTGGAGTAATAAGTATTGCTTAGTATTCGAGACTAGGCCATCATTCATCATTTTCGAATTTCCATATACCTCTTAGTGTGTTCTTAATTTTTCTTGTCATTTTTCAGGTTGCATGCGTCGTTCACAACGAGGTCTCCAAACACCCGCTTTGTTAGACCTTGAAATAGAGCGAACTTTTTCAAGTTTGAGGAGAACAAGAAGAGTAGAACAACTACCTTTTGGAGGTACTTCACCGTCGTCACCGCCGCAATCAACACCACCATCGTCTTCTTCATCTTCTGCAGTAGCTTCACCAACTATTTCAGCCATGGAGGACGATCGCCCTCTAAAGGATTTCTCCATGCCGGTTGCCAAAAATATTTGTGGAGCCATCAACCTACCTGTTGTGCAAGCAAACAATTTCTCAATTGCCCCTTCCATGATGCAAATGATTCAGCAAAATCGCTTCGGGGGTACAACTAATGAAGACCCAAGTCTTCATATTGCAGAATTTCTGGAATACTTGAACACTTTTAAGATTAATGGAGTGTCGAATGATGGAATCAGGTTAATGTTATTTCCCTTCACTCTAAGAGATAGAGCCAAGGCATGGCTCTTGTCTCTTCCCAAGAAGTCTATTAGGAGTTGGGACCAATTGCTTAATGCTTTTCTTGCAAAGTACTTTCCGCCAAGCAAGATAGCTCACTTGAGGAACCAGCTTACAAATTTCTCTCAATGTGAAGGAGAAACCTTGTATGATACATGGGAACGGTTTAAGGACCTTCAACGCCTGTGCCCGCAACATGGTTTGACAAACTGGCTTTTGTTGCAAACCTTCTACAATGGACTGTTCTACAACACTCGCTTGACTCTAGATGTCGCAGCTGGCGGTGCACTAATGACCAAGTCTTATAGAGCAGCCTATGATATCATTGAAGATATATCTCTCAATCACTGCCAATGGGGAGGAGATAGAGGAGCTAAATCCACCTCTACAGCAAGCTCTTCAGCCGGAAAGCAAGGAGGAAAGCATACTATTGATGTCGTTGATCTAATTGCTGCAAAGTTAGATGTTCTCACACAGAAATTTGAGAAGATGACCACTCTACCAATTCAATCCGCTGAAGCCACATGTGAAGCTTGTGGTAATGTAGGGCATACTTCTTCCTCTTGTTTTGCCCCTAATGCTATGGATGGAAATTTGGAACAGGTTAATGCAGTTGGGATGCAGGGAAACAAACAATACAATCCTTATTCCAACCAATATAATCCAGGATGGAGAGACCACCCTAATTTCTGTTACAGGAATGCAAGCAATACCCAAAATTTCCAGCAAGGGCAGCAACAACAACAGCATGTAAACCGCCAAGGAAATCCACCGGGTTTCAATAACAGGGATTTTCAACAGCAACAACAGCCCCAAAGTTCTTCCTTGGAAGCTATGATGGAGAAATTCATATCAACACAAATGCATCAAAATGAGGAACTCCGAGGAAATGATAAGCTTTTAAAAGATGCTATTGTGCAACTCTCTGCAAAAGTGGATGGAATTTCCACCCACACCAAGATGTTGGAAAATCAGATAGCACAACAAGCCTTGAATCAGCAAAGGACTCCACAATCTGGTTCTCTTCCAAGCCAGCCGGAAGTGAACCCAAGACAGCAAGCCCATGCCATTATCCTAAGAAGCGGAGCTGAAATTGAAAAACCTTCTCCATCTGAGGAGAAGAACATGATGCAAACTGTTGAAGAAAAGGACATCACTCCGAATCATAGCGAGGAGAAAGGTAAAGCTGAAGCTCCACCTTCTTTCAAAGCAAATGCACCTTTTCCTCAAAGATTGGCCAATAAGAAGGAAGATCAAAAGTTCAGGAAATTTGTGGACAATCAATAAACTGCATGTAAACATTCCTTTTTCTGAAGTTATTGCCGAAATGCCTTCCTATGCAGAATTCTTAAAGGATATTCTGTCTAAAAGAAGAAAGATTGATCAAGTAGAAACTGTAATGCTTTCTGAACGAGTCAGTTCCATTATTCAAAACCGTCTACCTCAAAAGCTTGATGATTTGGGAGCCTTCACACTGCCATGCAAGATTAATGACACCACTTTTGACAAGGGTTTAGTAGATCTCGGTGCGAGTATCAGCCTTATTCTATTCACTTTATGGCAAGAATTGGATCTTGGGGACCTAAAGCCCACAAGAATGGCTATTGAATTAGCTGATCACTCTATTAAATATCCAAAAGGTATAGTAGAAGATGTGCTTGTACAAATCGGGAAATTCTATATACCTTGTGATTTTATTGTTCTTGACATGGCGGAAGTTCCTTCCAATCCCGTTCTTTTTGGGAGGCCCTTTTTGAGAACTGTCGGATGCCTTGTGGATGTCCGAGAAGGGAAGCTTACTTTACGTGTCGGAGAAGAAGCTATGGAATTTTCTATTTATGAAGCTATGAAAGCGTTCGCACGTGTCGAAGAAATCTGTTTTCTTGATATGGTTGATCCTGTTGAAAATGATAGTGAAGATAATGTCACGATTGATCTCTATGATGATGATGCAACTAAATTTGATAATTCTGAAAATTCTGGAGCACCTTCTATTTCTAAAGCAACAGCTATTGATGAAGATGCCCCACTTGTTGAAGACAAGGTTGATGATACTACGACAGGCAGAACGGTAGAATTGAAATCCCTTCCACCTGGGCTAAGGTATGCTTTTCTTGACCCAAACTCTACAACTCCTGTCATAATAAATAATGCACTAATCAATGATCAAGAAAATAAACTGCTTGCCGAATTACGCTTGTATAAAGATGTCATTGGTTACTCCATCGATGATTTAAAAGGCATTCATCCTTCCATTTGTATGCACAAAATAAATATGGAAGATGATGCTAAACCCACTGTTGAACCACCTAGACGTTTAAACCAAAATATGCTTGAGGTGGTAAAGAAGGAAATTTTCAAGCTAATAGACGTCGGAATCATTTATCCAATTAGTGACAGCCCTTGGGTTAGTGCCATTCATGTAGTACCTAAGAAGGGGGGTGCAACTGTCATAAAAGGAGATAATGATGAGTTAATACAGACACACATGGTCACAGGCTGGCGTATGTGTATTGACTACCGACGTTTAAACAAGGCAACCCGCAAGGACCATTTCCCATTGCCTTTCATTGATTTAATGTTAGAACGCCTTGCAAAGCATTCATATTTTTGTTACTTGGACGGGTATTCCAGATTTTTTCAGATTCCTATCTATCCGCACGATCAAGAAAATACCACTTTTACTTGCACCTATGGTACCTATGCTTATCGCTGCATGCCTTTTGGTCTTTGCAATGCTCCCGCTACTCTTCAGCGGTGTATGATGGCGATTTTCTCGGATTTCATTGAAAACATAATGGAAATTTTCATGGACGATTTTAGTGTATATGGTGATTCATTTAATCAATGCTTGTCAAATTTGTCTTTAGTCTTAGCCAGATGCAAAAAAGTTAACCTAGTGCTAAACTGGGAGAAGTGCCATTTTATGGTACAATCCGGTGTAGTGCTAGGACATGTGGTATCTAATAAGGGTATTGAAGTTGACAGTGCAAAAGTTGAAGCTATTGAGAAAATGTCTACCCCATCTTCAGTCAAAGACATCCGAAGTTTCCTTGGACATGCATGTTTTTATAGAAGATTTATCAAGGACTTCTCAAAAATTGCAAAGCCATTATGTTCTCTTCTTGCAAAGGACGCAGAATTTGTGTTTGATGATGAATGCCAAAAGGCCTTTTCTACACTCAAGGAGGCTCTCATTTCTGCCCCTATCATTCAACCTCCGGATTGGGACGCTCCATTTGAGTTGATGTGTGATGCAAGTGATTATGCTGTAGGAGCAGTGCTAGGACAGTGGAAGGACAAGAAACTTCATGCTGGATATTATGCAAGCAAAACCCTTAATGATGCACAAATCAACTATACAACTACGGAGAAGGAGATGCTGGCCATTGTGTATGCTTTTGAAAAATTCCGACAATACTTAGTGGGATCTAAGGTGATAGTGTACACTGATCATGCTGCAATCAAATACTTGCTGAGTAAAAAAGATGCCAAGCCACGCCTCATCCGCTGGGTATTGCTTCTACAAGAATATGATCTTGAAATCTGTGATAAAAAAGGGGACTGAAAACAATGTTGCCGACCACCTTTCTAGACTATCCACAAGGGCTGAAGACTCATTACCTATTGATGATCATCTGCCAATTGAACGACTCTATGCGTTGTCATCCGTTCAAGCGTTGTGGTTTGCCGACATAGCTAATTTCCTTGCTACAGGACAGCTTCCACCGGGTTTAATGTTTCAACAAAAGAAGAAGTTCTTTCATGATGTCAAATTTTACTATTATCCTTTCTTGTTCAAACACGGGAGTGATGGGTTAATTCGCCGTTGTGTGATTGAAGAGGAAATTCCTACTATTATTTCTGAATGCCATGATTCATCTTATGGAGGCCACTTTGGAGGAGAGAAAACTGCAGCAAAAATACTTCAAGCCGGTTTCTATTGGCCTACATTGTTCAAAGACGTGAATCTATTTGTCAAGTCTTGTGATAAATGTCAAAGAACTGGAGGCATATCCCGCCGTGATGACATGCCACTCAACTCTGTCTTAGAAGTTGAGGTGTTTGATATATGGGGTGTAGACTATATGGGACCATTCCCATCTTCATGTGGATATCAATATATTCTTGTTGCAGTTGACTATGTGTCCAAATGGGTTGAGGCCATTCCAACCCAAGCACCGGATGCCAAATCTGTAATCAAGCTCTTTCAGAAGATCATTTTCCCCCTGTTTGGAGTCCCACGTGCTATTATTTCTGATGGAGGGACACACTTTGTGGAAAGACAATTCAACAATCTTCTCTCCAAATATGGCGTCACTCATAAAATATCTACGCCCTACCATCCTCAAACATCCGGGCAAGTGGAGGTTTCCAACAGGCAATTGAAAAACATTCTTGAGAAGACCGTTTCTAGTTCAAGGAAAGATTGGGCATTGAAGATAGATGATGCATTGTGGGCATACCGCACAACCTACAAGACTATCATAGGGACAACTCCTTTCAAGCTGATCTATGGAAAGTCTTGCCATCTTCCGCTGGAGCTAGAACACCGTGCTTTATGGGCTATCAAACTCTTGAACTTTGATATGAAGAAAGCTGGGGAGAAACATCTTTTACAATTGTAGGAATTAGAAGAACTTCGTCTTGATGCCTATGAGAATGCAAAGCTATACAAAGAGAGGACAAAAGCATGGCATGATAAGAGAATAAGAAGGAAGGACTTCAAAGAAGGAGACCAAGTGTTATTGTTTAACTCAAGGTTGAAATTGTTTCCAGGAAAGCTAAAGTCAAAATGGGTTCGGCCCATTTCTTGTATTGAAGATCTTCCCGTATGGAATTATGAAACTACAAGGAAAGGACGGAAGCTTCAAAGTGAACGGACAGAGATGCAAACTTTATTGTTCTTTTGAAGTGTTAGACAAGGGAGCCTCTTGCCCCCTCCAAGACGCATGAGATGATTGAAGAGTCTTACTCTGGACTCTAAACGGAGGACCTTGTGGGAGTTGACCCCACATTAGGATAGATTTGTTTTAAGTTTTTGAGTCAAGAACTTTCTTTAGTTTACTTAATAAGTTGTCATGGATGAATGTAATAATGTAGACTTAATCTAGACTCAATACGTTGCAATTTGTGCTTACTGCTGCAATTTTTCTGCAGGAAATTTCACTTTGCACGGCGTGATTAACCCATGCACGGCGTGCATTACAGGGCGAAATAAGACAACAAAGTTCTGGACACTTTCTGGAATCTTGCACGACGTGCAATATCACCTTGTACGCCGTGTAATCTGGACAAACGATTGCAGAATGCCTAACTGATACGATTTTCACGGCGTTCATTTAATCTAAACGACGTTCATCTGAGTGTCAGGTTTCAGCAGAGTTCCCTGGAAATGTGAACGGCTTGCAAATTGGACTTGTACGGCGTGCACCTGGGTGCTGTAGAAAACCAATTTTCAGGACTTTTACACGGCGTACAACCCTTTTGCACGGCGTGCACTTGTTCGAAAAATTTGAACAAAAGCCGGCTGCGTGTACGCCCTAACCACCAACCCTAATTTGTCTCTCAGCCACCCGAGCCATGCATCCGCCTCTCCAAGGCCGTGCGACTTTTCTTCTCCGTCCGCCGTGCAAGAGAGCCGTGCAACTGCCGTCCGCCGTGAAACTGCTCTCCATTCTTCTCCGACGTGCAGCCGCCTGCACCTTCCCTTCTTCTCCGACTCCAAGCAGCCCAGCATCCATAGCTTCACGAGCCGCCGAGCAGCCATGCGCCGTGCCCAGCAGCACCTCGCGCCGCCAATCCTCTTCACCACGCTGACCTGCAGCAGTTGCGCCCAGCAAAGCCGCACGCCGTTCGTGCAAGCTAAAAAGCCCTCCGCCGTGCAGATTTCGCCTAATCTGCATCTTGAAGTTCTGCAGAAGTGCACGCCGTTCA
Organism: Alisma plantago-aquatica; assembly: GCA_963693085.1. Taxonomy (NCBI): domain Eukaryota; kingdom Viridiplantae; phylum Streptophyta; class Magnoliopsida; order Alismatales; family Alismataceae; genus Alisma; species Alisma plantago-aquatica. Next base: position 610,612,227 of record OY856414.1, read on the forward strand.
ATCGATTTGAACCCCGTGCAAAGCGCTGCTGTAGGCATCTGTTCTGATTTTCTACATGCCGTTCATACATCTGCACCCCGTGCAAAATTACTGCAGAACTCAAATGCCACCCATCAAGCGAGCAACCAAGCGCCCGACTAGGAAGTCTACTTCAGGAACTCCGGGTGAGGGTTCCCAATCCGCTCTAGGCAATTTCATACCTTCTACCCAGTTTAGGGTGACTCCAGAGGAAGACGCAGCTTACCAGTACCTCATCGCTAGGCGGGTTCTCCCCACCCACTATATTTGTGAGGACACCCTCGACCGGCTGAAAATCAAGAACGAGGTATACTCCCATTTGACTCTTACTGGTCTTCATACCATTTGCACAAGAGTATGCAAGACTTATCCTCGTCTAGTATATGAGTTTCTGACTACTTTTAAAGCACGACAAGCTCCTGAGCGCCGCTTGACATAGTATCCGCACATTAGTTTTCGGCTTTTGGACAAGCCTTACACTATGGATCTTCGCCGTTTTTCTGAGTTACTTGATTGCAGCTATGGTGGTTACATTGATTACCCTCCAGCTTTCCACAGCGACCGTTTTTGGACTGAGATTTCTTCAGAAACACATCACCATGCCAATAAGGCCCGTGCTACTTCCATCCACAACCCCGTTTTCAGAATCTTGCATCGTATTCTTAGTGTCGGTCCATTCGCTAAGAATGAAACACAGGGGGTTGTGGGTAAGACCGACCTTTTCTTCCTATGGTGTATGGCGCATGACGAACAAATATCTTCTGGTTTCTATATTATGCAAAAACTCTTAAACACCATTAAGAGGAGGGAGGGAAAAGAAGGAGGTGACATTATGTGTGGTGGCATGATTACTCTAATTGCAATGAAGCTTAATCTTGATCTTACACGTTTAGAGCCAACTCCTGGAAGGAACTTGTTGGACATTTCTTATCTTATCTCTTGTGGTGTTCTACATCGATATGGTAATAATGATGACAAGTACTAGTTTAAAATCACAAAGAAGCAGTTCCTCATTCTTCCCGACACATCAAAGAATGACATCAAGAACAAAGCAAATTGGAAATGGGTTGGGCCAGATCCTGATGAGGCGCCTGCTACTCATGGTGCTAGCTCTTCTACGCCAGCACCTGCTCCTACAGGCACACCGCAACTTCTTCCTTCTACCGACACTCAGACTGGGTACACTTGGGCGAACCCGGACATGCAACATCTTTTTGGGTATATTCAGTGGAGGTTTGATCACATTGAAACACGCTTTGATCAGACGAGCGCCCAATTCGACACCCGGTATGACAGCTTGGCCACACAGTATACAGCTACATATGATATGGTCAGCCGGATGGACAGTTGGCACATCTCTCAGGGCCACTATCCTACGCCTCAGCCGTTTCAGCAGCCCTTTCAGCCACAGCCTGATTTTCCAGAGTTTTTTCAGCCACACCAGTCACCGCAACAGCAGAATGATCCTTCCACTCAGCCGATGGATGTTCCTGATATTGTCAGCCAATTCTTCCCCGACCAAGGGGGCGACAGATCTTTTATTTGATTCATCCATGATGACAGGTACCCGGTTGTGTACCTCTTGAGTTTTGAATGAAGCAGTGAGGCCACTGATGATTTCAAGCTTGGGGGGGGGCACAACCGGCCAGTATTTGTGTATTGTTATCTTTATTTCAGTTTTCTTTCTTTGAGTCTGTTGTGTCAGTCTTTTCCTTTCATGTCTTGTTTTTCGATGGCAAAATTCATATGATCAAAGATTATCTTGTTGAGATGAACCCCCTTTTCCTTTTATTTCCTCTATATATCCATTGGCTATATTTAAGAGAAAAATTTGGAATATGTTAGAATGAAATGAAAGCTGAAAGTTATTCATGTACATTGATGAGAACTGTGTTTTTAATTGATATCTCATTTTTCTACATCATAGACTGCTCAAAACATGTAATGGTTCAAAAAATTTTGCAAATCATCCAACTTGCAGCACTAGTTAGAATACGGGATACTTTTACCAAATGTTTAGTGCATCTGAAAACAAAATTTTACAGTGAAAATTTTGAAAAGAATGATTCAAATCTTGCTAGCCTTGACCTTCCTAATTGACTCTTTGTTTGTATTACACACTCATTACCCAACAAAAGATGGCCCAATGGCCCACATATTATGCTAGCCTAGTGTGAGTCCGATCTGGCAACGACGGTTAGGTGATATGAGAAATGAAAAGAGGGTAATAGAAACGCCCCAACCAACATTCCACGCAAGCATAAGCCTAAATTAGCAGCCGAATGCTGGAAACCCAAAATCCTTATCGCTATATCCTTTGGAAAAGAGTTCAATTAAGTTGGTTAAAGATAGCAGACATTTGATATTCTAAAATCCATATAGCTGAAGATTTTTGTTATGCAAATGCACTAACCTTTGGTTTGAGTATCCAAATTCTCATTAATGTTGTTAGTTGGGTATTTGCTTGATTATTGGATCAACCTCAATGAACTAATTCTTTCTATCTTGATGTTGAGAATTTGAAGATATCTTCTACAAACACAAACTCAATGCACATATGTTTCTGAGCTTAAGACACATCTGCTTCTCTTTTCATCCATACATGATTTAAAATTTTCTTCTTTCATATAGCGCTGTTTCTTTTTGCTTGAGGACACGCAATAATTCAAGCTTAGGGGGATTCGTTGTGTGAATTATATATCATCTTTTCACATGTTTTCACACACAAATTTTATTCATTTTGACAAGATTTGGTCTCTTTTCATATTACTTTTGCCATCATTTCGTTAAAATACTTTGCCATATCTTGCCTTGCCATTTTACCATGGAAATCACTCATTTCAATGTTTATTTGTGCAGAAACAGTAAAGTGCACGACGTTCAAACTTGTTGAACGGCATGCAACATTCCAGAAAGACTACTGCTTACCCTGACGCACTGTTGTACGACGTGCACACTCATGGTGCACGACGCACAACTTTCCTGTAGAATGCATAAAGAAATGAACGGCGTGCAAAGGCGTTGCACGGCGTTCACATGGAGCACAGAAGTTCAGCAAGTGCTCCTGGAAAGTCGTACGGCGTGCACATGCTCCGTGCACGGCATACGCTGCACAGTTAACTATCGTCTTTTTGTTAAGTGCACGACGTGCAAACACTTTGAACGTCGTTCAGCCGACAGTTTCAGAAATTTGAAAGTCGAGAATTCGAGCCTAAAACGAGGGGGGAAGTGTTGGGACAGTTACCACTGGTCATTTGAGACTCTTTGCTCGTCCCAGAGGCAGAGGAGACCAGGGAGGAGGCGAATTTGAAGAGATCCAAGGATATTCTTGAGAAGAAAGGCCATTTCTCTTCTTCTCCTTTCTCATTTGCAGTTCCAAGGTGCAGCAAAGCTTCCCCAGCTCCGAGGAGTTTCTTTGGCGAGAAGCTAGTACGTTTTGGAGGAGTTTTAGAAGAGGAATTTCGTCCTTCAGCCGGAATTCCCTCTTCTCTTGGTTACATCTTGGTTCTGTTTGTCTTTTCTTCTCTTACTCATGTTGAGAACTTCATTTTCTGCTGAAATTGTGCAAGGTGTAGCTATGGACGAGTAGTTTTCTCCTTCTTGGGCATGGGAGAGTAGCTCCCATGCCGTAGCATGTGTGGAACTATGTGATCTCGTACTAAATACCTATGTTTCTTGTCTCTATTTATGAAAATACCAGTTTCCTTCTTCTTGCACATGATTTTGGCCGCTTTATGTGCATGTTTTCTGCATTTGTGCTTGATTTGAGAAAATAAGTGTGAATGTATGGAGGTATCTTTCATAACAACTCTTTCTAATCCACGAGAGTAGTTGGAAACGAGTTGAAGGTTTGCTTGTGATCTAAAACGAAATTCAGACATGAGAATGTTGTTTTAAGTTGCGATCGTTGCACGTATATCGGGAGATGAAATGCAACACATCAATCCTTTGAGATAAGAACTTGTGTATGTTTAGATTGCTTAGTTCCCTAAGTGCTATGGCATGAGAATGAAATTCCTACTGTCCAAGATCGTTAATCAATTGACTAGAAATCTTTTGTTAATCTCTTCTACTTGTATAAATTTAGCTCTTATACATTTCCTTGTCTTAGAAATTAAACAACCAACTTCTTTTAAAACCGATCTAGATTGCTGAAAATTAGGACTGTTGCGTTCAGTTGTTTACTAAAGCTCCTTGTGTTCGATCCTGACTATACTACCTCCGTATACTTGCGGAGTTTAGTTGAATCGGGTAAAAGATCATTAATTTGATTGAAACTCGTTGCTTAAATAGCCAACATTAGTATCCATCCACGTGATCACAAATCACAATCATAACCACCACCATACTATATACCTAATAGTTAACTTAGACACGATTTCTCGATTAAATTTAATTGTTATATATATAGCAGATTGCCCCATGAAAAGCTACAGACTTCACATAAGAAGAGCACGTGATACACCATATGAATAGATATACATTATATGCCAAGCACTGATCGAGTTGTTTGTCAATGAAACAGGAAGGTTGTGAGGAGAAAGAAGCAACTACGGAGTAAGAGCATATATGTCCAATTGTTGACACTTCCCATGAACTATAATCACTGGTTATTTAAAAGCATGAGTACCTAAAAATATAATCGGTTAGTACATAGTTAAACATGTGAAAAAAGTGTCACATAAAACTCTAAATACCATATTGTTGGCTCACCAGCGGCCACAGATTGCGTGGTTCGTCTTCATTGAGATAAATGCCATCTTAATTGGCAAACAAATTCAAGAAGTTTTGCACTTCGGAACCACCACTTGTACTGCAGAAAGTGACCAGCGGTTGTGCTTGATTGCCCTGTAGTCCTGCATAGTAACAACATTCGGCGTTTTTTTGAAAAAAACGCGTTTTACGGCTTGTCTGGTTGCTAGTGATTGCGACACGCGAGTTGATTTTGAAAACAGGAAAACCAAAACCGGAAAGTCAACTACAACTCCAATGGTTTGGTTGAGCGTAGCTCCAACTCAAGTTTTTTGTTTTCTTATGTTTGCTAGCAGGTAGTTTAAGGCTATGATCACCTCAGGTGACTTTGATACAGTCAAAAAGATTGTTACGGCTGGCCATTTCCAGCTGCAATTGTTCTTCTTCAGACGGCGGTGAAGAAGGCTACGCAGACAGCATATATAAAAGGTGGTATGCGGACGTCCGAGGAAAAGCAACTGCGCCCAATATGGGCGCAGTCCAATTTCCAGAATTTTGTACGTAACCGGATGTTGCTGTGAGTTCCGTTTCCTTGGAGCGGGTTGAAGTTACGCGGAACCAAACAAAAGAAGTTGGAAAAACTGATGAGTTGCAACTCTCGTTTTCTAACCCAGCCCAACCAAACTAGCTCTTAAACGCGAATTTTTCATCAGCCGTTTGTTACGCTCGTTTTATACGGAAATCCGTTTTTTACGTTTTAAACGGGTATTAAACGCGTTTTGTACGTATTATTCGTTTTAGACGCGTTTATTTCGTTTTTTTAACGTTTTTAACAGTGGTGTTCGGCCCACTTATTCTGTCCATCGTGACACTGTTTTCCCAAAACCCTCGTTACCTCCGCTGGAGCCCCCGACTCCCCGCGCCTCCCGTTCAACCCCTGCCTCAAGAGAGCGCCCAGCGGAGCACCCAAGAGCTTGGCGGAGCACCTGCCGGCGCACTACCGGCGCACGGCAAGGAGCACTACCGGAGCACCTGCAGCCTACGCCTGTTGCTGTGCTGCGACGACACCAAGAAACTCACGGCTGCTTCTCCACTCTCCAGGTATGTCCCCTCTATTTTATTTTTTCTTCTACTTCTTCCCCTCTCCTCCGTCCCCTCTTCTCCTAGTCTCCTTTGATCTTCCCGCAATCATCCTCCTTCGTCCCCTCTTCTCAGTTATCACTGCCCTATTGCCGCAATCATACTCCTTCCCCTCCTCCTTCGTCCCCTCTTCTCACTGCCCTATTGCCGCAGTAATCCTCCGTCCGCCCTCATCCCCTCACCCGCTCCATTAGCAGATCAGATCACAACTGCAGCAGCAAAGTCGGCTGCTTAGTCACCTCCCCCCCAATCTTCCCGCCCTATCATCCCCTATCATCACCTAGTTCCTGCGGCTGTAGAAATCAACAGTGTTTTGTGGCCATGAAAACCAACTCCGACCACCCCCTATCATCCCCGCCAACAGTCACCCTCCCTTGAACCTTTCTCTTCATGTTTTCCTCCAAGCAATCACGTTTCCTCCCTTCTCCACTGCCCCCTGTCCCAAACTCCGTCAATTTTTTATTACTGCTTCACTTCTCCCTATTCCTCCTCCCCCGTATCACCCTGCCCTTTCTCCTCTAGCAATCCAGGTCCCAGGATCAACTCTTGCATACTAAGTCTTATTGTTATAATCTGTATAATTACAACAACACCTCTTGTATTTCCCCTACTCATTGGTCTTCTTCTTGTTTTTTCTCCTTGTTGATTTGTTACAGCTCAAAGAGGCTGTTTCCGTTGGAGGTGTGACACGAGTTAGTCACAATCACGATTGAAGTTGTAGCCTTATAGGCGATCTGCTTTCTACATAGTACATACTACAGAAATTAACTGTAAGTCTACAAATTGACTAATTAAACCTTCTTATTTATATCAGTTCATGAGCAATTGTTATTTATTGGATGACGTTCTTGTATATTAGATTTATGTCTTGATTAAGTAATTATTATTAGGCGGATGATGTTCTATATATATATATATATATATATATATATATACATCCGTTTTTTTCCGACTTTTTTCCGAATAGTTGACCGTACTTTTACCGTACGTTGACCGTTTTTTAGCCGAATTTTCTGCATATTTCCCGAATTCCGAATTTTGCAACCCGACCGTACATATCCCGAATACCGAATTTGTGACTATGGTAGTCTGGTAGGCTCAGCACGATAGATAGATAGATTCTGCAGGATCAGGTTTGAATAATCAGGGTCAAAAAAGCTAAAAGCATGTGGTTTCTTACCCATGGTGTGGAGGCGGCGGGCGAGGTTGTTTCTGGCAACGTCTGCAGATGTTGTTTGGTGGAGCATAACGTATGAGCATGTCAACTCTTGCAAGTGGCCTACTATACATATAACTGTCACATTCTTGTAAGAATATAGTACTGGAGTAGTTTGGGTTTGACACTTCTTCGCGTTCCTGTTTGTGTTTGACACAAAGGAAAAGTAATGAGAATTTGGAAGTCGATCATGACATAAGAAATTTTAATATTGCCATATTTTTGTCTGTGTATTCATCCTCCGGTGGCACCCCACACAGATTTGACTGTCTCGGGTGACCTTGAGAAAGTGTGCTTGTACTGTCACGCAACTCATCTTATAAGGTAAGGTTCTGTCTTTGAGTATTAGGGCTTCATACGAAACATTCGTTAGTGCATCTTGACACAGTTACAAATTAAAACAATATCATCAGAATCGTTCTTCTACATTACAAGATGAACCCAGAAGTATATTAACAACAAAAACATATCACGTCAACTAAATACTTCAAAACTATTATTTGGCGTGCTGCTTTGAATAAGAGGAGAATCATACATATAACAACAAAGTGTCTGTGTTCCAACTAGAAATCTGGTGACAACTCAAACATGAGTAAGAAAGGGGAAAAAAGTGAAAGAAAGGAACTTGTTACCCGAGCTTTCATGAATTCTCTGCAGTCATATCTGATTTGTATTGGTAAAAGACCATGCCAAAAATATTCATCTATCGCTAGCTTCAACGCCATTATTTCTATTTCTGCAGGATGACCATTTCACCGACCTTACTTAGTTGTGGCATATGACATGACGGTGAAGGTATAGAAGAAAGGAAGTGTGTACGAAAGTTTTAGAGTTGTGCGAGAAGGTGAGGATCATAGGATAAAGTGAGAGTATATATAATTGTAGAGTTTGTTTTGCAGTTACAAAGTTGCGAGGATAGTGGAAAACGTGATGGGATACGGAAAACATGGCTTGACTGTATAATGGATCGTGACGTGTTGAGATGGATAACTGTTTTTTGTTTGGGAGACGGAGCGAGTGCCGAGTGGAGGGGAATGCGAGGAGTGGTTGGTTCAAGAACCGAAAATCAGTGTTTCACATACAAGAAAAATCCTCAAAAAATGGAGAGAAGAGAGAGAACTTGTGAGGATGTAGTATTTTAAAAATACTGAAACTTGATTGGCTGGTGGCATACTTGTAATTAAAAACACAAATTCACTCTTTTTAATATATATATATATATACACACACTACTATAAAAAGAGTCAGGCTAGAATACACTCGAGTGTATTCAGAGCAGAGTACACTCAAGTAATTTTTCATGATGCAATATTTTTTTCAAAAATCTAATCCCGTTGATCTTCTTAAACATCTTGTGAATAGCTCATACGCAAAATTTGAGCACATTTGAACATTTATAGGTCATGTTATAAAGACCGCAAAAATTATGCATTTCAAATTAGTTTCGCGCGTCGATTTTGTTGCCCTTGGATGAGTGACTTACACTCATCCAAATGGGCTCAAAATTTGTATGTAGCCTAGTTATAGTATGACGGTGAAGATCCATGGTTTACATTTTGCAAAAAATAGTCTTCATATGCAAACACACTTGAGTGTATTCGTGCGATCTGTACACTCGAGTGTATTCTAGCCTGACTCTCTCTCTCTCTCTCCATATATATATATATATCCTTTTTTTCCTGAGTAGTAGACCAAATTTTTACCGATTTTTATCTGATTTTTTCCGAATTTTTCGTATCATGAATTCCGAATTGATGACTATGGAAATAAGTAATATGCAAAAAAGACATTAAAAAAACCCCAAAGAAAGACCAGCACGCTAAAAGGCCAAGGTGCTTACCTGGGCACACCCCACCCCAGTGGGCACCTATAGCCCCTAGGCACACACCTTAACCACCATGGTAAGACCAAAATGTGTAGTAAGTTTGCATGGATTTTGCACGCACTCATGAAATTCCTATGTCTTTTACTTGTCAGTGAATGTCATCCCTGAAATTATGTAATATAGCTGTTGTTTTTAAACTTGATCTTTGTTTAAAATCAGATTTTCATTTGGTTTCTGGAAGCAGGAAGCTGCCTTTTATTGCTCATTTAGTTTACTAACTGATCACCCTTCTATGTACCAGATAACAGGGATCAAAAGCGATTGATTCAACCAAGCCTTCCAAGTTTTCCGCTAAATGAAAATGTACGGTATGCTGTATACATTTCATTTCTTGTTTCCCTTGCGCATTATGTGGAAAGATATAAACAGAGTCAGTGGATGTGAATAAGGTTATGGATAATTTGTATGCTTTCAACTTTCAAGCCTGCATGAGGTAGACACTTTTTGTCTCTGTGTAGCTTTAATTCTTCATTTTATTCAGCTATAAACAAAAGAAATGGTGGAATTCTGATAAGTATCAAATTGCAGAGTACATATTTGATTTTGTACATATTTGCACATCATCTCACACCAATATCTTGGAGATATAGTTATGGTTTTCCCGGAAAATTGAAAGTTGATTTCCAAAATGGGCAGAATTTACGGCACGACAAGTGATATGTGCCTTTGATGTACATGTTATGTTTAAAATACATGTCCAGAATCCAGGAAAAGTTTCAGAAAATGTTGATACAGTTAAAGATTTTCAATTTGCATAACTTAATGGAAATAAGCAAATAATTGAACTATATATGGATAATTGTGTTCCCTATCTCTTATAGCTCGTGCAAGTGTGGGTCATATTAGCAAGTCTGACTCCTATTTTTAATGGCATTATTAACAAATTTTGTAATTTCGAACATAACTTATCTATTAGCTACTCAGTTTACTGTACGATTTCCAATCTATTAGTTTGTACATTTTTCTTTGTTTCTCGACAATATATTCATTGCTGCAAGTCCAAGGGCCTCTAATGATCACAACAACCGCTGTTTGGGCTCTTGCCAAAACAAAAAATGAAATGGCCAAGATTTTCCATTCCTAAGCTTCTAACATTTGATCATTTGGCCTATTCTCTACATCAAGTTCCCTATTATTCAAAGATAAATAAGAAGATTGGCAACAATGGTATCCTGATATCTCCCCCTTCTCAAAGGAATTTCATATTACTTGAAAGTACAAGAATGATTCTTTAACTGAGAGGTGAATGACTCCTCACTAAACCCAACTATAACTGCTTTCTTGTTGCCAGAAAAGAAACATTAATGCTAAGTGTTTGTAAAGCTAGAATTTGTTTAGTAGTAGGCGTACGAGTAACACCAACAGGGAAAATGAGGTACTAAAAAAGACAAAGAATTCAAATTTCATGCCATAGATTTAATAAAGAAAACCATATTCTACTCCAATTTATTGGTTTTGATTTTTGTTGGAAATGATCTTGTTCATAGGGCATAAGAAGTTCACTCGAATACACCACAATCGTTGTAAAATCCTTGACATTTGTGATACCTTTCATGTAATTAGTTTCATCGACCTTTTTGAAGTGTCTCATCTTTAATTCTGCCTTCTTGTTACTTGATTTATTATAAGTATGTTGGATTTAAAATTCTTAGAGGGCCTTTCATTGTGAATCGAATAAAGCAATTAATTGAGGGCAACCATCACGCACTCTTCCTTAGGTATAAACTTCTAACCACCATCACCTGCTTGGGTGCGATTCGACAATAACCAATGTTTTAAAAAGCGTGAAGCGGGAGGCGTGCGGACGGGACCTTGTAGCCGATTAAGCGGCAGGCGGGCGATTAAGCGGGCGATTTTTGAAAAAGAGGATGCTTAAAATCTTATATATTTATATACAAAATTACATGTATGTGTATATAAAAAATATATTTCTAAGGAAATCAGTAATACTAACCAGTAGTATCAATTAGTAATGAACGAAATCTGCAAGAAAATCAGTAAAACCATTAGAAGTATAATAGAGTAATACGATATTTACTTGGAAATATTACAGCAGGACCCTATTATATACAGCTTACATACAAAGTTTGCATTCTAAAGTAGGACTAGGTATATCATAGAACATTTAATGTATACAAGCTTCATATATTATACTCAATACTACTTGGATTATATATTTAATTAACATTACATGCTTATAGCATAATTTATTTTCAAAAAGCGGGAAAAAGGCGGGCAAAAAAGCGGGAAAAAAGCGGGTGAAGCGGGAAAAAAGCGGACGCTTTTCTTCAAACCGAGTAAGCGGGCGCTTAAGGGCAAAATTAAGCGGATGGGGGTCTTGGCCGATTAAGCGGCCGCCTGGGCCGTTTTAAATACACTGACAATAACCGTTGACTTTTTGAAAATGCCGCGTTCACTTTCGCACTAGTCTTATGTGACATCCGAATAACCCCCAATTCATGAATATTACGTTTTTTAATGACGTAGGACCACCCCCGAAGGCGGGTTGCAATTATCACCCCCCTACAGTGTAAGCCCCCTTAACTACCCACACATCGGGAGGAGCGTTTAAACTCATGCAAAGGCCGGGCTGAGTGACAAGACCAAGGAGCGCTGAGGCGCACAATCGAGATTCAAGCCCGAGTCCCTACTCTGGGGAGCCCGCTTCTCCACTGAGCTACTACCTCCCTGGCTATATTACGTTTTGTTTTTGTGTTATTTGTGTTTTGCATATTTTTCCGTATTCTCCCGTATTATTCTTATTAAGACTTTTTCTGAGTTTGAGTCTATGTGTATGTTTGTATATATATATATTTAAACTTATATGTATATATGTCTGTGTAATATATGTGTATATATGTATGTAATACGTATTTACACACACACACACACATATATATGTGTGTGTGTGAGAGAGAGAGTGTGTATGCATTTGTGTATGTATTTCCTCTCTATTTCCTAATTGTTTCCCGGATCTTGAACCGTACCTTTATCGTTATTTGTATTTTTTCGCCTGAATTTTGTGCACAATTACCATATTCCTAATGTTAAGCTCGGTCGAGTGTATCCTGAATACCGACTTTGCGACTATGCATGGATGAATGATCTTTAGTCTAGAAGGTGATACACTGGCTGAAAGTGTTTGCATGAGCCTTCTTGGAGGGATCGTAGCTGTTTCTAGATGCCCATGTATGAAGCCATTAACCCTACGTTTCTTGCAAATTTAACTCTCAAAGAGACCAATTCACCTTCGTTTTGGTGAAGTCATGGTGGTTTTAGAACAATGAAGGTATTCGTATAAGTCTTTGATGGATCCTTCTTTTTGATAAGATGTCTCGAACTAGTACTGTTAATATTTGATAGACTGTCTACATAATTTGGGCTCTTCCTTTATATCGACATATTTTTCACAAACTATTTAACTTTTAGAAGGGAGGCTTGTCTATAGTCGTTCAGCTAACTTCTTGATTATCTTTCACAATCAGGCTACTGTGTTGCAATCGTTCAAAGAAAGACGATTAATACAAGTAATGTTATATGATGTATTCACAAGTATAAACATAAGAGACACAACACTACAAAATAAAAATAACCTAAGTATCCACTAATAAAAGGGTAAAATTGGATGCACCAAAATTCCATGGTAGATGAACGAATGCTAGTGCACGAAATAAATGTGAAATCTCAAGTAATATCATAAAAACAGTACACCAAGTAATAGTACTTCAACTTGCAGAGTAATGTGCAGTTGGAAGATATTGCATGTATGATGTGGACCATTTGACCCATGGAAATTCTTAGTATTCATGATTTTTCACAAACTATTGAACTCTTAGGAAGGGAGGCTTGTCTATAGTCGTTCAACTAACTTCTTGATTATCTTTCACAATCAGGCTACTGTGTTGCAATTGTTCAAAGAAAGACGATTAATACAAATAATGTTATATGATATATTCACAAGTATAAACATAAGAGACACAACACTACAAAATAAAAACAACCTAAGTATCCACTAATAAAAGGGTAAAATTGGATGCACCAAAATTCCATGGTAGATGAACGAATGCTAGTGCACGAAATAAATGTGAAATCTCAAGTAATATCATAAAAACAGTACACCGAGTAATAGTACTTCAACAGTTCAACTTGCGGAGTAATGTGTAGTTGGAAGATATTGCATGTATGATGTGGACCATTTGACCCATGGAAATTCTTAGTATTCATGATTTTTTCTCTCTCACAATTTTGGAAAATAATTGTAATCATATTTTTTTATAGATTCTAGCTGCACAGCCCGAATGAATAAAATAGTAAGTAAGAATAAACCCTACATCTATCGAATAAATACAAGTATTGCATTTACTAATTAGTACATATCAACAATTCATAAATGAATAGAACAGTAAGAATAAACCCTAGATTCCCTGCATCTATTCCTATACTAAAATTCTATCTAGCAATGACTAAGGAGTACTAATTAGATTCACAATAGAAATAGAAGTGAAGACAATAAAAACAAAGTTAAATGTCAAACTAATTTGAAGAAGTCAGATTTGTAATATATAGAACTAGTAGCAGGGAACGTTGATTTAGGCTTTGAAGAGGGGAAAATAGTGAAGAACGACGGAAGTAAAAACAAAGAGTCAAAATCAAACTAATATAATGGATTCAGAAATAATATCAGAAATAACAACAGTGAATACAAATTTAGAAGAAGAAAACAAGGTATGGGGTTGGCGTCCAGGCCACGGGAAAAGTAGTAAATGGGGTAGTAGATGAAATGTAAAATGAACACGATTCAAGAGTTGAGTATGAAGAAAAAGAATGGTTGTCGAAGGAAAACTAGAAAAAAGTTTACAGTATGTTGGGATGTTGACGTCAAAAGAGAATGGGGGAGAAGGAGAAAGGTCATGAAAGAGGGAGGAGGAAGATGGGAGGGGAGGGAGCGCGAGGAGAAGCATTAACATATTTTCCTCCATAGGCCGGCCTTTAGGAGAGGGGAGGACGTCGAGACAACAAGAGCTGCAGCTCTAGGGGAACACCATAAAGCCATAGCAGTATCTGGGGGAGAAGTCAGTGCAACACTGGCAGGAGGAAGTGAAGCAGCTGCAACAGTTGGGTCGTGACAATAGGAAGATGAAGAAGGGTCGTTGTCGCCATTAAGGCAAGGAATGAGGTTTCAGCAAAATTGGCAAAATTTCGCCAAAGAATTTCGATTTCGATGGGATCTGGTACCAAAATGTGCGTCTTTGTTGATTTCGATGAATTTCACCAAATTTCAATGATTTCGATGAATTTAGCCAAATTTTGATGAATTTCACCAAATTTTGATGAAAATTTCGATAATTGCAATCTTTGTTATTGTTTTTTTTTGAAGAGGAGCAAAGGGGGATTGAGGTTATTTCACCATGTTAAAGAGTATATATTAGCCTATTTAGTTAATAGGTTAATTAGTTAGTGGGCTTTTGTATCTCAACCCGTTTAGATTACTTGTGTCTTAAGTATTAGGGCGTCTCCCCTCTCCTATATAAAGGAGAGGGCGTCCATTCTTGTATCCATCCCGTTCAATCCAATCTTATTTTTTTACATGGTATCAGAGTTGTGAACAGTAACGACGACGTGAACAGTAACTCTGGCGGTAAAACAATGCACATGTGAATAGTAACTCCGGCGTGAACAGTACACGGCGTGAACATTAATTCCTGCGTGAACAGAGCGCGTTCGCTCCTGAAGGAAACCTAGTCGTCGTCCCTCCTCCCTCTCCTTTTCGGCGCGCACGCAGCCCTAGCCGCCGCCGCTCGTCTTTTCCAGAGAGCAACCGAGGGGAAGAACCCCCGCCTGCGGGCGGCAGCCGCCATTGCCATGGTTTGGCCGACTGCCTGCTAGGCAATTCCGGCCTCCATGGCTCTCCTTCCACTTTCACATAGATCAGTACGTCGACGCTAATTCCCGACCTGCGATCTATGTTTTCCAAATCCAAACCTTACTGTCGGTGATCTCCTTTCCGGCCATCACATATCCACTGCCATCGCTGCATCATTACCCGCCGCCTTCCACCTCTGTTGCCCGTATTCCACGAACAGCAGCTGTGCCTCTATATTCCCAGCGCCTCCAAGCAGCCATCTCCATGCCTTCGCCGCCTATCGACGCCACTATCACCATCATAAGCGCCGCCAACCGCAGAAGCAGCAACCATCATCACCATCAAGCAGCAATCAACCGCCGCCAACCTGCTACCCGCCGTCCAGACGATCTCAGTACTACCGACATCAACTCGGTAGTACCGAGTTTTGCACAGGCCATCTCCTGATGTCCTCAGCATCAACCTTCATCGTCGCTTGTGGAGAGGCTCCGCCTTGGCTCCACATGCATCCTCTTGGCATGCAATATCTTCAGAGCCGTGCAGGAGACCCTTTGTCATTTCCTCCGTTACGACCAAGTGCTACATCAACTGAGTGACATAATCCGGTCATTTTTTTTGCTACATCCCGTAAGCTGCTGCTCTTCATCACCTTCCCGGCTATCTTCATCACTCCACCATCACCTCCCATCTATGTCTACTCCCAGTTATTAATTCCCCCCATATTCATTATGCCTATTCAGATCCTTAATCGGTCATATCTTTGCTAATCGGATTCCATTTTAAGCCTAATCGGTTCGGGTCGGGATTAGATCCATTTAATTTTCTACCCGGATCTTACATTGATCCATTTAGCATATTCTCTCCGGTTATCGATTTCATTCTCCACATATTACACATGTCTATATCACAAAATCCTCTCAAATCTGCCGATTCCTTTCCCACCCACCCATATCATGTGTGTATCCCTTTCCAAAGTGCGGGGGGGATAGAGAGGAGAGGAAGAGATGAGAAGAGAGAGAGAGAGTGAGAGAATATGTATGAGAGAGAGAGTATGAGAAGAGATGATATATGTATTCATGCTATATATCTTCCAGGCTATTATCTTCATGGAGCTTCGCATTGTTCAACACATCCGTTCTCTACTTCCAGACAGCAATGAAGGATCTTCATTCAGCGTCAACACTGAGCTATCCGCGTTCGTACCGCGTTATGTACGTCAGGTGTTGATGGTGTACTTCAGCTGCATTCACATGAGACAGAGGGTGCTTCTTCAGATTTTCAGAAGCTCAACAAGCCTGCCAATCTACTTCTGCAAGGTTGATTCATCCAGTTTATTTTCACCGAGCTGCTTCATCACGTCTTCTGCGAGCCGCATCTGCTATTTCGACATCACCTGTTGCTGATCTACTTGGGACTTTCCTTGATGGATGATACCTCCTTTCCTGTCAAGCCCCAAGGTTCATGCGATAAAGTTATGGAACCTGCATCGTATCACCAGCATATCGTCCATTCGTGTTCCCACGTTATGCACGTCTTCCCAGACAATTTGAAGATTCCACTACTGCTTCATCGACATTGAGCATCTGCGTTTGTGCCGCGTTAAGTACGTAATCCAATGAAGATGACATAGTGATGGTGTTGAGGATCGTCTGCTCCAAGTGGTGAATTACTGCTGCAGTATTCAGGTCCCATTTCAGATGTTCTTCATTCCAGATGCACTCCAAAAGACCTTCATCAAAGCTCGAGGATCTCCAGCATGCAAAATACAATTTCAAAGAAGAGAGGCATTGTAACCACATGGTTCAGGGGGAGTATTAATTAAGGGGGAGTATCAATTTTGTATGGGGAGTGATATTTATCTTTTATCTTTCATCTATCATTTCTTTTATCGTTTAATCCAATCTTGTAACCTCCAAGCTTTGGACATGTGTTTCACCTATGATCCAGCTTGAGGGGGAGTGTTAAAGAGTATATATTAGCCTATTTAGTTAATAGGTTAATTAGTTAGTGGGTGACACGATTAAACCGTGCGTAAAACGCAAGTGCACGCGTCAATGTAATATAGGCCTTTGTGAGGCCCGAGTCGAACTCAGGGAACGTAATTTCGGTAGACTACTACTAACCACTTGCAATCAGCTAGACCGATTATAAAAGTTTGAGAGTTGTTTTGAAAAAGAAAATAAAAACGAAAGAAAGCAAAGCAATCGGTTAAATGGTTGGTTTAATCAATTAAAATGGAATCTTTAGGATTGCGGTTTCACCACGGATTCTCGTTGTACTAATTCCTACATAATTATCACAACTCGTCTCCTATTCCGGGTAGTGGCCTGCGAATAGAATTGTTCGCTTCCGCGATACAATTCAC
The DNA here is from genome assembly GCA_963693085.1 of Alisma plantago-aquatica. NCBI lineage: Eukaryota > Viridiplantae > Streptophyta > Magnoliopsida > Alismatales > Alismataceae > Alisma > Alisma plantago-aquatica. The sequence goes on from OY856414.1 coordinate 610,629,406, forward strand.
TACCTTAATTTAGATCGGTTCCACGTCAGTAGTAACCTATACCCTAAATTAGGTGCATGAAAAACATATCTCTAGGTTTCCACCATTAACCGTACATCGCCTTTTCCAATTATTGAGGTTGAAGGAGGCCGCCGTCGAGGTTTACGGGCACTGCTTTCGCCAGTGACTGCATCGCTTCTGTCAGCCCTAGCACAACAACTGCACACCAGAGTGAGAGAGAGGGTCGGGGCTGAGCCTATTTGAATAGTCGGGTCAGGGTTAAGGTCAGGTAAGGGATGTCCAGTTTACATTTTATATATGCTCAACTTACTCAAATGAAATACTACGCTTAAGCGGCCGCATATGCGAACCGCATGCCACTTATTTAGTCCACTCAAATTCAGCACCGCCTATCTATATGCTTTACGACTGAAGGCTCACATCGCATATGCAGCCACATTGATAGAAATGGCGTTGGGGATATTTTTGATAAGATGTTGAAGGATGATGTCGTCAAGATCACACAAATGAGTGATATAATCATAGCTGTCAAGGTTGTCCTGGGGGAAATATTCTAATATTATTAGTGCTTATGCCCCCTCAAGTTGGCCTTAGTGAGGAGGCAAAGAAGGATTGTTGGGATAACATGGATGAACTGATGCAAGGAATACTCGTTATAGGAGAAGATTATTATTGGGAGTGAGTCGAGTGACTTAAATGGCCATGTGGGGAGTAACAATGCTGGATATGAGAGATGCATAAATGAGGAGAGAGGCTTTTAGATTTTGCAGTTGCTTATGATATGATCTAGGCAAATACACATGTCAAGAAAAGAGATCCTGATATCATTACTTATAAGAGTTCGCTCAATTGTAGCCTCATTGATTACTTCCTTACTAGAAGGCTGGATTATAATGTATGTAAGGATTATAAAGTGATCCTTGGGGAAGAACTCACCACCCACCATAGATTGGCAGTATGTATGTGAACATGAAGATCAACAAAGGTAAGCATAACAGAAGTTAAGATAGAAGGATCAACTGGTAGAATCTTACAAGGAGAAACGAAATGGCGTTTTATGATAAACTTATCAAGGAGAGAACTTGGAACTTGGAGTCTGATGTTAACTCTGTGGCAAAGTATGAGCTCCTACATATCAAAAATATGTGAAAGAGGTTTTGGGAGAGTCCAAAGGGTGTGGCTCTCTATAGAAAAAGACTTTGTGGTGGAATGATGAAGTACATAAGGCTACTAAACTAAAAAGGAGATCTATAGGAGCTTGCCCAAATCTAGAGATGATGCAACTTGTTAGAGAGACTATTGGAGAGTCTGGTTAATCTAGTTAATTAAGTATTGGAGTCTATTTATATATGAGCCTAAGTGTGTCTTGCCCCATTAAGGATTAGTTCAGAGTTTGTACGCTTCCCCCCTCTTCTATATAAAGGAGGGGGATTCCTTTTATCAAATGTATCACATAACCTTCTTTTACTTTACAACATGGTACCATAGCAATGATCCAACCTAAAACCTAGAGGAGAGAAAAACAATTTTATTCTGCTAGCGGTTGATCGCCGTTTCTTGGCTTGGCCACCTGTCAGACATCTTTCTAGCTGCTTTGGCCATATCTGAATCCGCTGCCTCCACCTGCTAGCCCTGCCACCACATGTATATTTTTAGGACATCCCTACATCGTCGTCTACCTTCATCGCTACTGTCGCCACATCCCTAACCCAAACCCCTGCCCACACTTGATGATACCATGATGCCTCTCCTCCCTTGCATAGATTTAGCCCCTGCTAACCAGCTGATGGTATTTCAATCCCAGCCCCCAGTTGTCCAACCCCCGCTATACACACTTCCAATCGCTAACCTCAGCCTTCTGACCGTCGATAACTCTCGTAAAAAAGCATTCAGAAATTTGTCTTGTCGCAAAGACCTCAAGCTGCTACCCTAATACTGCCTAGCCGCAAACCCTACACTCCTCGTATCTGCTTGATAGTTGATACTCGCAATCGCACCCCTGCCGCCCTATTGTAATCGCAAAACCCCCACCTAGCCATCCACTGCCCACCCAATCTTCTACCTGTCGTATTTCATCACCCTGCCGCCAACAATCTTCCGAAACGTCCCTTCTCCACGCATGCTCCCTTACCCTGCCACCCTTCGTCATCTCTGCTACTTCTAATTTATTTCCCTCATCCTCTTGCCGTTAGCATCATACCCCTAATCCCACGACACTACTTCAGATGGTATGACCTTGAACTGAAGCGAGGCATCTTTTGGAGCTCAGAAGGCGCATAGATTATGACCGACTCTGCCAAGCGTGCAAGACAATATGGTAGTTCACGGAGATCGTTTTGACGGACAAGTACTAATCTATGATGATATATATACTAAAGATCGTTCGTTTTCAGGCTCCTGCACATACTCAAAGGTGGTAGTTCCCCCTTCTCTTCCTACTATTGTTCTGTTGCTGCCTCATGTTTATGCACACGACAACTGTTATCTTTCTGCCTATTAATACTTACGATAGTTTGTGGTCCATTTCTTTTGAAAGTTGCTTGTAGAACTTTACCAACTACATTGTATGATCGACGATGCACTTCTTCAAACTACAATGGAGATTTTGATTGATTTTTCTTCTATCTATTTCTTTTATTCAATAGCCTTTATGAGACTTGTGCTCAATTTTCCTCTGAAATATCTTTGTTGACTTTTTTTGGGGTTCTTCCTTCGAGCCCCTGTGAGGGGCTGCCTCTTCTCGACTTCCGCCTGCTGAAGGGCAACTGGACCCCCTAATTGGGGGACCGCGCCCCGCCAAAACCATAGTCACAAATTCAGTATTCAGGATACGTACGATCAAGCTGAAAAATTTGGAACTCGGGACTTATGCGGAAAATTCAGATAAAAATCTGTCAACATACGGTAAGGATTTGGTTAACTATTCGAGAAAAAGTCGGGAAAAAATGTATGTATGTATATATATATATATATATATATATATATATATATATATATATATATATATATATATATAACAAACAAACACGCACGCACGCACACACACACACACTGTTTAGGATTGTTTAAATAATGTGAAACTTGGCACCTAAGGCAATTGGTACCCAAGGAACACATTTGTACCATTAGGTTTGATTTTGAATATTCCTTTTATGAGTTCTAATAAAATTAGAATTTAGGATCTTTGTCATTATAATTATTATATTATTATAATATTATTACCATTTTTATTTATTATTTAGAGTTTCATTATCTTCACATTGTTACCAAAAGAGTTTCCTTATATTATTATGCATGAATTTTCATATTTCATTTATTTGATCTATTAAGTTCATTAACTCAATATTTATTTAGATAATGGTACATCATTCATATTTATGGACATGCACATGCATACAATAATTATTTATAATTTGAGTATGAAACGTATTTTATTTCTTATTAAACATATTTTTGCCATCATGTGCCCATTAGTTCGCAAAGGAAATATTTGTGACATATTTAATGAATTTACTGTCATGTTAGTACATAATAAAAAATGTGATGTTGATTATAGAACCTTATGTCACTTAATGTGTTATATTTGTTTTCAAGCCCAAATATGTAACGATTATCATTGAGTTATTCATATTATATGCATTAATAATATTCATTAAAGGTATAACTCAATCCTTGTTTGGTTGAATCTAAGGAACCAAGCTTACTAACCTTCTAATAATGGTATATGATAAGAGTCTAGGTTTTAGTACGTTACACTTTCTCTGCAAGGTCTAGAACATATTTTCTTTGATAAAGATTTGTGCCTTTCTTGGAATGTAGAACCTCTATTCCAAAAAAATAACGAAGACCGTCCAAATCTTTCGTCAGAAATTGCGTTTGTAGCCACTCCTTGAGCTGTGAAATGCAGTATGATCATCACCTGTGATTACAATATCATCCACATATACATCCAGAATAACAGTGCCACAAGAGGATTTGCACACAATTAAAGAATGATTAGTAGAAGGCGGACTGAATCCAAGCTGTAAGTGCAACACTAAATTTATCAAGCCATGCCTATGGTGATTGCTTCAGGCCATTTAAGGATTTTTTTCAATTTGCACACTTTCTGACACTCCCCCTGAGCAACATACCCAGGAGGTTACTCCATGTCCACCTCTTTAAGAAGATCACCATAAAGAAATGCATTTTTAACATTCAGCTGGAGAAGAACCCAATCATAATGAGTAGCAATAGTAATTTAGTCGGGCAACAGGAGAAAATGTCTCGAAGTTCACTTTATGTGTCTGAGTGTACCTTTTGGCTGCCAATCGATCCTTCAAATGATCAAAATAAATCCATCCGGGTTTTGTTTAAATACACCTAGAGACAACCTACAATAGGCTTCCCAAGAGGAAGATCCATCAATTCCCATGTGGAGTTCTCATAAAGAGCTTCATGGCTTGGACCCATCCATCATGTTGGGCTACTTCTGTATATGAGCAAGGAACAACAATAGAATCTAGCTGAAGAGCAAATGTGCGTGCTGCTGGTGACAGATGGGATAATCAACAAAAACTAGAGATAGGATGCCGTATTGTGCAAGACCGAACACCTTTACAAGCTGCAATTGGAAGGTGTAAGTCTGAAACAGAAGTATCTAGAGAACTCTCAGCATGAACATGTACCTCAGGAGTATCCAACGATGATGAGTCAATCTGATGCACTGATGTCGCTACATCTTTTGGGTGATGCCTTGCTCGCCTGGCGTAAGCCAATGGAAAAGATTGAATAGGTGTAGGTGTAGGTGGTGGTGATGGTGATATAATAGTAGTTGTATCTAGCACCCTCTCATCACACGACACATGGAAGGTGTAAGTCTGAAACAGAAGTATCTAGAGAACTCTCAGCATGAACAAGTTACGTTAGGAGTATCCAACGATGTTGAGTCAGTCTGATGGACTGATGTCGTTACATCTTCTGGGTGATGCCTTGCTCTCCTGGTGTAAACTAGTGTAAAAGGTTGAATAGGTGTAGGTGTAGGTGGTGGTGGTGATATAATAGTAGTAGTATCTAGCACACTCATCACACGACGCATGGAGTGGTGGCTCTCACTCTCTCACTTTATCATTCTCAAAGGTAAGGTCACTCATGGTTGTGCTCCCCCTTATCATTCTCAAAGGTAAGGTCACTTCCATGGTTGTGCTCCCCCTCATGCTAGACAGAGTCACAAAGAATAGAGTGGACTCATGAAAAGTAATATCAGACGACACAAACATACGACAAAGACGAGGACTATAACATTTATACCCCTTTTGTGTTGGAGAATATCCCAAAAAGATAGTGCGGGCTGTGCGAGTAGACAACTTGTATGAACGTGGATCAAACACATGAGCAAACGCAATGCAACTAAAGACACAAAGGGGTATAGGAAAAGCTGAATCGTCTGGTCATAAAACAGAAAAGAGGGTGGCCCCATGCAAGACAGAAGATGGCTGGCGATTACTCAAGAAGCACGTAGTGAGAAGAGCATTAGACCAGAATTTCTTTGGCATAGACATCTAAAAAAGTAGTTTACGGGCTACATTAAGTAAATGATGAATTCGCACTAAGCAATTCCAATTTTGTTGAGGTGTACGAGAACAAGTCATTTGGTGAATCATGCCAATGGAATCTTAGAAACTAGAGACAACCTTTTGAACATACTCTTAAGGCATTATTAGTACGAAGAATTCTTAATGAGGATCAAATTGAACTTCTAATAATTGATGAAACGTTTGGATGGTCAAATTTTTTGTCTCGAAACTTAAGTATGCGAAGTCATTCGGGAGAAATCATGAATAAAAGAAAGAAAGTAATGAAAGCCATTGTAACTCGGTTATTTAACGTGACCCCAAACATCACTATGGATAAGATATGAAGGACGCTTAGAGCGTCTTATAGTACGACCAGGGAAAGAAACACGATGTTGCTTGTCCAGTTGACAAGACTGACTTTCAATGTGCTTTACCGAAGACAAGCTGAGAACAAGCTTCTGAAGACTTTACAAGGAGGGATGTCCGTAGCGACAATGCTATTGTAAGGGAGAGCGACTGAGGACGGTAGATGCGGTGGAAGAGATTTGGCGAGCTAGGCGATCACCCCTAAAGAAGTGATATCACCTTTCCTAGACCCCCTACCAATTGTCTTCCAACTCCCGGGATCCTGTAACACGAAAAGGGAAGACTCAAATATCACCATCTAGTTTAAGGGATCAACCGACTTAGCTACATACATCAGACTGATAGGATAGTTTGGTACATATTGTACATATTGTAGAGTAAAAGATGACGACGCTTGTACAATCCACAAACTTGTACTCGTCTGAGCGATCCATAAGCTAAAGTTACAGGAGAGTGGGATATACAAATAAGAGGAAAGTAACATGGATCATACAACGGTCATATGATGAGAGGCCTCCAAATCCACCAGTCATGTAGAAGATGGGTGGGAAGCAATAAGTGATGTTCCTAGTTACCCGCATTTGAGATAAGATTGGCAGAGGAACTTGTTGAGTGGCTGGTAGAAGCTGATCATACTCCTCGAAGATAGTAATTGCCATCTCCTGCTTGATTCAAGAACGGTATAGATGACATTCATCTGTATAGAATAATTCTGTGAGGTAATAATGGAAAACCTAATGAATAAATTCTAAGATTAATTATCAAGATCTAAACTAATCTAAAATAACTAATAAAAAAGAATAACTACTCATCAAAAGATTTCATTCATCTAGTCTGCTTATTGAGAGCATTACAAAGACTATGTACATGTGTTTAAACCCAACTCACTAGACAACTAGCCAATGTGGGACTAAACCACAAGCTTTACAAGACAAATTGGGAAAGTATCAGATAACCCCTAAAACACAAGGGAACTGATAAAACATTATAAAAACTATTAAAAAGGCTATGCTCGTCCTACATCAGGTGATCTTGACAAATATTGGTTGATCATTGTAGGCTATTATAGCAGAAGTCATTGGTCTTCCATCTCACATAGTGAGATTGTATCGGAATGATTGTAGGCTATGCTCGTCCTACATCAGGTGATCTTGAGAAATACTGGCTGGTCATTGTAGGCTATTATAGCAGAAGTCACTGGTCTTCCATCTCACATAGTGAGATTGTATCAGAATGATTGTAGCAGTAGAAGTTGAGATAGACTGCTGGCAACACGCTGTGTAAGAGGTTGCTGATGTGAAACAAACTTTCGTTGACATGATGTATCGAAAAATTAACGCGTCGTGTCAAATAACCAACACGTCGTGTCGGAAGTTAGCACGCCGTGTCCGTTGGCGAAGACGAAAAGACACTTTTTGAATGTTTTCGACACTTCTTGTTGAGCTCTTGACACGCCATGTTAGTTGGCTGATCATTGTAGACTTTGTAGCAGAAGTCATTGGTCTTCCATCTCACGTAGTGAGATTGTATCAGAATGATTGTAGCAGTGGAAGTTGAGATAGACTGCTGGCAACACGCAGTGTAAGTTGCTGACACGCTGTATAAGAGGTTGCAGACGTGAAACCGACTTTCGTTGACATGCTGTATCGAAAATCAACAGGTCGTGTCAAAAAACCAACACAATGTCGGAAGTTAGCACGCCATGTCCGTTGGCGAAGACTAAAAGATAGACTTTCTAAATCTCTTCGACACTGCGTGTTGAGCTCATGACACGCCATGCCAGTTGGTGAAGGTAGAAGACCGACCTTTTGAATCTTCTCGACGCACCGTGTAAGCAGGTGACGTGTATCAGTCGGAGGCGTATACCTAAATATCCTTAAACACACCATGTCATTTAGGGGACACCTTGTGTTCGTCGGAGGTGTAAATTCCAATAGCTGTAAACACTCAGTGTCACTCGGGAACACGCCGTGCATCTAGGCAAAAACCTGCATCTTCTGAACAAACTCTGGACTGCAACACGCTGTGTCGGCGGTGATTGATGCATGTGTGGATGGGAATTGGCTCCACCAAAGAGGTAAAAACCCTGGGAAGACGCGTCGGGGAGTAAGATAACCTCGGAAAGAAGCACCGGGGGGTGATGGGAATTAGCACTGTCACTTGTTAATAGATGATGCGAAATTGACACATCAACCAGCCCTAATGACTTAGTCACTCATCCACGAACGGGGACTACGTGGAGAGGAAAGAAAACGGGAAGAGAGTTTTTCCTCTTCTCTGTGGGATAGAACGGGTTGCTTCTCCTCTCCTTCAAGCAGCCACATGCTTTAGTGGAGACTGGCCGGTGAGAATTGAAGCCGACGGCGCCGATGTCGGGTGGTGACGAGCGCAGCGGAGAGGAGACAAAGAGAGAGGGAGAAGGAGGGTGAGGTCGACAGATGGGGTTACAACAAAGGACTTGCTCTCATACCATGTGAAAGTATTGGGCCAAAGCGATTCCTTGTTGTAGCTTGCTAGCCTTTATTATATAGGAAGATAACATTTACATAATAGACTCAATAAAAAAGCAAACAAGAAAAGACTAGATGAATAGCTTCTTATTCTCTAACACTTTATGTGGTGTTTATTGATCTGCAAAAGGCCTATGATCGAGTACCCAAGGAAGTGTTATGGAGGTTTTGCATAAAAAAGGTCTGCCTATCTAATTCATTGACGTGATGAAATACATGTTTGATAGCTCAACTACAAGTATTAGGACTCTTGGTGGATGGTGAGTATCGAGGATAAGTTGCGTGAATGCCGTCTAAAATGGTACGAACATGTGCAACGTAGCCCGACAAATGCACCTATTTGAAGTAAGATTATTGAATCAAGCACAATTAAAAGAAGTAGAGGCAAACCAAAATTAACTCGGGAAGAGCTTATAAAGAGAGATTTTGAATCTTTACTTCTCGATCAGAGTATGACCCATAACAGAGTTGATTGGAAAAGAAGGATCCAGTAGTTGACCCCAACATGGTTGGGATTGAGGTTTAGATAATGATAACAATGATGGTAATGGAGGAGGAGATGGAGAATGATAATGTGTCTTGGAGGTTAAGAGGGAAGAAAAGGAAGAACAATGCATCAGGGAGCTACTTAAGATGGAGGGGCAATAGAAGAGAGGGGAGATGGATGTATAGAGAAGCAAGAAAATGAGGAGGCGTAGGGAGGATAGTATTTGCTACTTTTGCCTAGAGGAGCAAAAAGAAGAGTAGGGGAAGGAGTGACAAGAGAAGGTTGGAGACATGGAGGATCAACATGAAATAGAGGAGGGGATGGGGAACAATGTTGCGGCTGCTGCTACATCCATACAGGAAAAAGAGGGGGGAGGAATGGGAAGAGGTACATGAGGGGGAGAAGGAAAAGTAGACGAGTGAGACGCAGACAGAGGAGCAGGAAAAAGAGGGAACATGTTGCAGTTACCGCATCTTTAAAGTAGGAAAAGGAGAAGCGGGTCAAGAAGAAGCAGGAAGAGGAGGAAGAGGGGGAAAGAAGCAGAGGAAGAGTTACATAGAATTAGAAGAGAAGTTGATAAATCCAACTGCTTTCCTCCTCACGGTTGATGTGGTAACCCTAGAATGCTACATCATTTGGCAGAGATGATTCCACTGACGATGCCTGCTATAGTTTCTATAGAAGGGCATTGATAGCTTGATCGTAGCTGCTGGAGCTTAACCACCTGATGTTAGTAGGGCAAGGAATAGTGGAATACATGAGGCAGGCATTTGGAGAAGGCTCAGGGGTTATGCCATACACTTAGGCTTAAGTGGATTGGCACGACGTGTCCAAGCTGTTTCGGTCACTGTAATAAAAAAAATTCAAAGTGCACACGCCAAAGGTGCGTCTGCTGCACGTCCAAGTTGCGTCCATGTTGGACACGTGTCGGACACAAACACGAAAACCTTCGGGAAGTGTCCGTGCTTCCTAGAGAATCATTCATAAAATTAGAGAATAATATGTAAGACTTGAACAAGATTTGTGAAACAAATAGTAATTTGAGTACATTTTTGGAAATCGTATGTGACATTGCAAGGAAAATTCCATGGTTTTGAAACTAGACCAGTACCGGCCGGCTTAACCAGTTGAACTGTAACCCGGAAGGCTTGGCAATTTAGGTGAGGCTAAAACTCATTTGTGGCCTTTTTGGAGGTTGACTTAGCCACCTGGCTATTTGAACCGGTGATCAACTTCGAGTTTTCTGAACCAGACTGGTTTAGATACCAGACTGGTTTTAGATCCTCCCCAAAATAAAAGCAGAAAGAGAGGAAAAAATCCCACGTAACTCCTAACTTATCCCTGACACTTGGACCCTCCCCCTGACCCGACCTCGACCCTTGTAATAGGGTTGGAAGACTTGAGCTCCAGATCAGGAGCCGCCAACGCGAACCATGCCTTGGGAGTCATCAACGACCATATCCTCACAAGTTGCTGCCAACCAGGCTCCCCCACCTACTTCGGTTGTTGCAACTGTTGTTAGGAGCCACTGTGTCGCTTCACTCCAAGTTGGTCACTTCAGATCTAGGTAACTTTCCTCCTCTCTTTCTTTTCATTTCTCCCCATCTCTCGTCTTCCTTTCTATCTTGTTTCCCCGTTCTCTTCTCATCTCACTGAGAAAGTCCCTCTTTTTTCAGCTTCAAATCTTTCCCTTCTCAAAATTACCTTTGTCCTGTGTTAGGCTAAGGGCAACTGTATATTTAATCAACGTGAGGGAAAGGGCTGGTGGCTGTGATTTGCATAATCAGAGCTTCATTTGGACTCTGGAGGCTATATATTGCAGCAGGTTAATAGGCGGTTGTTGAATCCATTGGTTTGTTGTGTGGTGACGCTATTGCAAATTGTGAACTCCCCTGAGTCCCCTCTACCATGTCTTCGTAACCTCTTAGAATAAATTCATTCACGTGCTACTGCTATCTTGTCAAACAAAATCATTCACGTGCTAAGGCTATCTTGTTAATTCTAATACAATAATCATTGATATGCATCGTTGTTTTACTTGTTATGATAATTTTGCAATTCAATTGCTTTATATTATTATATATATAATATATATACATATACACATTTATATGTCTATATATAAATCTCCTCTCTCTCTATAGAGTCAGGCTAGAATACACTCGAGTGTACAGATTACGCCGTACACCTCAATGGTGTTTGCCTATCTAGACATTGTCTTTCCAAAATCCAATCCATTGATCTTCATGGTTACAATAATAATAGGTCAAATACAAAATTTGATCTCATTTGGATGAATGTAAGTCACTCATTCAAAGACAACAAAATCAACGCACAAAACTAATTTGAAATGCATGATTCTTGCCTTCTTTAGATGCACGACCTATAAGTATCCAAATGAGCTAAAATTTATTATATAGTATGTTCTTAAGAGATTTAAGAAGATTAATGGTTTAGAATTTTCAAAAAGTTACATCTTTAAAAACAACTGAGGTGTACGGTGCCTCCGGTACACTCGAGTGTACACTAGCCTGACTCTATATATGTAGAGCGAGGCTAGAATACACCAGAGTGTATTCAGAGCAGAATACACTCAAGTAGTTTTTCATGATGCAATATTTTTTTTCAAAAATTTAATCTGTTGATCTTCTTAGTCATCTTGTGAATAACTCATAAAAAATTGAGCACATTTGGACATTTATAGGTGATGTTATAAAGATCGCAAAAATTATGCATTTCAAATTAGTTTCGTGCGTCGATTTTGTTGCCCTCGTATGAGTGACTTACACTCATCCAAATGGGCTCAAAGTTTGTATGTAGCCTAATTATAGTATGACAATGAAGATCAATGGTTTACATCTTGCAAAAAATAGTCTTGATATGCAAACACACTTGAGTGTATCCGTGCGATCTGTACACTCGAGTGTATTCTAGCCTGACTCTCTCTCTCTCTATATATGATCTCATACTGACGTCACTAGGTCAACCGATCAACCCAGTAGTTGAATTGCCGACCCAAGACCCATGAACTTTTTTGAGTCGACCTCGGCTCGGGTTTGGAAAATTCCTAAATAATAAAAAAAATTGATGAATATTGTGTGTTGTGTAGGTGATGTTAAGGGCAGATGGAGACAGAGATCCTTCTGCCGGCCGCATGGTTTGCAGCGAGAAGACTTTCCCGTTCCTTTGCCTTGATTGAACCAGAAGCTTCCTGGAGACTCTAACCAACCTGTTAGACTAGGATGAAGCTTTGTTTTAGCAACCTGCAATGACCTCTACGTCATGCAAAGATGTTTTCGAGGATAAGTAAACCGGAAGCGACCATTAACTTTCACTTGGTCTGCCTCTCAGTCAACAACTTTCACCTGGTTTGTGCGATGCCCTCCAGGGGTCCTCAGAACACAAAGGTGTGGCCCCCTCGAGACCACCTCAGATCAGAGCTTTGGTACATGTACCCGATGGGTATGTATAGAGCACTAACGGTGACAACATAATTGGGAGATGTGGACGAGCAAGTAGACGCTACAGATGCTACTTTGGATCAATCTCCTGCGGATCATGTTATGATGGATGATAAACCTCCGCAGGACCATGCTCAATCAACAGTTCCTCTCCCTAGATCAAAAGATACAAATAATAGACATAGCATGAGATCTTTCTACCTCGTCCCGAAAGGCTCATGCTACCGTTGCCTATAGAGATGACATTGGCGAGCGTAATGTGTAAGGCTCCTAAGATATGCTACTATAATCGTCCTGGGTACTTGGCTAGTATGTGTTTGATCCAGTTGCAACAAGCCACTCTAAGAGGCTTAGGTCCCCATCACCAGGATGGTGAAGCTCAACGATAATGTTTTAAGTCAAGATGCAGGCCATCACCATACTGCGGAAGGTGACTTCATCCTTGAGTGGAGATCTGACATCCTCTGGGAGTTGTATGCCGAGAGGCTTGCTAGCCTTTGGCCATTTCGTCAGGTATTCGAACGATTTTTTGGGTTTGTTAAACCTTGACCTTCTTTCCCTCTGAGGACTTCTTTCTCTAAACTGCTCGAAGGTGTGCCACCAAGGGTTCATGATGAGGAGATCTTAGTCAAACAAGCACTTCTTGTTGATCTGGGAAGAAAGAGAAGATGTGGTTGTGGCTGGACAATTCATGTGGTCTGTAGGGATGAAGGCCGTATCGCAGAAATCATGGCTTGTTTTGGTGATGTCCGATCCATCTCGGATAGGATAGGGACAACAAAAGATTATAGGGGTCTTCTTGTGTTGATGGAGGTGCATGCGGATGACATCCCGTCACAGATTGATGTTTGTTTTTGCAAACTTGGCTTTACGAACTCGCTCGAAGGTGGCAGAGTTCTATGCGGGTGTGACTGACCCCACTCTTACAGAATGTGCGCTCTCCTTACAGCTTCCGTTGGAGATCTTGCGTCTGCCGTTGTGCTCGCCCTCGAAGTTCGGTTTCCAACCCCCTGTTACTGAAGTGGCTCGCAGTTCCTTGAGTGTTGCTGTTCATCACAACGGGCAACTCCCCTTGCCACATCCTCTAGGTGGTCGTCGGGTGTTGGGACAGGATGGCAGGAGGCATACTCATAGAAGACTGGCAGATTTCCTTGGATTTACTATTCCTCCTAGCTCACTGCAAAGGTATCCGAGTTGCTGCTCTTGTAGTAGATGCTCATACAGATTTGGGTAGGGACACACTTTTTCAGAAGTACATGGAATTCAATGAAGGAGGGCTTGCTATCAGATGGAGACGATCAAAGTAGATTTGGTGACAACGGACGTGAGTTTGGTGATTTCCTTGACAGGTTTTTGAATGACCACAGTGGCTATGGAAAGAAACGCTTTAGCTTTTGAGGTGTGCTGCCTTCTTGGGGGTGTGCTGTTTGCTGGGTATCCGAGTTGCTGCTCTTGTAGTAGATGCTCATACAGATTTTGGTAGGGACACACTTTTTCAGAAGTACATGGAATTCAATGAAGGAGGGCTTGCTATCAGATGGAGACGATCAAAGTAGATTTGGTGACAACGGACGTGAGTTTGGTGATTTCCTTGACATGTTTTTGAATGACCACAGTGGCTATGGAAAGAAACGCTTTAGCTTTTGAGGTGTGCTGCCTTCTTGGGGGTGTGCTGTTTGCTGGGTGTTGCTTGGCTGGTTGTGGACAGATACTGCTGTGTGATGGTTCTTTTGTTGTGCTTGTTGTTGGTGTTGGGCGGTTGGTCCATGGTATGCTTTAGCCAGAAGTGTTGGGTCGTTCTTTGTTTGCTGTGTCTCCGGTTCTTTGGAGCTTGGTTGGCCTGTTCTTTGGTGAGGGTTTCTTGACACAAGGGCGTGCTCTAATCTTGCTGGCTGAGTGGCAAGATGTTTTCTTGGTTGGGCCACGTGTGGTTCAGGTGGGCTGAATGGGTGGTTGGTATAGTGTTCTGGCTTTGTTTCCTTTTCTGATGAATATGTTAGGGTTTTTCTGGAATGATTCTTACACATGAGGTTTTACCTTCTTTTCTTTAGTTCGGTTTTGTGGATCTTGAGTGGAATCTCATGGTTGAGGGGTGTTGGTGTATGGCTCGGTGTGGAGTTGTTTTTGTCCTTGTGATGGCCTGCTTGGGTGCGGGATGCAAGGAAGAAAATGTCCGATTTCGATGCTGTTTCGCTGGCCACAAAAACAGAAATTTACTGAAATTTTGACAAATACGTTCCTAACGTTTCGACGGCAAAATCAACGAATTAATTTACGAAATTTTACCAGAATTATCTACAAGTGTAGATCTACTCAAATATGCAATAATATTTCATATTTCATATTGGATATGTGGGGGTGGGGGTCACCTCATGTGTGAGTGAAGGACCATGAACTGTTTCGATGGGGATTTCGATGGAGAATTTTGATGTCATTTTTCAGTGGTGAAATCAAATGATTTAAGTCATTATAGTTTGCAAGCACAATGTAAAAGACACAAAACTGTGCAAAAAAATATATGATCTAGGCAATCCATAGTACATTACAAAGAAAGAAAATTTTTGATGGACAACGCGTTTCAACAGTGCATTTCGATGTCCAATGGCCATTGGTATGGAAATAGTTGTGGAAATTTCGACAATTTTGTGAAAATTTTAAACTATGGCGGGATGAATACAATTGAACTGACTTTTAATTAAAAAAAAGAACTCATGAAGTATTTATTTGATATTTGGGAACGACATCATTAACTATTCATATTAAGCTAGTCTGTTCTTCATCGCGTAGGTGTGGTTGGCAAGTTCAAATTTCGAGGTGTCATGATAGATCCGTTGAGATAATTAGTAAACGTAGTACTACTTCCTAATCGTCATGGCATGTTCGTGAAAATAATGGGACCTTACATATTATTGAAAAAATTTCCCCTTCATTTAATAGTATTAATGATGAATTACACATAGGATTAGAAGCCCATAGAAATGAGTGTAATAAATCATTCACTTTGATGCTACTCATTAAATAAAAAAAAACTTCACTTGAGTAGGACTTAGAATTTTATTACAAGCATCATTAGACGAGGTCATGTAAGTCCCAATGGTGTCTGATATGGGGCTAATGTACTGTAAAAATACAGCGGCGTTGTGAAAAATGATCACTGACTGCAATAATGCATGAAAACATAAAAATCACTAAAATGTTAAATAATTATATGTATCATTTTGGGAACGACATGGATTTTTTTTAATTCGGAGTTCAGAGTTATTCCACTTTCAGATACATCTAGGGAGAAATTTTCGGTCAAAGAGCGCGATGTTGTGACCATGAAGTAACAATAATATGGGAAGTATGGATAGGATAAAAATTTGAGGTGTAGATGTTTGGATAACAATTTATAGCTTAACTCGGTGAAGAAGAAAAGGAGATGGTAAAAGCAAAACAACAAGAAACAGAACTTCCCTTATCCCATAGTGTCTTTAATAAGCTGAACGAGCTCGAGTAATCTCTCATATTAACTATTTAATATGCCTACTAGATCCTCACTCAGTCCTCGTGCTATTCGACTTGTTACATGGAGAATATATGAAATCTATACATGTATGCGTTGAAAGCAAAATAAAAACACAGTAATTTCACCCTTAGGAAGAGTTTACAAGGAGTGATTTAGAATAATTTTCAGCTTAATGAGAATATGATTCATGACAGAGCTGATGGAAAAGAAGAATCTATTTTTTGTTTTCAGAACATGGATGGGAGTGAAGCTTATTGATGACGAAAGTGAAGTAGTTTCATTTTATTTGTCTGTTTCTTATGCCCAAAATTTATGCTATAATTTTTGTTTCTGCTGGGCAACTGATCGAATCACAAAGTTGTCTTCTTTTCCAGATTGAAGGCAAATGCTGGGACGCCTACCAACTTTGAGGTTTTGGCCTTTTTACGTTCCAGAAATGCAACTTCAGACCCAATGGGATGTCTCGGTTCTGTTGCTGCATCAGAATGCAAGGTTTCAATTTTTTTTATTACAAAACGATAGTCTAACCCCTCTAGAAACCCCTGTTGGTAGCACACCACAGGAGCATAGACCCGGAACCATTGGAAAGCGTGTACCGGAGGGTTCACTCTCCACACACCCCTCTGGCATCATGGGGAGGTTTTTGACGCATGATAGAGTCGAGCATGGTTAAAAGAGGGAGAGATGCCTAACTTAAATTGGAGAGGGTTTGTAAGGAGAGATTTACAATCTTTATCTCTTGTGAGAATACGACCATAACACAGCTGAACAAAAATAAGAATCCATGCAACAGGCCCCACCAAGTTTAGGATGAGGCTAAGATGATACCGATGATAATATGTTTTTAGAGAATATAAAACCTCTTTCGTAATAGGGGTTTTGTTTTCTACTGAATGTCTAAAGCTAGTTTTGCTTTTTGAACCGTCATATCTTTCTATGCAGGTCTACGATTATTTAGTTCAAAGTGTTGCCTGCAACCAAACCAGAGAAAACATCAATGCTTTTCTAAAAAGATCTGAAAATTTTGGCTTAGCAGATGCCGAGAAACTCAATATCATAAATTTGAGGCCCGAGTCACTTCCACAATTGTATCCAGTATGTCAGTCATACTCTGTTGTAGTCTCTTAGTAATATGTTGCTCACTTTTCTCAGTCAGCTGTACATCTTGGTCACTGCTCTTATTCATGTGCACAGGTTATAGAGTGCTCTGGCACCGCTCGTATTAGTGATGACAGGCTTGCTGCTGTGGTGGAATTAGTGAATGAAGTCTTACCCCCTCCACCTGCTCCAAAATCATGATCAACGAAGGCAGTGAAGTTGGTGATCCTGGTCATTACTGACTGCCACACAAGAATAACCTGATGACTGCCCATGTCGAAGCTCACGCAGCCCCTTGTGGGGGTTCAGTAAGGTGGCCATTCTGCCAGTCTGATCGGATTCGCCATATGCACCTGATTTGATTTGAAGATATTTCTCTTCAAGGCCCTTTCATTTAGTGAATGCAACTAACACTAAAATTTCTGTTTCTTGTGGTCTCACATTTACTCAAACTGGACGTTCTTGTGGAATGTGGATGCCGGTGTCCCTGTTTCTGGATTTCAGTGTCCTCATGGTATTGAAGCGTGTAAATGTACAGCAATGCAACTATATAGACGATGATTACTTCTTTATTTTTATGCGAGACTGGTTCCTCCGTAACTTTTGGTTTGGGAAAAGTTTACTACTTTCAAGGGTGTGACGTTCCTTCCAGCAATTCTTCCGCCACCGCCCTGGTGGAAGTGACATGGAACCACTGTCCATAGTAAGACCTGGAAGGGGGTTTCCCCGGGGTGTGGGAAGGTGCTGTGTGCATGCTCTGGCTGGTTGAGGCGGATCGCTGTTTCATCCTACATACAATGGTCTATACCAGCTCTAGTGAGTTTTTTGATGCAGTGTAACAATACCCCAACGCTATAATACAATTCGGAGGTTCTGCCTTCAGAGTCTAAGGTGGAGGAATTTATAATTGTAGATGCTAGTTGGTTCCTGTTACCTTAAATGGTGGTAATATAGAATAGCAAAAAGTAAAATATTACTTGTAATGTCTTCTTATTCTTTAAAGGACTTCAACTTATGTTGTCATTCCTCCTCACGCTTTCTGATTGATTCCAATATACTAAGTATTTGACGACGTCAAGCTATACACGGTCTGTTATTGAGAGTTCTTTTTGTGATGCAGTTGAGGCATCTAGTGTGCACAATTCTATTTCTTGTTTAGTTGTTCAAGAAGTCTCAGTATGATGTTCCATCACATTTCACAAATGGTAGGAACAGATTTTACTTCATTCCTTCCATTTAGCATCCATACGACTACAAAATCTTAATTGGGTGCTCTGTCTATTTTCCCATGATACATATCTTCCCATTTCTTCGGGTGATTGGGGATTCCTGTTCTCGTCACTGTCGGTGCATGGCCCTTGTAGAGCAGCAGCGTCTTCATTTTGATAAGCCGATACTTGGTGTGGACAGTCGTGTTCCGCAGACATCCGCACACGCTGCCGTGTGTGCTTTTCCGACGCACCAGTGTGGCTGCTGGTGGGTCCGGTGGATCTAATATCCTTACTTTCATCTATGAGGTTTGCTATATATGTATCAGAAACTGAACCAAAAATGGAACCCTTTTTGTCATTATGTATGCATAACAACAGAAATGGAGGAAAATACTACTTTCTTCTTCTAACTTTGTTGTTATTCATATATAATGACAAAATGGGTCCAATTTGTGGTCCAACTTCTGTTTTATGTATCATTTCTCTTCATCTATTTGCTAGGTTGGCAGTTGTACGACTGTACGGCCACCACCTTAACAATTAGTAGCTGCGCAACAGTAATAAGGGTTTAATTTTTGATGCTCTTTTGATGCGCCCAAAACTACCTTCCCAGCCACTTGTAGACTCTGCCCACCTATTACTTCTACTATTTTTTTTCTTCTTTTTTCTTTTTCCATTCACCTCACTCACTATTAGTTCCTACTTTCCTTTTAGGAGAGAGTACAAATATAAAAGAGAAAATTATTTTGTTTAAAACTTTCAGTTTACAATTTATCATCAGACGAAATAGGCATCGGTAAATTCCTTATAAATAATACATTTCAATACCGCTAATGTTGATATGATTTTTAGAAAAATAATATGTATCAAACAATGTGTGCAATATGAATAGTAATGATCTTAATATTGGTGATAATGAGTTTACTTTTAGTGTAACTTATACATCTACTTTATAGTCTAATTTTTATAATGATGAGTTCATTAATAGGATAATGTGCCAATACAAGTGGCGATGCCCTTAATATTGTTGGAATGCGCCTACTTTTATTGTAATCCACACATTCATTGTATAGTATAATTTTTAATAATAAAGCATCCAATAATGTTGTAATACGCTAATTATGAGTAGCAATGCACATAATATTTAGTGGTAATGTGCCTACTATTAGTGTAATGTGCTCATTTTTGTCATAATTGAGTCATTTATTGTTATGCGCCAAATTTATAGGTCATTGCACCAAAAATGGGGTTATAACGCCAATTGTTTGATGTAGTGTGCCTAATTTTGTATAAGTGACATACATGCATTGTCGTAATTGAGCTAAATTTATTGTATGCGCCTAATTTATATGTCAAAGTGTTAAAAAATGATGTTACATCGCCTAATGTTTGATGTAGTGCGCCTAATTTGGTATTATTGAACATACATGTATTTTCGTAGTTGGCCTAGTTTATTATTATGAGCCTAATTTATAGGTCAATGTGTAAACAAATGGATTTAAAACGTTGAAGAGTGGTGTTAAAGCGCCCAAAAGTATTGTGTTAAAACATCCATAACTTTTAGAGTTGCTTGTATTTTTTTCATGTTAAAGCGCGCAAAAAGTGGTGTTCAAGCGTCCAAAAACGGAGAGAAGGCGCCTAAAAGTGGTGTTAAAGTGCCTAAAAATGAGATTAAAATGCCTAAAACTTGTGTTAAAGCACCCAAAAATGTGTTTAAAGCGCCTAAAAGTGGTGTTAAACTGTCTAGTTCGAACTTGATTGTGCCCAATTAGTATTGTAATGCACCTATTTGTCAGTGCACCACCACCACCACCACCATGATCATCATCTTAGGGTATGTGCATATTAAAGCGCCTAAAAGCGGTGTTAAACTGCCTAGTTCGAACTTGATTGCGCCCAATTAGTATTGTAATGCACCTATTTGTCAGTGCACCACCACCACCATGATCATCATCTTAGGGTATGTGCATACTAGCAAGCTAGCACAAATCTTAACATTATGCGCTCATTATTTGTAGTAAAGTGAATGTCGTGGTGGAATGCGTCCAATTCTTAGTGTACACATAATAGCGGATGAACATATAATATGGTCAATATTAGTAGTAAATCACACTATTATGATACTAATGCGTCTAATTATGGTGCTATTGTGTCTGATTCTTAGGGTACACAAATCTTAGCATAACACACCTAATCATTTATTTCTTAGAAGTATATCAAAATTAATCTTGTTAGAATATATTTTTTATATTGAATAGTAGTTTTTAGTTTGCAAATATTTTATTGCGGATGAAAGTTCAAGGAAAATAAAATTTTGTCTCCAATTTTATTTACTAGTAATATATATAACACTCATTTTAATATTTTATATTATTTTTTTCTTAAAAAAATCCAACACTAGCTTTGTTGGATTGTATTTTTCATAAAGAATTTAATGATTTTTATTTTGTCTAAAAAATAATTACTGATTGAAAGTTATACACAATTTTTTTTCTTTTCTTTCTGCTGTCTACTTTTTGCACAAGTCACATGACAAACAAACACCCAACATGGACCGGCTAAACGAACCCCCCCCCACTCAAGCGCGCGTTATGAGAAGAGGGCACATCACGTTAACATTTTCGTAGTAATAACGTAGCTTTAAATAAATCTTTCGGTGGATTGAGCAACTCCCGGTCCAAACCAGGTTTACACTCCCTTGTCGTGTGATTACAAAAAGGTGGTGCCCGTTTGATTAATGTGATAATGTTGATATTTGAATTGATTTGGTACTTCTAACCATATATGACTCCCGTTATGGTGACAGAATCACATTCTTCAAGTTTTTAGGCTATATTTTTTAGGTGTAGTCTTGTATGGATGCTTGAATTTGCAATGTAAAAATATATACAAAATTAATACTGTCGTCCGACTACACCCTAGCAAGCAAACCTTCACTTGTAAAATAGTTATCATTTATGACGTGGTTACTCAGTGAAGTCTTCTAAGTCATCGATTAATACTGTCATCCGACTATACCCTAGCAAGCAAACCTTAAGTTGTAAAATAGTTATCATTTATGACATGGTTACTCAGTGAAGTCTTCTAAGTCATTGCCAAAGGTTAATTTTTTATTCATGTAGAGAGAGCTGAGGGAGTTCTTCATTGAACATTGTGCTCAGTATGAAATATTCGACTTAGCTTGTCCCACATATTTGATAACAACATTAAAGAATTCGTAACTAAATAAATAAATTTGGTTATCACCAGAAGAATGAGTAAGCGCATGCACCTACCCACACCAACGCCCATACCTAAAGCTACAAGAAAACGACGACTTGACCACGACTGTAAGATCTCCTATATGGAGCTGCCAAAACGAAAAAAAATATTGTGAGCTTATTTTCAAATTATTTATTAAATTTTATACAAAACAAACTATGTCAGGACAACAATCGTCATCAGACATGGATGTCTAGTGGCGGATCAAAGAATCTATGCTATGGGGGGCTGAGTTACTATGTGTACTCGAAAATTTTGACTATAAATAGAAAAAGTTAATACATATTTGGACAAACTGACCAACATAATTTTCATTGCCTTCCACACACAAAATAAATGATGTATAAAATAAACAAAAGGTGTAGTCAATGACATAATGTAAATCCTTTTACTAAAGTAGTGTATTTTTTAGATGTCTGAAGTCATTATTTATATTTGATTTGATCGTGTCTCTTTTTAAATTGTACAACCAAAAAATTAACATAGTCATTCTGGATCATTACTTGACGCTGCAACATGTTTGATATTATTAAGACATAGAAAGAATACTAATTATAAGAAAATAAAAATATATTCATCTTATTGATGAAGCGCAAACACTCTTTGTATGATCATGTTTAATGAATGGTGTATACCAAAAGAGACATAATTTTTTGTATGAGTCTAATTTCTAATATAGAGGATATGAGTATAATGTAGAGGGTAATAAAAATTTATGAAGGTCTTCATGCTATGGTTGGTATGCTAGAAATTTCACGAGAAAAGAAGAAAAAACTATTTGTGGAGTCGTGATCACAAAAAGTTATTTGAGTAGGGAATGTGAGGAATGGAAATGAAAAAGAAATAAGAGGAAATATCTATTCATATAGTTATTTATTCTAAGGCGGGGGAAGAAAAGAGAGGAAAGAAATAATGATGTGTTGTTTATTCAAATTTCCTTTGCAATGTCATCCATTTTTCTCTCTCTACTTGATTAAAATCATATCTATGTGATGGTTTGTCATTCCTTTTCTTCCCCTTCTTACCCCACTCTTCACCTGTCCTTCCATCTTCTTCTTTTTATCTTATGTCAATAATATATTTCATATTATAACAAAATTTCTATTTTTTATGTAGACCAAAACATCGACATTGTCTTTTAAAGTTTATATAAAGTTGTAATTGTTGGGATTTGATTGAACTTTAGATCTTTATATACTATGTAGTTGAGAATGTGTGAAATACCATGTACCAGTTGATGCTATTTGGATATTTCTCTATTTAGATATATGGATCTTTTTGAATTTAGAGAGTGATAACTGATTAAACTTTGAAAGAAAATTTGAATAGAGTGATTACTTATGTACGTGTGGTCATGATAGCTTTCATTCTTGTGTTCATTGGCTAGATTTATATACATTTATGTTTTGCAATTGAATACGTCAACAACATTACATGCATTTCAATGGATACATAAATATCTCATATGTTTTTTGAAATTCTTATTATCTTGTTATATTTCTCAAATCTTGATAGTATACAAGGCCTTTGGTCGCAAAATGTCTCTACATCTAATTATGGTGGATAAGTTGCATGATTAATGATAGAAATTGATATGAAATTGTTAATGTAAGTTGATAGGAGAGGGACTTTGGGGCAAAATGTCTAAAATTTATTTCCTAGAATACTTATTGATGCTATCTATATTAAGAATAAATATTTTATAACATATTGAAGTAGTAAGAGATATAATTATAAAAAGTGTTTAGTTCAACACTTGAAATATATGCACAAAGAAGGGTGATAGAATTGGGTAAAGCAATAAAGTAACGTGCCTCTTTTCAAGAGGTATTGTACACACAATTTTATTTGTTACATGGTATCATAGAGATAACATAATTGTTTTTTATGGGGGAGAGACTTCAACTTGGGTAGATGATAACATCCAATTTTATGGATATTTGTATGCTCATTTTATTCTTATATCGTCACCTTTACCATATTTCATCTATATAGTTTTTATTGTTCTGACAGAACTTCCCAAGACTCGCCACTCTTCCCATACTTTGAATAGATTGTAGCACCTATCGGTCAATGAAATCTAAAGAAGGAAGTCATCATAGTTGTGATTCTCAACGACTGATGAGAGTCACCAAAGTTCGACGGTCAATGTTCATTCCTTGACTGAACCCCCCAGCGATCGATGAGTCTTGCATCATGTTAATGGTTGCTGACCCCCAACTCCCCTATGGTTGAAGAAGGGCCCATCCTGAGTGATTGATGAATGCCAATTCCTCTACGACCAACACACCTCACGATTCCTCTGTGGTCGCCAAACTCAAACTCTTTGTGACGAATGAAACTCCCCACCTTAGCGATCGCAGCTGCCAATCACCATCAACAGTCGTTACAATATCTGCACCCTTTGTGACTAATGGAATACTTAAGTCAGTTAGCAAGCCTATAAATAGACCTACACTTCATCCATGAAGAGGGTCACGATATTAAGGGATGATGAAGTACTGCCACACTCTACACTCACCCAACATCCTCTCCATTGATGTTGGATATCTGAAGACAAGAGTTGGAGGAGAGAGAAGATCTATGTTGCCGCCATCATCCCTAACTCATCCTTTGCAAGGAGGACCAGCTGCTCGCTATCACCCACATTGGATTCATATTTGAAGACAAAGTGCACCAACTGTGGTTGTTTGGGATCATTGCTGGTGTATCCCCTTTCTTCCCTTCTAAATCTATTCATCTACGTGTACACACTTCGGTGTTATTCTTAATGTCTCTTCATTTGTGTAAATCTGTAATGCTACTCACTAACATGTGTGGCTAAACTCATAGCTTGGGTTGGGAGCAGCCACTAAGGCTCTCCCAACATGTATATACATACATCCTTTTGAATATATATACTCTTAGCAAGGTTATCTCCATTCACTTGGCCTTAATTTTTCACTTGTTTGATTAGCTACCATCTTGTGATGTTTGATTATTAGCGTCTCAAAAGAGTAGCACCAATCATATCTAAGTGTTTTGAAGTTGCATGATAGCATGAAAACATTAGAATGCTTAAGCTAATGGTCATATGATCGTAATTGTGACTGTTTGTTTGCCATATTGAGAGAGAGACAACCTTATAATCTAGATCTCTCCTAAGCTCGAGAAAGGAGGGAATAGACATTAATGGTGATTGCTTGTAATCCTATTAAGGGTATACAAGGGTGTGAGCATCACATGTTGGTGAGAGATCTTAATAGGTGAAACCCGATCCTGTTACCACACGCTTGCTTGTTTTTACTCTCTTATTTTGCTTGCTTAATCGTTCTTTTATTTGTTTTGTTTGTTTGGAATAACATCATTCTGTAAGGAACATCATCTTAATCTATCCCTTTTGTTTGGTGTATCTGAGTAAAAGTTTTACGTTCTTAGCAGTCACTGTTACTTGTCCATGTGGTTCGACCCCAATCTACTACTTTGGATCCCATATAATAGTTGTTGGGGAGTGAGTGTCGGGTTATAAATTTAAGAGTCTGACTACTCTAGATCCGCTCCTTTTTGGACGTGTAATTTAGGCTGGTCAACTTTTTGATGTTGTTGCTGGGGACCAAGGCAAATGGAAATGTTAAGAACTCGAACCTACTCACTATACACTAGTGCCTCTAGTCTAGCAATGTACTCGACTGTATTGCTTTAACCTACTATATCTTGTTGTCTTGAATACTTTGTTATACACATACAATTTTCTAACTAGACTGTGCTAACTGTGAACGTAGCTTGGAGAAGAGTATATTTTGAGCATCACCCTACCGTCCTTTCACAACATCATGATGCCTTGTAGTGGAGAACATGTTGGAGCTAACTGAAATGTGAGGGTGGAGAACGTCCGACCCCTGCCAGAAATTGAATCTAAACACGAGGATGGTAACTCTAATGGGACTTACCAAGAGTGCATATCGATACATCACGATCAACCTCATGAAAAAGATGAATGTGAGGAACAACATGAAGTTGAGGAGTGTGAGGAATGACACCATGACGAAAACTATCACCATCGAGTAAGAAGAGACCGGAGGAACCATCGTGAGCACGAAGATAATAACCACAACAATGAAGGAGATGACGATGAAGAAGGCTCTTCCCTCTAAGACCTAACCGTTGTAAGGGCAAATGAGTCAAGATTCCCCATTGTCATTCCAATATTCGATGCACTCAACTTCAAACTGAAGCCAATCGTCATTGACATGATTCAAAACAAGTCTTTTGGAGGAAATTCCAGAGATGAGAACCCCTACCATAATCTTGGTTCCTACAAAAACATCTGTGTTAATATCAAAATGAGAAAAGTTCCACATGAAGTGATATATTGTAAGGATTTCAACTTCTCCTTAGGAGAGAATGATCTATCATGGTACCTTTCTTCACCCGACAAGAAGATTAATGGTTGGGGACCCTTGGCTGATGCCTTCGTCACCAAGTTCTACCCAATGGAAAAGACCCTCAGAAATAGGAAAAAGACAAACAGATTCATGCAGAAGCCCAGAGAAAACTTGTATGAGGCATGTAAATGATTCCAGGAGTGCCAGAGGGAATGCCGACATCACAATTACGACAAAGGTCACCTAGTCACAACTTTCTATAACGATCTTACTTTTGCTGAGAGAACTTCGCTGAACGCCGCTGTAGGAAGTGATTTCCTAGGGAAAAACCCAAAGAAGACTATGAAGATTATTGATAACATGGCTGCTCTGCAGACATGAATGGATTTCGATAGAGGAGATAGAGGTCCAACAAATACAGTGACATCCGAAGGACCTTCTATTGAATCAAAGGATTTAGAAACTATCACTACCCAGATTCAAAAGATTGCTACAGATGTCAAGTAACTAAAGGACTCTGGAAGCAAAGGTAAGAAATTTGTAGAGAAAGGCATGAAATGTGTTACATGTGGTAAGGGAGTCCATGGAATCGATAATTGCATCTATACTCAACCTAAGGAGGAAAGCGAGGAAGAGGAAGAGACATAGAATGTCTCCTATGTTATTTTTAAAGGCCTGATCACCTTGGTTTCAACTATGAAAACAAGATGACACAAAAAACTCCCATCAAGTAAGTGGTCCGTTTTAAACACTGCCAAGATTTGAGAGAGGGGAAGGATCAACCAAATCCACTAGAACCACCAATTATTGACAAAATAGAAATAAACACCAAAACCATGGGCAAGGTCAAGGCCAAAACAAGAACACATATCGGAAAAATCAAGATCAAGGTCAACCTAAAAGAAGCAACCAGCCATGCATGATTACTCAACTGTTTGATTTTGCAAAAAGGCAAGTCTCGGTGAATGACCAGCTGACCCAAAGCGCTATCACCAACTCCGGTGTCTTAACCTCAATGCAGATCCAAATGGCTGATATGCAGACACATCAAAGATGAATTGACCAACAGTTGGCGCAACTGTATGAACTGATAAAGAACCCTCAAGGAAAGTTCCCCTTTAATATAGAGACTGCAAAGATGGTCACCCTCCACTCCGGAAAAGTACTAGAAAACTAGCAAGGGGAGGATGACAAAGAAAATGATGCCGGTCGAAAGACCCAAACTAAATGAATTACAGTGGAAGAAGTGCATGAGGAGGAAGAGTCTACCAAAATGAACAAGCCTAAAGAGAAGGCAAGGGGAAGAAAGATGCAAAAGAAAGGGGGTTGATGTGTGCATAAATTGTCACTATTTGGACATCTAATTTGGTTTCTTTCTTTGTCATTTGTGCTTAATCTAATATATGTTCATACATATTTCACCAAATTAGTGTAAATCACGTGTGCATCAGTTCTTATATTGTTGCATATATTTTACGTGTATTTTACATATTTTAGTTATTATAATAATCATTTGATTTTATTCATTATTTATTTTATTGCAGATAGTTATTATTTATTGGAGCAAAGTCGATGCTACCAATATGCAACTCGGTGGTACCGACATGTAATCAAAGTATAAAAAATATTATTGTTCCAGATCAAAAAGAAACATGACTTTTATTGTAAAAAGTTGGTGGTACCGACTTGCAAGGCGGTAGTATCAATACATACTATGACAACCTGGATTTCATGTGTTAAAACCAACACATATTGTTATGGAAAAAATATTTAGGTTTTCTCTCAACCTAAACATGTACGACAACTATAAAAGACACCATTAGAACTATAATTGTGAGATCTATCATTGGAGGATGACACGAAAGGTGAAAGGAGAGAGAAATGTGAGGAGCCCTACCTGGTGGACCTTGGAATCATTTTGACAGTGAAAATGACGTCAAATATTCTCCATCTTCTCTAGTTCCCTTCTTCAACCTTGTCTTCATTTTACAGTATCTCAAAATCAATGTTTAGCATATTTTTGATTTATTGTGATACTATGTTTGGATTTTTCGGCTAATTCATCTTTTCCCTAGGAACCAAGAGTATCCTGAGACATTATTGTAATTGAATTTGCTGATTTTATAATAT
Source organism: Alisma plantago-aquatica (assembly GCA_963693085.1). Lineage (NCBI taxonomy): Eukaryota > Viridiplantae > Streptophyta > Magnoliopsida > Alismatales > Alismataceae > Alisma > Alisma plantago-aquatica. The sequence continues at coordinate 610,657,357 of OY856414.1, forward strand.
AGTTTCTTTTATTCTGAACTTGAATCTATGATATCCTTCATGCTTTGTTTATGTCTGATCAACATAACCAAAATATCACACTACTAATTGCTTCAAGAGAGATATTAGGGGTTAGAAAAATCAAAGATTCACTTATCTCATACCGTACATTGAGAGAAGGCTTACGACTATGAAAGAATAACCTAGAGAGATTATACTATTTGCTTAGATTAAGTTGTTAAACTACTACGAGAGTGGGGTTTGGCTTAGTCTAAGTAGTGCATTATGTTGCTAGAGTGGGTAATGTTGGCTACAAGTCTTTAGTTCAGAATAAGGGTGATTAATTATAGATCAAGAGAATTTAGTTATTATATGTGTCGTGGTGAAACGATAGTTTTAAGGGAATCCATTTTAATCCTGTTCACAAACCAATTAATTTAGTTTTAATTCTTGTAATTAGTTCATTAATCAACCCATCATTGTTTTATTAGGTCTAGCTAATTGGTTCTCAACTAGTAGTAGTTTCTAGTGTATAATTTCTTGAGTTTGACAACTCGGGCCTCTTTTGGCCTATATTTTATGACAGATGCACTTGCATTTCACACACACATTTTATGCGTATCAAGTTTTTGGCGCCGTTGTCGGGGAGTCGACATCACCAACATTACAGGTGCTAAGATCTGCCACTCTAGACTATTGTATTTATTTAATTTTACTATTTTTATTTTTCACTACATAAAATTTCTCTATTAAATTGCTTCATTTTTCATATTTCATCTAGATATTTCTTTATGGTTATTCTTCTTTCCTTTTGAAAAAAGTTCTAAAGAAAAGAGATGCATGGCTCTTATTTGTCCATAGTGTGGAAATGCACATGTAGGTTATAGGTGTCCGAGTCCACCTTCATCACATCATGGGAAAAATTTCATGGAAATTCATCATGAGCATATTAAGATTATGCTTCAATCTGTTTAAATCGCTAAAGTCCTATTTCTAATGGAGGTTGGGGTAGAGTAGAGAAAAAGGAAGAAGTTGAGGTTGAAGATAAGGAATTAGAGAGCGAGGAGAAAATTATGGAAGAAATTTTATAATCACCTCTACCAAGTCCTTCCATTGAGCCCACACCCACACCCACACCCTCAACTCCTAGGATCGATCTTGAATATGTTTGGGGATCCGATGAGGAGGATTTGGTGAATGATGGAAGTAAGGTGGAAGACAATCTGATGCATGTATTTGGGATATGAGTGAAGGAGAGGAGTATCCACAATGTGCTTTATTTGATATAGATTTTAGAGAGGAGGAAGAGAGTGAGGAAGAGGATACTGAGAGTGAGAAGGTGGAGGAATTTCCCATTACCCATCATATAATTCCTTCAACACAAGATTCATTTCTTCATTTCCTTATGGAGGATCCTATATGGGATATATATCCATATGATAATTTTGAAATTTTTTGTGAGGATATCAGTGAATGTGGGAGATTGGATTATTTGAAGAGGAGGATGCACATGAATTCACCTTCCATATAACCCCTCCATTATATGTAGATATGAGTGATCCATTGGGGATGGAGAAATTAAGGAGAAATATACCTTTCCCCTCATGGCTACCTATTTCTGCATGTGCTCCCACCAAGACTTGATTACAATTCATGTTCATGATCATTACTATAATAATTTACTTTTGAATTAGAATTTCAACCATATACGCTGGTCTTCTGACTATTATTTGTTTTTTATCATTGTTACAAGGAACCAAATGTTTAGAAAGAAGAGGCGGAGAGAGATTCACCCTCCTCCATGACCACTTGACTATTGTTCATTAACATGTGTCCAACGTAGGATGTTAAATAAGGGCACTTATGGGAGGCAACCCACTAATTAGGTTTATTTTTTTATTCTAAACTTTGAATTCTATTTTTACATTCTTTTTTGTAGATTGTTGATATCTAGTCTTGATGTAAGTAAAATGGGTGCATTGATATGTGTATTCAGTGTGCAAGAACGCACGTACCACTGACATGCCATTGGCACTGAGTCAATCACTTTTTGTTATAGAAAATGAGTTTATAGACTAGGTGGCACCGATTACATGGTCAGACCACTGACAATTTATTGGCGAGTTACAAGAAATTTCTAACTTTAGCTCGGTACCACCGACTTCATAGTCGATGGCACTGAGACATGATGCTTTATCAATTTGCAAACTACGGGAAGGAGAGTTTGAGGAGGTGTGTATTTATGCTATCACCTACAATCCTCAAGCATGAGCTTAGGGGTGATATCACACACTTCACCGAGCTCGAGTGCTTATTGTAGGGCATGTCTTCATGTGGATCCCACCCACCCTTCTTTTATCCCATATCTCACTTCACATATCATTATAACCATTCCATTTTTCTTCCTTTGCTTTTAACATTGGGGACAATGTCATATTCAAGCTTAGGGGGAGGAATGGAACAATGCTTCTATCTTTAACTCTTGCATCTTTTCTTTTTATCATATATCTTTATGTTTTTTTTTTCTTTCAAAAAAGTTAGATTTTCTATTTTGTTTTTAGGGTCCACTCCTATCTAGTGTAATTGTGGACGAAATTGAATTTTTTTATTTAGGATTATCCATTTATTGATAATGTGGTATCAATCATGAAAATTTCTGAAATTGGAATGTGCTCTTATGCTTTGCTCTTTAAGCTAAATTTGCTATGTTTACGAGTATATAACTGGAGGAATTGTTTGGGTTAGTCATCTTGAAGACATACTAAATGAATTTAAAATCTAACTCAACCCTATGGCTTGTGTTATGACGATGATGTTTGAGTCCAAACCAACAAACAATAACATGATATTTAATGTGAATTGTAGAAGTAAACTCTAAGGTAACCCTGTAACACAAGTTGATAGGAGAGAGACATATTGGGAAAGACACTATCTCTTAGTCATGCGATCTCATCCACCTTCCATTCATCTTCATTCACCACCATAGGATGGTCAAGTTTAATCCAAGTTATTTTCCTCTTATTTTCATTACATGGCATGATAAGAAGCATCTAGTTAGTTCATCTTCTTTTGCATAAGAAATGAAAAAAATTCATATAGTCTCATTTGAGCATTTGTAGTTTGCATAACAAAATTGCATATACTTGCATTTGCATTGCATATTTCATACGATGTCACTTGTTTTTTTATCTTCCGTATTATCTTCATCTGTAAGAGAGTAAAAAAAGCACATCCTTCCTCCTACTAAAAAAAGGTTGAAAAGCCTAAGCGTGAAGTATTTATCTTGCTTAAATAAAAGGAAAAAATGAGTTATTGAAAAAGAAAAAAAGAGGAGAAAAGGAGGACATGTTTTTTTTAAGTTCAATACCATGTTCTCTCTAAGCAATAAAGAAGGGGATTGAGGATTTTTTTTAAACACCTTTCCACCTATCCTCATCGTTAGAATGAGACATCCATTGCATGAATCATTCCACCAAAATAAAAAATAGGCATTAGAAGGCATACATTCACATTTTATCCATCATATAGGTGCATCATATTTTTACTTCTTGCATAAATAATTTGGATAATTCTTGTGAATCCTATTATCACAACCTCCCATCTTTTCCACCCATTACTCTGCATGATAGGCCATTGATATGATTATTCCCCTCATCCATGTTTATTTGGGGATCTGCTTCCATGTACTTTGTTTAGATAGATCAGAGCAATGTAGATAGGGAGATCACATGGTGCATCAAGCATGTTTCCTACTGGCCATGATATCAACTGCTTTATATTGATAGTGATTTCATTGATCTTGTTGTGGACATCTATTATGAACATTATTGATCACTTTAGAGTAGTTACTTGTTTAGTGGTTGGCTAGGGCCAATTTGGGATCAACATGTGGAGGGCGGTTAGGAAGAGTAATTCATAGGTACTTATCTTAATGCTGACTCTTTCAAACAAATCCAAGAGTAGTGTTGCTCGAGGACGACCAATATTCAAGGTTAGAGATGTGATGTGTGCACAAATTGTCACTAATTGGATATCTAATTCGATTTCTTTCTTTGTCATTTGTGCTTAATCAAATATATTTTCATACATATTTCTCCAAATTAGTGTAAATCATGTGTGCATTAGTTTTTATATTTTTTGCATGTATTTTACATATTTTTATTATTATAATAATTATTTGATTTAATTCATTTCTTATTTAATTCAAATAATTATTATTCACTGGAGCAAAGTCAATACTACTGACATGCAACTCAGTGGTACCGACAAGGAATCAAAGTACAAAAAATATTATTATTCTAGATAAAAAAGAAACATGATTTTTATTGTAAAAAGTCGGAGGTATTAACTTCCAAGTCGGTAGTACTGATACATACTCTGACGCCCTAGATTGCATGTGTTAAATCTAACACATATTGTTATGGAAAAATTTATTCAGGTTTTCTATCAACCTAAACATGTACGACGGCTATAAAAGACACCATTAGAATCACAATTGCGAGAGCTATCACAGGGGGATGACATGAAAGGAAAAAGGAGGGAGAAAAGTGAAAGAATTCTACCCGACAGACCTTGGAGGCATTTTGATGACAGAAACAACATCAAATATTCTCCATCTTCTCCAGATCCCTCTTCAACCTTGTCTTCATTTTACAGTATCCCAAAATCAACGTTTAGCATATTTTCAATTTATTATTATTCGACGTGATTTTTTCTGACTAATTCATCTTTTCCCTAGGATCCGGGAGTAGTCCGCCACATTATTGTAATTGAATTTGATGAGTTTATAATATAGTTTCTTTTATTCTAAACTTGAACCTATGATATTGTTAATGCTTTGTTTATGTCTGATCAACATAACCAAAATATCAGACTACTAATTGCTTTGAGAGAGGGATTAGCAGTTAGAAAAATCATAGATTCACATAGCTTATACTGTACTTCGAGAGAGGGATTAGCAGTTAGAAAAATCATAGATTCACATAGCTTATACCATACTTTGAGAGAAGGCTTACGGCTATGAAAGAATAACCCAATGATATTATACTATTCACTTAAATTAAGTTCCTAAACTACTATGAGAATCGGGTTTGGCTTAGTCTAAGTAGTGCATTATGCTACGAGAGCGGGTAATGTTGGCTACAAGTCTTTAATTTAGAATAAGGGTGATTAATTATAGATTAAGAGAGTTCAATTATGATATGTGTCGTGGTGAAATCATAGTTCTAGGGAATCCATTTTAATCTTGTTCACAAACCAATTAATTTAGTTTTAATTCTTGCAATTAGTTCATTAATCAACCCATCATTGTTTCATTAGATCCAGCTGATTGGTTCTCAGTTAGTAGTAGTTTTTGGTGTACTATTTTTTGAGTTCGAAAAATCGGGCCTCTTTTGGCCTATATTACACGACATGTGTACTTGGGTTTCACATGCACATTTTATGCGTGTCAAGGACCAAACTCAGCAGAAGAAGTTTTTGCAAATAAAAATCCATATTCTCCAAGGGTTCCCTTTTTGTACAAGTTAATCAAACCCCATCTTAAAAAGAGGTACAAGAAGTTTATGGAATCTATGAAAAAAGTGCACCTAGATGTCCCTTTCTTGGACGCCGTCAAAGAAATGCCAACCTATGCTAAGTTCTTTAAGGATATCATCACAAAAAGAATAAGAGGAGATCACATCAAGAGGGTGCAATTGGCCAAGATGGCTAGTGCCTTCGTTCAAGCCAAGTTGCTGACAAAGAAGAAGGATCCTAGTGCATTCACTATCCCTTTCAATGTTTGAGATAATGTGGAAAGAAATGGACTCATAGATCTGGGAGCAAGCATCAATATGATGCCTCTCACCTTGACTCAAAGGCTTGGACTCACCGACATGGTAAAGACGGGAATGATGATTCAACTGGCAGATCATTCTTTCACAAAACCTGTAGGGGTAGTGGAAGATGTTCCTATTCATGTAGGGTGTTTCTTTATACTTTGTGATATTGTCCTGATTGACACTGTAGATGACCCCACATGTTATGATCGCATTTGTGCTTAATTGGTAAACTAGGGTTTACCTGAATGATTAGATGCTTGATTAGATTGAGCATCATTTAGACTTAATTAATGATAGTAGCTCAATTTTGATGTTTCAAACCCAAGAAGAAACTCTAATTATGATTTTAGTTTGAATAATTAGGTTTGAGAAAAGTAAACCCTAATCGACAAAAAAATTAGGGTTTTGATAGTACATGAATATGGAATTTGATCAGGATAGCAGTGTGGTAAATGATTTTTCATATTTTCTAAGTATATTATATTTAATTGAATTTGGATATGATATGTATAACTCAATCATACATGTTGGAGAAAAAATTCAGAATATGTATGTTCTTTGAATGTAGTTCTCAGTCAAACTATACTTCGACCAAAATGCTGACAGAGTGATGTTTAGTAGTGTAGTGTTTTGATTTTTAATTATTTATTGGTATTTCTAAAATATCTGAAATTTATAGTGGAAGTCTAAAATTACATTTTAGACATCATGATAAATTTTCATGTTTTTTGGAGGATTTTTGACCTCTAAAATAAACAAATTACAATAACTTTTTTATAACAGAAAAATCTGCTGAAATAAGAGAAAGTATAGTGAGGGGTCAATGTGCAATTGACCCAAGCAGATCAATTGCTCTATATGGTCAACTTAACATACTAGGAACTCTCATAATTCGTGATTCATTCCAGAGATATGAAATCCTAGAGAGAGAGAGAGAGAGAGGGAGAGTTAGGGTTTGAGAGGAGAAAGAGGTGGAATTGTTGATCTGGGGTTTCTTTATCCGAGATATGATAATCAAGGTTTCTGAGTTGAAAGGAAGAAGAATCTGGTGATTTTCTAGGGTTTTGATATGAGTTTGAGATTTTTAGAGATGGGCTGCATTTTAAAGGTGTTTCCACACCTTAGTGTGAGTGGGTACTTCCTTTAAATAGTAGATTGCACGAAAATGAGTTAAATCATCAATAATCTTCAATTGCTTAGTATGCGAGTACAAACCCTAAATTGCCTTTTTGATCTAGCTTTTGCAAAATGATATGAAATGGATTCTTCCTCTATTTTGATGAATTTTAGATGATAAAATCATATTATAAATAGATACAATCCATCTTAATGAGAATTCCCTAAGTATTTGCAGAGGTTATAAGAGTAAACTGAAATTTAGGGTTTTCGGTTATGATTGAAATTGTTGTATAATTAGATAGAGAAATTTGTCTATCTACATCTCATTGATTATGAATGATTGTTTATCTGAATTCGTAGTACATATATGTCAGATACTATCTTGGATTTCATGTGATGTGAATAGTGTTTGCTTGATATCTCAGTAAAGAGGTTGAAACCCTAGATGAGTGGAAAGTTGGAAATTTGCAAATAGATATTGTGAAATCCATTTGAAGTGCTTTTCTTGACATCATAGAATTTATTTATTTAATGTTATTCTTGATTTATGATATCTCAATGAATGTCATGGAAACCCTAATTTAGATCAATTCCAAGATTTCATACATATGCTGATTGTATATGAGTTGTTGAAAGCAATCTTTATTCAGTGAATGCTTATGACACATTAAATCCTTATGCAAGATATGTGATAAGTGAATGAGTTAAATGAAACCCTAAGTATAGGGTGTCCAGTGAATCAAGTATTGTGATATCAATGTTTCTCAGTATGAGATGTGGTTATGCTTAATAGTTCAGTTGTGGTAAATGTTATCAAATGGTTTATGAAATGAACAATTTATAAAGCTAAACTAACATATGTTATTCTGATGATTGAATTGTGAATTTAAAGAATGAATTAGACATTTAGATGCCCTGAACATTATAGAATCCTCACAAGATGAGGCCTGTGCTGTGGGGAGGAAATAGTTTCTTGACTGGAGGTTGTCCAGATCTAGGTAAGCCAGAGTGCACCAATAGGGTGTGGGGGTATTGGCCAGTAGGGTAGACTCCTTATAGTTGTGTGGTACCCAACACCAACCGCGGATGACGGTGGTACCTGTGTTGCATGTTGTAGTGATTAGTGGTTAGTAGGTTCACTGATGCACAATAAGCCTAAGGGCTTTGACTCACCGCATGAGTACCCAGGTTGAGAGGTGGAGTCTGAGATATCTGACCGCTCCCATTAGCCACTGAGAGGTAGACGTACCGAGGCCCACTGCAGATGAGGTCTTACTCAAGATATAAACTTAGGAACTCGGGCACGCTTCTAAGCTTTGTACAGTGAGATCGTATCTAGCTGTGATTCTTTCACATGTTGTGGTACACCTCATGTGAGTTTAGGGCATAATAAGATGAATGAGAGGTTAAATAAGTGTGCATAGTTATTCAATTATTCTTTGTATGTTTTTGAATTATTAGTTCTCTTTATGATCAATCAAGCATGTTCATATATTGATTCACTCTTGTAGATATCTAGAGTATCCTGCCATATTTATGATTGTGGATGATTAGACTCTCTAAAGCTTACTGTTGTTATAATTGATATTAGTTGCTTGAAAATATATCTGTAATCATATAAGTGCTTTAAAATGTTTCTATAAAGTACTCATTAAATGAGTGAGTAGGCTCACCCCTCTACTCAAAATTTTAGGGATAACTTGTGGACTGAAGATGTCAATGCATCAACGTAGATCTACCACATGAGTTAAGTATGGGATTAGTTAAGTTCAATTGGTCCCTGTCACTCTTGGTTGTTGTAAATAGTTGTGAGAGAATTGTAAATGATAATGTGTAACTTTGTTTCCTTAATAATAGAGTATATATATGGCTATCATGTTGTATGTACATGGAAGTGTGAGAAACAAAATGATTGTATTGATGTGTATCATTAATTTTGAGATCATATTAGAGTAATCAAAGTCTAATTCTCTTATAAAGTTTGTTTAAGTGATTGAATGCGAGAAAACAAAGAATTTGAAATAAAAGAAAAAGTTGGGAGTGAACTTTGTATTAAGTATCATCCTCAAACCTATGCCCTAATCTCATGCTTGGAGGTAATCGTGGGATGTGTGTGTAACACCACATGTCCTATGATTTTCATAAGACCTTTTCTTGCCACCTGGAGGACACTAATCAATGTCGTAGAAGGAATTATGACTCTTGGTGTAGGAAATGACCATATTAATTTTCATGTCCAAGATGCTATGAGGGGACCCTCTCTATTCGAGTCTGTCGACTTCATGAATAGATACACCCAATATTGTGAAGAAGTACAAGAAGACCGTGCTATTGTCGATCCACTCATGCGAGCTCTGAACAACCCATAGCCCAACATGGAAAATCTTGAGGTAGTAGAGATTCTTGATTATCTAAACTAGATGGAGGAAGATTACAATGCCAAAGAAAGCACTATAGAGATTACAAGGTATGCTTCACTGGATCAAACTCCATAAGAAAAGACAACACATAAGCCTAAACCTGAGTTGAAACAACTCCTTGAGGGATTAAAGTATGAATTTTTTGATGATGAGGAAAGAAAACCCATTATTATGAATTCCACCTTGACGAAAGACCAGGAAGAGAAGTTGATAAATGAGCTCAGGCTACATAGAAAAGTGTTAGGATACTCTGTTGAAGATATCAAGGGCCTAAGCCCATCTCTGTGTATGCATAGGATAAATCTGGAGGACGTTACTAAACCATTAGTTCAACCACAATGGAAGCTGAACCAAATGCTCAAGGAGATGGTCAAGAAAGAAGTCATAAAACTATGTGATGCAATAATTATATTGTTGGTATGTATGCCCTGAGAGCCAATCATGGGATGATTGGTGGGATACATTAAGATTGATTTGATAAAGATAAAAGGCAAGCTTCCAATTCATTCTGGTTCAGTCATATAAGATAATGATAGAACATATTGAATGTCTAGAGAATGACAATACTCAACGACGTATGCTTTCAGGTTGAGGACCTGAACGATGAGATCATACATATGCTAAGAGTTTGTACATTCTTATTATGTCCCTAGTCAGATGCCATTGTGGAAGGTAGATAGACAACAATGACACACAAGACTATATTGTGGTGTTGGTTGATGACAGAATCTCATTAGTCATGATATGGAGATATCAAACCAAACACATAGGTACTTGTTAGAGAACAAGCATACCAGACAGACCCACCATGAGTTTGACACATGGAACCATGACATGGTAGTCACAGTCAGTTCTCACACTGATGGTGGTGAGTGTAATTCTTTGACCTGAAATCACTACACTCAACACATGTCGTTGGGTACACTTTGACATCATCAAACACAATCCTAAAACATGGGTTGTTATAAAGGTGATGATTGGGTGGCTTTGACACATGGGGCTTTTGAGGGGTGAGTGATAGATATGAGATTTGTCCCTTCTGAGGGAGTTTGATATCCATGGACACTTCATGAGTAGGATTGAGATAGGCGTGCACGCATGTGTGAATCAGTATGTGATATTGATGTCATACATATCTCCTCTAGTCTACTCTGAGATCAAGAAAGTGAATGAACGTTGATAGGATGAATGTTCCATGCCTTGAATTCATTCGGGATATCAGTGACAAAGGAATTATACATTCACTATAACACCATTCATGGATTGTAGGATTGAAAGTTGTTCTCCAACTTTCTATTTCACTTGGGTAGCACTTATGTGCAACTAGGCACCACTCTTTGCTTGTGAAGTCATAAGTGTTATGGACTTTCATTGCCAATGTGAAATGGAGCTGTAGGGTCACACACATAGGATTTAACCTGGAAGAGGAGTTTATCCACAAACGATGTTTAGATTGATTACTAAAGGAGTTTAGTAGTTCAATTAAACACGTAATCAATTGATAGCTCAAAATCATAGTGTTGAGGTGTTGGACTGATTGATTAGAGTATCTCATTGATTGAAACTGCGATTGACTGATTTGCACAGTCTACTGCCCCAACCGATCGGCTCACAGGGTTGAACTAATCGGCTCAGGTTGTTGAACCGGTCGGATCAAGTTGTGAGTCGATCGGATCATGTGTCATGAAACGATCGACTCAATTGTTGAACCGGTCGATTCATGTGACCAACCGAGATCGTTTGGAAAGACAGAAGACTATTTTTGCAAATACAATTTGTTTCACTTGTATAAATTCGATTTGGACAAGGATTAATATTTGATTAATCAGAAACAAATATGAAAGTCAATTTGAGTTGGACCAGGACCATGAACCGATTGGCTCATGCTTGAACCGATCGGCTCATGCTTGAACCGATCGGCTCAGGTGTCCCAACTGATTGGTTCAGATGTGAACCGATCGGCTCAGGTCCCCAACCGATCGGTTCATGCTTGAAACGATCGGTTCAGGTGGCGCAGTTGGTTGTTTTGTAGAAAATCTCGAACCCTTCTACTCCTATTTAACCCCGCATTGCCCGGGGTAGAGAACCCTATCCCATGACCCTCATATATATATAGGGGTATTGGGGGCTTCTCAAAAACAACAACTCAGAACACCAATTGCTCTGCAAAGTTGTCGTTCTCTCTGGTTGTGGTAACCGAGAGAGCCCGAGCAAGTGCTACCCGATAAGGGAGGCACAACAAGGGAAATACAACTGTAGAAAGGCAATTGGTTGTAGGAGAGTGTGTTGGTGACTAGTACACTAACAAGAGGGTGTGACTCCTTCCGATTCCTTGTGGGACAAGGAGATCGGAGTTCCAGGTGGTCCATGTAGACTACTTCAGAGGCGGGAGACTTCTGCCGCTCGGAGGATAGCTGTCAATCCCGACAGTCCCAGTGAGACTAGGAGCTGCACAAACACCATCTAAGACCAGAGGTGAAGACTGTGCAAGCCGCGAGGTAACGTCGCCGAGCAAGCCTTGGGACAAGGTATGTCTCTACAAACCATCCTTCCTACTACATAGACGTTGACGCGATTCCTTTAGACTGGGTTTGGGAGAAGAAATTTTTGTTTCTGCTACCTTCTCTGTCTCCCTTAGAGCCACGTCAACTGCTCTATACTTTAGGATTATCGATGTGATCGATTTTGGTTTGTCTCCTTTAATTATTGCATACGATGCGAATAAAATTGGCTTTATGCTTGTCCAATCCTAAATCCACAAAATCCCAATATACATATATGATATATAATATGAATGTACTCGATACACATCACCCTTAAATGAGTTTTGTGGTGGATTTATAGTGTGATTATGGCCAATAAACCCTATGTATGTGTGCTTGGTTGAATGTGGTTGCTTGCATCTTAGTCTGCGCACCGATTCCCTATCTCCTATTCCTGATGTAACTCAAGATAACTCGAGATTTCTTTCCTACCTTTGCTCCCCCCGAATGTAACTCGGGGTTTCCCAATTTAAATATAAATAGGATAGAACTTTTTATTTCCTGTTATGTCAAAGAATGGCAGACAACCTAACGACAAGTGAAACGATCGGTTCAAGGAGTGAACTGATCGGTTGGCGATCCAGACGACTGGTTCGAGGAGCGAGACGATCGGGTGGTGGCCATGAGGAGATGCACAATGACCAGGCGAACCGATCGGTTGGAGGAGCCAACCGATCGGTTGGTGGCACCCAAACGACCGGTCAGGGCGAGAAGGTCATGCATGTGATGAGTTGATCAACTCGGACGTCTATAGCACTTCATCATGGACATGTTGCATGTGATGTAGACCTAGATGACTGTGATTCCTCTTGGCTCGAGGAATCACATTAGGATGGCCATAATCATCACTTTTATCGTTTCACATGTTTTCTGTGGGATATAGCATGTATATGATAGTACTATATATTGTGGTGATTGGATATGTATATGTACCTATAAAAACCAAATCCCTCATCTAAATATTAAGTCTTTTACGCCTTCCATTAGTGGCATACATGAAAAACTTTATTGACCAAGCATAGGTTACACCAAAGCGTGGTGCACCATCTATCTCGCGGAAGTGTGAAGGGTAAACATGTAGGTTCTGCCAAAGCAGGGTGCATGTTTACCGTGTCGGCTTTTGGGTTAGACTTAACTGGTGATTCTTAGAGCGTCTAAGCCCAGAGGCACAAAATGTTCATGGCAAAGTGTTGCACATGTTCATTCATCAAGAGTTGCATATGATGCAATTGGCATGATGGCCTACCTAAATAGTCAAGATTGTGGGCGATCAGTCAAAGCTGACTCATGACTTGATGAAATATGGATCTTGACCCACTAGAAGATTGTATGCTGCAATCTTACAAATTGATGGTGAGGGCTATCAATTTGAATAAAAATAGTGGGAGCGATAATTAATTAAAGTCCTAATTACATAGTTAATTTTTTAAATCAATCAAATAAGTCAAAATTGAGTTTTGGACTAAATTGCATATATTTCCTTTTGTAGTACAAATGACAACAAACAACAATCACTTTTCGTTGCGATCGGTCCTTGAAAAGGACAAGCTGAATGGGACTAACTTCCATGACTGGTTTAGGACATTGAGAATTGTTCTCACTTAAGAGCGAAAGCTCTATGTCCTGGATACTCAAATTCTAGAGGAACCTGCTCCTACCTCACCAAAGGCAGAAAGGGATGATTATAAGAAGCATTCTGATGATGCCATTGATGCAAAGTGCTTGATGTTGTACTCCATGAACCACGAGTTGCAGAGACAACATGAAAACATGGGTGTCATTGAGATGATTCAGAATCTCAAGAACATGTATGAAGATCAAGCACAACAAGAGAGATATGATGCCTCCAGGGTGCTGTTCAAGTGCGTCATGACAGAAGGAGATCCAGTTGGTCCTCACACGCTCAAGATGATTGGGTATGTGGAGAACCTAACAAAACTGGGATTTCCCCTAAGCCAAGAGTTGGATACTGACGTGATACTGCAATTGTTGCCAGAATCCTACAGTCAGTTTGTGATGAACTACAACATGAACAACTTTGACAAGCCGTTGACAGAGTTGTTGGGCATGTTGAGGACAGCCGAGGCACAGATGAAGAAGGACAAGCCTAAGTCTGTGATGATGATCAGCAGCAAGAAAGACAAGTCCAAGCACAAGGGCAAGGGCAAGTCTAAGAAAGGTTCTGATGCTAGCCAACAACCTAAGTCTTCTTGAACTCTCAAGGACAAGGGAGGCATGACCAAGAGAGGCAATTGCCACCATTGTCAAAAGCCAGGACATTGGAAAAGGAATTGTCCACTCTATCTAGAAGAACTAAAGAAGAAGGAGACGACAGACGTCTCCACCTGAAGGTGTCATGAAATAAACTTATAACACTTTTTAGGTATATGATACCGAGATATAAAGTGTAAAGCACCCAATACATGGGGCAAGTGTTGTCGCCATAGATAGGAGTACTTTGGTTTTTTTCAGCCTTGAAGGCATGTAATAGAGTTATGAACTGCTATTTCATATTTGCCAATGGATAGAAACATATTATTTTTGCATATTCTATGACAATGATAGCAATTAATAATGTTGATGTTTTAAATTTCAAAGATATGATCTTTATGGAAATGCCTTGTTTATCTTGTGTTACTTGGTATGCATAAGATAAAATGATACCTAAAACTTATTGATAACTCAAACAATCAAATTAGCATAAATCATGAGAAATTCATTTCTAGTTTCCATATGATGGATAAATCTAGACTCTTTTGGTTAGAGAACCAGTAAGAGACATGAATCTCTTAAACATGATTAATCAATCTTCACTAAGGTAGTGGAAGAATGATTATCCTATTAGGTATAATACATGAGATGTATTTACATACCTATTAGAGTTAATGCTAATACTTCAAACGGTGTTTAGAGAAATACCAATATGAATATCTTGAAGTGTTCAAGAATATCATAAATGAAGTACGAATTTGGTAAAGTGTTAATTCTTGATGAGATCAATGAATGAAATACTTAGACCAAATGTTTGAGATCCTTGTGAGAAATTATGATAATGTATCATAGTGAGCTCATGACTAAGGCATGGTGATGTCTAAATCAAAAGGAGTCATACTCTAAGAAGTTAGAGGATGATTATCAAATAACTAATTTCTTCTTAAATAAAGAATACCCCACACTAATAAAGGACATTAAGAATCACAAAGGGTTGTGAGTTCTTATATCCTTGACAGATGCACCTCGATTATCTATGTGATGAGTTGATCATATGATGAGTCAACTATCTAGATGAATATGAGGAACCAGATTTTGAGTTATGGTTTATGACCATTACATCCTAAATGACTTCCATGTGAACCATAAGGTATGACCTTGATGGTAGCACCCATTGGGATGAAATCCATAAGTGCGAATGAGTCTTAAGTGTTAAGACACATGGTAACATTTTGAGAAGGATGATGCTAGTTGATTGCAACTTAATGACTAAGAGATTTGGCATACAGATACTAAAACTGCATTCCTGTAAGGAATAAAACAAGGATGTGTACGTGACATAACCTATAAGGTTTATGAATCCATTAATGCAAATAAAGTCTATAAGTTACAATGGACTAATCAATGTGATTGATTGAGTACAAGCAAATCAGAGCTGGGATCTTTACTTTGATAATATAGTCAAAGGGTTTGACTGATATGACAAAGATAAAGAGAGATCTGTGATTTAGTGGGAGCGTATTCACATTCCACATGTTGATGTGAAATGGAAATGTTCTAGGATGGAAATCCAAAGTGGAAATTATCTTTAAGGAAGATAGAGACGTTTCCTATGTGATAGGAATAGAGATCTATAGAGATAGTTCTCGAAAACCTCTTGACCTGAAAAGAGATAGCATACATTGGAAATCTATACTGAAGGGTTCAGTGTGCACAGATTCAGTGGGAGAAAACTTAGGAGTTAGTATCCCAAGGCCAAGTGTCCAATTCTTATGAAGAATGGGAACACTAAGAATAGATATGGATCTATCATGTATGTAATTATCACATCATCTTGCATGTATGGACATGGCAAGAACGAAATGCATTTATCATCTTGTATGTAGGACATGACAATATGATATGCTCATCCTGATAACTCGTATGTGGGACATGACGAGTGGATGTCTGTCTAGTTCCAGTAAGGGTTACTGGAATACCATAAGAACTTGATAAGTACTTGAGAAGTGTTAGTTCTATGGAAATAAGGAAGGGTTCACTGTAAAGAGTTACACTGATGCGAACTTCTGAAAAGGACATAAAATTAATCACAAAAAATATATGGGATATATAAAAGTGAATGTTTGTTGAATAATGGAAACATTCCAATAAAGTTGTTTTAAAAGGAAATGCTGAGTATCCGTGTGTTAAAGAACAGCAGTGGATACTATATGGATCTAGGAGTTCATAGAGATGAACTTATAGTTATTCTGGTCATTGATGACAAGTTAGGAGCGCTTGGTCATGCAATGTGGCTAAAGGTTAACAAAGGAATACTAGATCGCATATTACAACAACTCCATCTCGTACATGTGACATACAATGAAGAGATGAGAGACATGCAGTTAATACTGACTTTGGCAAGGTGTTGCCATAACTCACTATGTTAGCACTAGAGCACAGTAACATGTGGGACATGTTTGAACATCACTATGAATATGATTCAAGGGTGATTGGCTCACAGTGCAAGTGGGAGTCTGTTGGTATGTATGCCTTGAGAGCCAATCATGGGATGATTGGTGGGATACATTAAGATTGATTTGATAAAGATAAAAGGCAAGCTTCCAATTCGTTCTGGTTCAGTCATATGAGATAATGATAGAAAAGATTGAATGTCTAGAGAATGACAATACTCAATGACGTATGCTTTCAGGTTGAGGACCTGAATGATGAGATCATACAGATGCTAAGAGTTTGTACATTCTTATTATGTCCCTAGTCGGATGTCATTGTGGAAGGTAGATAGACAACAATGACACACAAGACTAGATTGTGATGTTGGTTGATGACACAATCTTATTAGTCATGATATGGAGATATAAAATTAAACACATAAGTACTTGTTAGAGAACAAGCGTACCAGATAGACCCACCGTGAGTTTGACACATGGAACCATGACATGGTAGTCACAGTAAGTTCACATAATGATGGTGGTGAGTGTGATTCTTTGACCTGAAATCACTACACTCAACACATGTCGTTGGGTACACTTTGACATCATCAAACGCAATCTTGAAACATGGGTTGTTATAAAGGTGATGATTGTGTGGATTTGACACATGGGGCTTTTGAGGGGTGAGTGATAGATATGGGATATGTCCCTCCTGAGGGAGTTTGATATCCATGGAAACTTGATGAGTAGGATTGAGATAGGCGTGCACGCATTTGTGAATCAATATGTGACATTGATGTCATACATATCTCCTCCAATCTACTCTGAGATCAAGCAAGTGAATGGACGTTGACATGATGACTGTTCCATGCCTTGAGTTCATTCGGGATATCAGTGACAAAGGAATTATACATTCACTGTAACACCATTCAAGGATTGTAGGATTGAAAGTTGTTCTCCAACTTTCTATTTCACTTGGGTAGCACTGATGTGTGACTAGGCACCACTCTTTGCTTGTGAAGTCATAAGTGTTATGGAGTTTCACTACCAACGAGAAATGGACCTGCAGGGTCACACACATAGGATTTAACCTGGAAGAGGAGTTTATCCACAAACAATGTTTAGATTGATTACTAAAGGAGTTTAGTAGTTCAATTAAACACTCAATCAATTGATAGCTCAAAATCATAATGTTCGAGGTGTTGGACTGATTGATTAGAGTATCACATTGATTGAAACTGCGATTGACTGATTTGCATAGTCTGCTGCCCCTACCGATCGACTCACATGGTTGAACTGATCGGCTCAGGTTGTTGAACCGGTCGGCTCAAGTTGTGAGTCGATCAAATCATGTGTCATGAAACGATCAGCTCAATTGTTGAACCGGTCGATTCATGTGACCAACCAAGATCGTTTGGAAAGACAGAAGACTATTTTTGCAAATACAATTTGTTTCACTTGTACAAATTTGATTTGGACAAGGATTAATATTTGATTAATCGGAAACAAATATGAAACTCAATTTGAGTTGGACCAGGACCACGAACCGATCAGCTCATGGTTGAACCGATCGGCTCAGGGTCCCAACCGATCGGTTCACACCGGTTCATGCTTGAAACGATCGTTTCAGGTGGCGCAGTTGGTTGTTTTGTGGAAAATCTCAAACCCTTCTACTCATGTTTAATCCCGCATTGCCCGGGGTAGAGAACCCTGTCCCATGACCCTCCTATATATAAGGGTATTGGGGGCTTCTCAAAAACAACAACTCAGAACACCAGTTGCTCTGCAAAGTTATCGTTCTCTCTGGTTGTGGTAACCGAGAGAGCCCGAGCAAGTGCTACCCGATAAGGGAGGCACATCAAGGGAAAAACAACTGCAGAAAGGCAACTGGTTGTAGGAGAGTGTGTTGGTGACTAGTACACCGACAGGAGGGTGCGACTCCTTCCGATTCCTTGTAGGACAAGGAGATCGGAGTTCTAGGTGGTCTGTGTGGACTACTTTAGAGGCGGAAGACTTCTGTCGCTCGGAGGATAGCTGTCAATCCCGACAGTCTCGGTGAGACCAGGAGCTGCACAGACACCATCCAAGACCAGAGGTGAAGATTGCACAAGCCGTGAGGTAACGTCGCCGAGCAAGCCTCGGGACAAGGTATGTCTCTACAAACCATCCTTCCTACTGTATAGATGTTGACGCGATTCCTTTAGACTGGGTTTGGGAGAAGAAATTTTTGTTTCCGCTACCTTCTCTGTCTCCCTTAAAACCCAACATATATACCCTGTCAGTGATAGTTATTAGGTTAGCCCAATCCACATTGTACCCAGGAAAAGAGGAATGACAGTTGTTAAGGGAGAGAATGGAGATGAATTGGAAACACAGACCGTCACAAGTTGGTGTATGTGTATTGACTATAAGACATTGAACACTACCATGATGAAAGACCATTTTACCTTACACTTTATTGATCAAGTTCTCGAAAGATTGGCACATCACTTGTATTTCTATTTCTTAGATGAATATTCAGGATTCTATCAAGTGTCGATTCACCCTGATGATTAGGAAAAGACCACCTTCACTTGTATCTATGACACTTATGCTTTTTGGAGAATGTCGTTCAGTCTATGTAATGCACCTGCCACCTTCTAGAGATGCATGATATCTATGTTCTCAGATTTCCTGGAAGACATATTGGAAGAATTTATAGATGACTTCTCTATATATGGAGCTAATTTTGACATATGTCTAGAGAACTTATCTGGAGTACTTTAGAGGTGTGAAGAAAAACAATAACTGGGAAAAGTGTCAACTCATGGTACGAGATGGTATTGTTTTGGGACAGAAAGTATTTGAGAAAGGAACTGAAGTCAACCTCAACAATACTAAGGCAATATTAAAGCTCCCACCTCCCAAATTGGTGACAGGAGTAAGAAGTTTTCTGGGACACACCAAATACTATAGTAGGTTTGTTAAAGATCTTTCAAAAATTGCAAAACCTCTATCAAACATTCTAGTAAAGGACATTGAGTTTGATTTCACTGAAAAGTTCCTTGAAGACTTTAACACTCTAAAGGATTCTTTGACAACAGCTCCAATCTTGCAAGCTCTAGATTGGGAGTTGCCATTTGAAATGATGTGTGATGCTAGCGATTATGGCACTGCGACTGTTTTGGGGTAAAGGAAGAATAAGAAACACCACATGATATGCTACGTTAGCAAGATGCTAGATGATGCCCATATCAACTACACAACCACTTAGAAGGAAGTGCTAGTGATAGTATTTGCCTATGACAAATTCAAATCCTATTTGATAGGGCCAGGGGTGAAAGTGTATACAGATCATGGAGCAATCAAGTACTTGATGTAGAATAAAGATACCAAGCCCAGAGTGTTAAGGTAGGTTTTGGTTATGCAAGAATTTGATCATGAAATTGTCGATAAAAAGGGGAAATAAAAATTGATTTATGACCACTTATCGAGGATAGTGATTACTAAAGAAAACCCATTTATAGTTAATGACAACTATACTGACGAGGCTCTAATGATGGCCAAGTCCATTGAACCCAACCTTCCATGGTTTGATGATATATGTAACTATTTAGCATGTCGAAAATTACCTCCCAACATCACTTACAATAAGAAGAAAAAGCTATTTTTGGATCTGAAGAACAAATATTGGGATGACCTACTTCTATTAAGAGATCTGCTGATGGTTTATATAGGAGATGCATACTAGATGAAGAAGTACCTCAAATTTTGTGAGAATGTCATTCTTTGTCTTATGGAGGACATCTGGGAGGAGATAGGACAGTAGAAATAGTCCTCCAGTCAGGATTGACCCACCATGTTCAAAGATGCTCAAGTGTATGTTAAGGCATGTGACAAATGCCAAAGAACATGAAAAATTTCAAGGAGGAATGAGATGCCAATGTCCGATTGGATAGAGGTAGAATTTTTTTAATTTTTTGGGGAATTGATTACATAGGACCGTTTCTATCTTCAAGAGGAAATCAACACATTATGGTTGCTGTAGACTATGTCTCAAAATGGGTAGAGGCTGTCGCTACCCAAACCTGTGATTCCAATACGATGATAAAGTTGTTCGAGAAAACTATTTTTATAAGGTTTAGGGTCCCACACACCATCATAAGTGATGAGGGATCCACTTTGAGGACATACAATTTGAAGCTCTATTGAAGAAATATGGAGACATGCACAAGGTGGCGACACCATATCACCTGCAAACATCGGGACAAGTAGAAGTGTCTAATTAACATGTTAAGAAAATCCTTAAAAAGACGGTCAACTAAACCTAGAAAGATTGGTCTATGAATTTTGATATGCTTTATGGGCCTACCAAACTGCCTACAAGACTCCAATAGGGACTACACCCTACAAGCTTATTTATGAAGTCATGTCATCTACCTGTGGAGCTAGATCATAAAGTCTTTTGGGCTATCAAGTTTCTAAATATGGACCCTAAGGGAGCATGTGAAAGAGATTTTTGTAGTTGCAAGAGATAGAAGAGATGAGGCTACATGCATATGAAAATGCCCATATCTACAAACAAAGGACCAAGGTGTGACACGACACCCACCTAAAAAGCAAGGACATCTATGAAGGGGACGAGGTCCTTTTGTTCAATTCCAATACCAGGTTATTCCCCATTAAACTTAGGTCCAGGTGGTTTGGCCCCTTTCTTGGGAGGCAACCCACTTGCTTTTCGTAATTTCTTTATTTTTGAAAGTCTTTCCCTTCTATTTTTGGACACTACTTCTATTTTCATCCTTATCTTTAACCTTAATAGTGTTTCCTATCATCAAAACTACTTGTTTATTTTGTTGCAACTCTTGTTTTAACTTTCAAGGAATCCCTACTTTGTTTAGTAAATTTTAGTGTATAGCACTTAGTTAAGATTTCCTATACACACTCCCTTCTATAATTAACTATTTATTTCCTAAGTATCGAATGTTAGATTGTTTAGTCTCTTTGTAGGTGTAAACTAAAAAATTTTCAATAGATAATGCTTTCTTCAGTCGCTAAAGATTGGGAACTCTAAGCGGTCGTAGAAAATAAGGAACATCTCAGCGACCGTATAAGACTTAAGCTTCAACGACCGCTGGGACATTTAGTCTTGAGTGACTATTTACAATTTCCCACATTAGCGACCATCGAGGATTGCACTTTAGTTTTTTATCTTAGTGACCATAGCATATTAAAATCCTCTATGACTGCTGAAGGACATCACATTGCAACCGCTAGGTTTTACCCCTGAAGGTATAAAAATCCCTCTCCTTTGCGCTCTCACCCCTTAACACCTTTGACGTCTGTGGTGAATCCCTAGTGGATTGCAAAGTGATCAGAGAAGACGACTGTTGTGTGATTCGTATATCATCTTTTCTACATATATTCACACACAAATTTAGTTCTTTCTAGCGTAATTCAGTCTCTTTTGTATTACTTTTGCCATCTTTTAGCTTCTCTACGCGTTCCATAACTTGTATTGCAAAATTGCCACAAAAAGGATTAATTTCAGACGATTTTTCTACAGAAACAGAGAAATGCACGGCGTGCAGATCACAGATGCACGGCGTGCACCTGTCTAGACGGATCAGTTGGCTGAAACAGCAAAGTGCACGACGTGCAATATACAGACGCACGCCGTGCAACATTCCAGAGGAATCCGTTCAGTCCAGAAAAGAGAATGCACGGCGTGCACATCGAAAAGACACGACGTGCACCTGGGACGGAATTTGCTAAAAACAACCTGTAAGGTTTCACGGCGTGCAACTCCTCAACGCACGCCGTGCATAGATCGGCCGGTTACAACTGCATTGCAGGTGCACGGCGTGCACCTCCAAAGTGCACGGCGTGCACCTGTCAGTTTCAGAATTTTGAATTTTCAGAATATGATTTTAAAAGAAAGAGGGAAGGAATGGGACGGTTATGTTCGACCATTTTGGAAGTTTTTCTCGTCCCAAAGGCAGAGGAGAGCAGAGCAAGGCGATTTGGGAGGAACTAAGGTGGTTTCTTGAGCAAAGAAGCCATTTCTTCTTCCCCACTTCTCCATTGTCTTCCCCAAGGTGCAGCCAAGCTTCTCCAACTCCGTGCAGCTTCTCGGGAGAGGAGTTGGTCCGTTTTGGAGCAGCTAAAGGAAAGGAATCTCGTCATAAAGCCGGATTTCTTACTCCTTATGGTTACATCTTTGGTTCTTTTTGCCTTTCCTTCCCAAAACGATGTCTAGCATTGAGAATTCTGTGGAAATCTTGCTGTACATAGTTATGGACGAGTAGATCCTTTTTTCTTGGGCATGGGAGAGTAACTCCCATGCCATAGCATGTATTGAACAAGTAATTTCGTACTAAATGCATTTGCTTCTTGTTTCTCTACCTTAAAGGCGTCGGTAACTCTTTTCCTTGCATGTATCGTTGGCCGCTATATATGCATGATTTCTGCTTTCTTGCTTAGTTTGAGAAAACAAGTAGGTTTGTATGGAGACGTTCTTTTTGGCAACTTTTCTTCTTCTACGAGAGTAGGGAAGAATGAGTTGAGGATCTGTTTGTGATCATAGACGAAATTCATGCACGAGAGTGCTGTTTTGAGTTATGATCGTTGCATCTACACCGGGATGTGAAATGTAACACATCTCTTCCTAGAAACTCGATCTTATGTATGTTTAAATTGCTTTGTTCTTTGGTTGCTATGGCATATGAGTGAAATCCTAATGTCCAAGATTCATAAACTTCTGAAATCGGACTTTCCTTGTAATCCTAGTTTGTTGATAAAAGTCTGAAATCCCTTGTAGTTAAAACTTAATCTTTTATGCTTTTGGAACAAATCTTTCTGCCCCTTTAAAACCGATCTAGATTGTTGAACTTTAATACTGTTGCGTTCAATTAAGTTATCATTCTGCTCCTCGTGTTCGATCTCGACTACAACTAATCTCGTATACTTGTGGGATATAGCTAGTTGAGTAAAAGATCATTCTTATGATTGAAACTCGTTAGTCTAAAAAGCCAACAAGTTTTTGGCGCCGTTGCCGGGGAGCTTCGGTAACTTAATTGGAGTAATAAGTATTACTTAGTATTCGAGACTAGATCATTATACATCATTTTCGAATTTCACATACCTCTTAGTGTGTTCTTAATTTTTTTTCTTTACACTTTTCAGGTTGTATGCGTCGTTCGCAACGAGGTCTTCAAACAACTCCCTTGTTAGACCTTGAGATAGAGCGAAGCCTCTCAAGCTTGAGAAGATCAAGGAGGAAAGAACAATCACAGCTAGAGGATACTACTCCGCCACCATCACCATCTCCATCATCATCCACACCGTCTTTTTCATCCTTCGCAGAAACTTCACCAAGCCTTCCAATCATGGAAGACGACCGCCCGCTCAAGGACTTTGCTATGCCGGTGGCCACAAACATATGTGGAGCCATCGACCTACCAGCCATAGAAGTGAACAATTTCTCCATTGCTCCTTCTATGATGCAGATGATCCAACAAAACCGCTTTGGGGGTACCGTTAATGAAGACCCAAGTCTTCACATTGCAGAATTTCTGGAGTACTTGAACACTTTCAAGATTAATGGCGTATCTGCAGATGGAGTATGACTGATGCTTTTTCCTTTCACTCTAAGGGATAAGGCCAAAACTTGGCTTTTGTCTCTTCCGAAGAAGTCTATAAAAACTTGGGACCAGCTACTTAATGTTTTTCTTGCCAAATATTTTCCTCCAAGCAAGACTGCTCATTTGAGAAATCAGCTCACTAACTTTTCTCAAAATGATGGTGAAACTCTTTATGATACTTGGGAGAGGTTCAAAGACCTTCAACGTCTTTGCCCTCACCACGGTCTTACTAATTGGCTACTTCTTCAGATCTTCTACAACGGGCTGTTCTATAACACCCGGATGACACTTGATGCTGCAGCCAGTGGTGCTCTTATGACAAAATCCTATAGGGAAGCCTATGACATCATTGAAGATATATCACTCAACCATTGTCAGTGGGGAGGTGATAGAAGAGCTAATCCATCATCAAATGCAAGTTCTTCTAGTGCAAATCCGGGAGGAAAATACACCGTTGACGCCGTTGATCTTATTGCTGCAAAGCTTGATGTTCTCACTCAAAAATTTGAGAAGTTGACTACATTGCCGGTTCAATCTGCAAAAGCCACATGTGAAGCTTGTGGAAATCCGGGGCATGTTTCTTCACAATGTTTTGCTCCAAACACTATGGGGGGAGATCTTGAACAGGTTAATGCTATTGAGATGCAGAGGAACAAGCAATATAACCCTTATTCTAATCAATACAATCCAGGATGGAGAGATCATCCCAACTTCTCCTACAAGAATAATAACAATGCTCAAAATTTTCAGCAAGGGCAACAACAACAACCACCGCAACAATCACAGTTCAACCGCCAAGGTAATCTGCAAGGTTACAACAATAGGGGTCATCAAGGGCAGCAACAACAGCCCCAAGGATCTTCTCTTGAGGCTATGATGGAGAAATTCATTAACACACAAACACAGCAAAATGAAGAGTTTAGGGGGAATGATAAGTTACTTAAGGATGCTACTCTTCAACTTTCAACCAAGGTAGACAACATATCCGCCCATACAAAGATGCTGGAGAATCAAATAGCTCAACAAGCTCTTTCTCAACAAGGACAGAAATCTGGCTCTCTTCCTAGTGTGCCGGAAGTAAATCCAAGATAGCAAGCCAATGCCATTATTCTAAGGAGTGGAGCTGAAATTGAAAGACCTTCACCACCCAAGGAGAAGGACATGGAGGTACTTAATGAGGAAGGATATCACATTCCTAATTGCAACAAAGAGCAAGGTAAATCTGAAAATCCGCCGTCTTTCAAAGCTACCGCACCTTTCCCTCATAGGCTTGTCAACAATAAAGATGATGTCAAGTTCAGAAAATTTATGGACATTCTTAGCAAGTTGCAAGTTAATCTTCCTTTTACTGATGTTATTGCTGAGATGCCTTCTTATGCCAAGTTCTTAAAAGACATCTTATCTAGAAGGAGAAGAGTTGATCAAGTGGAAACAGTTAAACTTTCTGAACATGTGAGCTCCATTATTCAAAACTGCATTCCTTCTATTCCAAAAAAGTTGGATGACATGGGACCTTTCACATTGCCGTGCAAAATCAACGATGTCACTTTTGAAAAAGGCTTAGTGGATTTGGGGGCTAGCATTAGCCTCATTCCAACCACTTTATGGCAAGAGCTACATCTTGGGGATCTAAAGCCAACAAAGATGGTTATTGAACTAGCTGATCATTCTCTTAAACTTCCTAAAGGTGTATTAGAAGATGTGCTTGTACAGATTGGCAAATTCTATATACCATGTGATTTTGTAGTGCTTGACATGGTAGAGACCGCCCGCAATCCAATTCTTTTTGGGAGACCTTTCTTGAGGACTGCTGGTTGTCTAATTGACGTTCGGGAAGTGTAGCATCCAACTAACAAAAACATAATTAACTAATGCGGAAGCATTCACTAAGCAGCGGATTATAGAAAATCACTAAAAATTTAAAACCTTTTTCAAAGAGACCCAATCATAGGAAAACTCTTTCAACAAGAACCAATGTATTACATTTACATCATGGTTCATAAGTATATATCTTATACCATCTCTTTTCAAGGGTTACAACATCAACTGTCTTGTTAAAAGCTAAACACAGACAACATAATAACCTCGAGGCATCAAGCCAAAATCTCAAAACGATACATTAAAAGCACTAAGTACTAACTCCGAGGACCTGAGAGTACAGAGACGACACATAGGACTTCTATCTACCAAACACGATAGACATCACACTCAACCTGAGTTGTCACTGCTGTCCTTGTAGCTACTGATGTTCTTCATCCGAAGATATTATCAGTCTCTTTCACACTCGTCCACCTAAAAATGTTGGTTCCCACGGGGGTGAGACAATTGAAAATTGCCCCAGCGAGAGATATAACTCTCCGCCAGAAACATCATTATTGTAGTTTAATTAATATAAAACTGAGCAGAGGATAAGCAGTTTAGATCATTCTCATCTTTTAAAGTATTACACATATCTATGATTGAACAGTAATTCATCTATTCTCTTTATAAGAAATAGAAAGAACATGTATAACATTCATCTACCATACATTTTCAACATCTCAAGCTTTGCTCATGTCATTCATTATTCTGATGTGTCACCCATGATTCATTCTTGTTTCTATTTGTTGGCCTTAGCCAATCTGCTAAACAAGTATTCACTTATGCCAGACATGTGATTATATAAATCATCATGTATTATTCAAGCATTAAACTATATCAATCAGGTATAAATGTTTCAGGCATTGGACTATACCAATCCTGATTACACATCCAGGCATTGGACTTTAACCAAACCTAATTACAGGCATTAAGCCTCTGTCAGGTATTTCTAATTATAGAGGCATGGATAGCATGTGAAACATAACTATCAACATGAGATATCTAGCATCATGATTATAATCAACAGTAGCAGTAAGATATCAACATAAGCATGACCATTGTATGTACACAATTACAGTCTTATGCATATCCACAACATAAGTATAATTACTATCTCTTAGTTGCACTAAGCATCATCTTTATGTAAAGAGAACAAACATGGGTTTCCATTCAATGTGAAGCGTCATGTATAACCCTAAACAGATATGCTATACGGCTGTATTACATCTTTTATTATGCCCTGGGGAATTTGAATCGTACCATTCAAAGTCCAACCGACCCCTGCGAAGGGCTATTCGGTTCCGTACAAGATCTAGGAGTACCGGCATCCTAAGATCTCTTCCCCTCGGTCAGTACGAGTAAACTGCAGTGACATACCAGTCAAACTGCCAACAGTGACATATAGTCAACTGATAACAACTAGTCCGTACTTGGTACAAGTTACGACACTAGAAAACAGGGTATACAAAACCCTCTAATCCGAGGTACAACCGCAGCTGTCCTCAATCACATCAAATATTTGAGGTATGACCATAGCCATCCTCTGTAACCTGCAATTGTGGATGACAAGTATATATATATCCTCAACCTGCCACCCCCGCATATTCAACAATATGCGCTCCGAGTTTCCCTTAGGAATACTCGTTTCACCATCCAGCAAGTTCTGACACTGAAGATGGTTCTACGGCACAGGGCACTACATGATTAGAGTTGCACTTAATCAGTTATGCCAATTAGGTGAATTAAGGCTGCATCAAACAAGTGGACATACAAACCCTAATTCATTTCTAGCAAGCATATAAATATCAAAACCTGAAAAGATATAAAACATATGAAACATAATTTCTCATCTCTTCATCACATGGTAATATTCACTTGCCATTCATTAGATTACACCAATTATCATATTATTACAGGATATAAATCCTTTTCACAATAGCACAGGGTATCAACCCTTATCAACATAAGAGGAATACACCTCATTCAGGGCTCAATCATGCCCATGAAACATCTTGTTACTTCTTACCAGGTAACATCTAACCATATGGCTCACAAGGCCATTAAACATCTTGTCACCTCTCACTAGGCAACAATAACATATTAACTCATGTAATATAATAGTAACACCACTATTTCCTCCACAGGGTTAGGGTTTACTATTCACATCAATTAGGGTTTCATGTTTATTTTATCAATACAACCCTAATATATTGTTCCATACATCTAGGAGCATCCATCGACATTCCAAGTATTTAATATTCTTATCATTTATCATTAAATGATCATCAACACAAGGTATGAGTTTATCTCTCATCATTATCATGGTATGATTACATCATACTCATTTTAGCTTACTTATCAAGTATGTTAAACTCATTACATTTCATTGTGACAATTTACATAACACTCTCCTTGTGTATCTTATCTAAAAATATTGGATTTGAGATGCATCAAGGTATATCAACCCTGAAATGCTAAATGTGATATCTATCATGTCTCAATGTATCACTTCCCTCATCACTTCTATCTTACATGAGTTTATTAACTTATCTTATAATAAGGAATTTCACATCTTAATACTTTCATCCACCAACCTATCACCTTTACCATGATGTGCATAGATCACACACAAGGATTGTCCAACTATCTTCAATGATATGGACTCATCTCAAATTAAGGCATTGCTTGTTATAAGGTTGACTATAGTCAACCACTTAAGATATTTCATCATTATAGGGTATTACTCATTAT
Source organism: Alisma plantago-aquatica (assembly GCA_963693085.1). Classification (NCBI taxonomy): domain Eukaryota; kingdom Viridiplantae; phylum Streptophyta; class Magnoliopsida; order Alismatales; family Alismataceae; genus Alisma; species Alisma plantago-aquatica. Next base: position 610,686,116 of record OY856414.1, read on the forward strand.
TTCATCATTAAGGTTTACTCATATCATTACCCAGACATTAGGGTTATGATTTATCATCATATTGCCCATGATTAGAATTCCATGCACTATAGCCCAAATTTAGGGTTTTACATAGCTTTACTCTGTGTTAGGTTTAAGGTTTCATATGACATCACCCTCAATTAGGGTTTCACATGGAATCATCCTCAATTAGAGTTTCTCAGGGAATCACCCTCAATTAGGGTTTCACTAATCATCCCAATTAGGGTTTCATTCAATTACCCATAAATTAGGGATTCATTATTCCTCTAATTAGGGTTTGGTATTTAATTACCTTAAATTAGAGTTACCCAAGTCATTACCCTTAATTAGGGTTACACTATTACCCTTAATTAGGGTTACACTATTACCCTAGATTAGGGTTTACTCAAAATTTCCCTAAATCAGGGTTAGGGTTCGTTAACCTTCTCAATTAGGGTTTCTTGATCTCTTTACTAAGGATCCTACCCTAAATCACCATATGAATCATACTCATGTATGAATTCATTTCTATCATTCTCTCCACTTGATTTGGTTACATCAACCATATGATCAAATACAAACAACTATGTTTGACATAGTATACTGAGTTATTGCTTCCATAAACAATTAGGGTTTGCTTAATTGAATAGCCTTCAACTCACGATTCCTTGGGAGTTAATCCCTCAAATTTGGTGAGTCATTAGACCACATCATTAGGAACAGTAATACCAAACATTCAACCATTGGTCAATGCATTCAAACGGTCTTGAGACCGTTTACTCAAAAAGGTCAATTAAATCAGATTGAAAATCAGCACTTAATTCAATTAGGTTTCCCTAATTGATTAGGCTTCAACTCACGATTCCTTGGGAGTTAATCCCTCAAATTTGGAGGGTCATTAACCAACATCATTATAAACAGGAATCCTAAACGGTCAATGCTTGGTCAACACACTCAAATGGTCTTGAAACCGTTTTCCCAAACAGGTCAAGTTGATCAGGTTGAAAATCAGCATTTAATTCATTTCGATTTATCAAATTGATTGGCCTTCAACTCACGATTCCTTTGGAGTTAACCCCTAAAATTTGGAGGGTCATTATCCTACATAATTAGGAACAATATTCCCAAACGGTCAATGCTTGTTCAACCATATCAAACGGTCTTGAAACCGTTTTCCCTAAAACAGTTTTCTGAAACTGCATAGCCAATCAATTTAAAACGATTTGGAATAGATATCAAGACCATTTGGCTTGGTACTTTTCTTTGGATAAGCATATAGGATGATGTCATCATCCCCTTCCTTCGAAAAACCAAGAACAGCAACTGTTCTTGATGGAAATTGCAGCAAGGAAACAAGTATGTATCAAATTGAAGAAAACAATCAACAAAGCATAATTGATTGATGCAATAGCAATGATTAAGGGTTTGAGTTATAAAACCCGCCTCCAATTGAGCTCCAAAGCTTCAAGCTCACGCCATTAATGGTGGATGAAGCTCTAGCAACTCCCCCTAAGCTCGTCCTCAAGCTTTTGGATGAAAAAGTTGGCTAGGGTTGAAGAGGAGATCCAAATAAGAAGAAATCAATGATTTATTTTTTATTTCCACCATGGAATCAAGGAGAACGAAGGTCAAGGACCTTACCAACAGGTTGGGGTCGTCCTCCTGCTCCTCCACAGCTCCTTAGTCGTTTTCCAAGCAAGGGTAAATAAAAGAATCCGAAATAGCCTTTGTTTTGGCTTGGTAAAGATACTTTTATAAGAAACTTGATGAGAGAGAAAATGCATTATTAAAATGCATTAAATTCCAAAAATATGGCCGCCTCTTCCCCCTCAAATTCCCCTCAAAATCCTTAAGGACGAGGCTATCTTCATTGCCTCTTATTCCTCTTCATTATCCATCAATTTAAAGAAAAGCAAATTAAGCACCTTAGATCATATTATAATAATATTCCAATTTGAGTGGATATTACTTTTCTTTATAATAATGGTGAGTGGGTTATCCACTTGCTTGAGATATTTTCGTGGCCTAGAAAAGTCACAAATGTGTTCACACTTGAGCAAATTCAACCATCTCGTTTTTGGTTGAAGGCCCTTCAATTATTATATTTGTTTTTACACTAAATAGAATTAGGGTTTCAATTAGGATTAAATCTTGATTATTTTAATATCAAGATTCTCTCTCCTCCAACTTAATTCAAATGAGGCGCCCCTCTCATTTTATTGTCTCTACTTGATGCCAAGAAACATTAGGGACCTTATTGAAGTGGTAATTTACATATTACACCCTGGGTTTTGGGTAAATTGCACATTACACCAAAACTAGGTTTTCATGCACATACATTGCTTTATCAGCTCTTTCTTGGTATTTAGGCTTCCATAAGCCATAGCTCAGCATCAACTTTACTCTCATGATGCTTCAACACATGAGGAACATATTATCATGCACAATTTGCACTTAAACCCCTCAACTTGGGTAATTTGCACTTTAGTCCAAAACAGGCAAAACATTGATTTCAACAATGTTAAAAAAGGATAAGAATTGTAATATAAGTTCCTCTTGAACCATAATTACCTTTCACAAGATGAGATTAAGCATTTAATCATCTTTCTTAATCAAAACACCTAGGGTTAAGGTATAACCCAGGTCAGGGGTGTTACAAATTATAAACCCCTAACAAGGATTTCGTCCTCGAAATCCAGATAAAGGAAGACAAATGTATATTATTCATCATACTATCTAGTCTTCACATATCATCTCCTTATTATAGATACACCATAAAACTTTGATCAGCACCAAGTGTTTCCATACAAAATTCTCATAGAATCAACACACAAGGCACATGCCCCACTGTCCCTCATCATTGACTATAGAGTCAACTTTGTGTCAAATAACACTTTTCTTATTCAGAGAAGCATCATACATTCTTTATTAGTATCATGTTTATGCAGAGCATAAACCCCTAACATATGATGTTCATATTATTATAATCAGACTAATTTCACAGTTGACCAATCCAGGTAGCCAACCTAACCCATCTGATATCTATCAGATACCATAATCTTTCACCTTGATATCTATCACATGTGTTGGAAACACATCATATATATCTCTTCCTTTCATCTTGGAACATTATGTGTTTCATATGTCCTCATCTTGGGACCAAAGTCCAAGATAACTAATACTTTTCTAAGTATCCATCACATGAACACATTTATCTTATGCACATCAAGTGTCCTAAGACCCACTTGATGGTCATGTCCCTGAAAGGAAAGAAAACAAGGATTCATATTCCTCTTATTAATTTATGTATTTTCAACTATTCATGAATCATTTACTCTTTAGCTCTTCCTAGGTTCCTTGCCTTTAGCATAGGAATTATAAGGATGATTACATGACATTATCCATTTAGCATGTTTATGATCATCTCATGATCTCATCATATTTCCCATTTCTTCGTTAGGGAAAATACATTTATTATACTTACATCATTATTGAACAGGTTTCATTTCCCTTATTCTTATCCTTATCTTATGAGGAGTACACTTTTAGTTCCTCATACAACATGCTCATTTGAGATTATCTCAGACTTCTCTTTCTTATACTTAGTATATCACACATTTATTCATTCCATATTTCTGATTTCATGATACTCATTAGATTGTATCAGAATGACTGCTTGATCAGGGCAATCAGAGAGATTACAATCTAAGAGTTTCCATACTCACTTTATCATCAATAGTTGTATACCTGGACAGGGTATATAAATATTGAGATTAGGTAGTATGCACTTTATTTGCGATCATATTCCTCACTTTTAATATCATTATACACACATGACTTTCCCATGTTCCAACATGACTAAGTCATTTAGGAACTCTTTTAAAGCTCAAACTTCTGTATTAAGGACTGATAACCTAGATCGTAAAGCTAGTATCCAGTCTACTATATGCATTACTGTTGCTCTAATCTACCCAACAGTAATACTTAAAGAAAGATTTTCTTATCATAAATGGATCAACTAGGAGACTCTTAGGCAATTGTCTCTGTCTTGCCTGCTCCCATGCACCTCTTCTTGGTGCAATATTGCTGCTCTCAGCAGCAATCTCCTCATGTGACCCAGTCATCTTTAAGTTCTTCTTCTCTTATATGAGCAGAAGACATTATCAGATACACTAGATGATACCAGAACAGACTCTACTACCTTAGTCCTATGTCTCTGTAGACTCAGCGAACCTAGAGCTCTGATACCACTTAATTGTAGCATCCAACTAACAAAAACATAATTAACTAATGCGGAAGCGTTCACTAAGCAGCGGATTATAGAAAATCACTAAAAATTTAAAACCTTTTTCAAAGAGACCCAATCATAGGAAAACTCTTTCAACAAGAACCAATGTATTACATTTACATCATGGTTCATAAGTATATATCTTATACCATCTCTTTTCAAGGGTTACAACATCAACTGTCTTGTTAAAAGCTAAACACAGACAACATAATAACCTCGAGGCATCAAGCCAAAATCTCAAAACGATACATTAAAAGCACTAAGTACTAACTCCGAGGACCTGAGAGTACAGAGACGACACATAGGACTTCTATCTACCAAACACGATAGACAGCACACTCAACCTGAGTTGTCACTGCTGTCCTTGTAGCTGCTGATGTTCTTCATCCGAAAGATATTATCAGTCTCTTTCACACTCGTCCACCTAAAAATGTTGGTTCCCACGGGGGTGAGACAATTGAAAATTGCCCCAGCGAGAGATATAACTCTCCGCCAGAAACATCATTATTGTAGTTTAATTAATATAAAACTGAGCAGAGGATAAGCAGTTTAGATCATTCTCATCTTTTAAAGTATTACACATATCTATGATTGAACAGTAATTCATCTATTCTCTTTATAAGAAATAGAAAGAACATGTATAACATTCATCTACCATACATTTTCAACATCTCAAGCTTTGCTCATGTCATTCATTATTCTGATGTGTCACCCATGATTCATTCTTGTTTCTATTTGTTGGCCTTAGCCAATCTGCTAAACAAGTATTCACTTATGCCAGACATGTGATTATATAAATCATCATGTATTATTCAAGCATTAAACTATATCAATCAGGTATAAATGTTTCAGGCATTGGACTATACCAATCCTGATTACACATCCAGGCATTGGACTTTAACCAAACCTAATTACAGGCATTAAGCCTCTGTCAGGTATTTCTAATTATAGAGGCATGGATAGCATGTGAAACATAACTATCAACATGAGATATCTAGCATCATGATTATAATCAACAGTAGCAGTAAGATATCAACATAAGCATGACCATTGTATGTACACAATTACAGTCTTATGCATATCCACAACATAAGTATAATTACTATCTCTTAGTTGCACTAAGCATCATCTTTATGTAAAGAGAACAAACATGGGTTTCCATTCAATGTGAAGCGTCATGTATAACCCTAAACAGATATGCTATACGGCTGTATTACATCTTTTATTATGCCCTGGGGAATTTGAATCGTACCATTCAAAGTCCAACCGACCCCTGCGAAGGGCTATTCGGTTCCGTACAAGATCTAGGAGTACCGGCATCCTAAGATCTCTTCCCCTCGGTCAGTACGAGTAAACTGCAGTGACATACCAGTCAAACTGCCAACAGTGACATATAGTCAACTGATAACAACTAGTCCGTACTTGGTACAAGTTACGACACTAGAAAACAGGGTATACAAAACCCTCTAATCCGAGGTACAACCACAGCTGTCCTCAATCACATCAAATATTTGAGGCATGACCATAGCCATCCTCTGTAACCTGCAATTGTGGATGACAAGTATATATATATCCTCAACCTGCCACCCCCGCATATTCAACAATATGCGCTCTGAGTTTCCCTTAGGAATACTCGTTTCACCATCCAGCAAGTTCTAACACTGAAGATGGTTCTACGGCACAGGGCACTACATGATTAGAGTTGCACTTAATTAGTTATGCCAATTAGGTGAATTAAGGCTGCATCAAACAAGTGGACATACAAACCCTAATTCATTTCTAGCAAGCATATAAATATCAAAACCTGAAAAGATATAAAACATATGAAACATAATTTCTCATCTCTTCATCACATGGTAATATTCACTTGCCATTCATTAGATTACACCAATTATCATATTATCACAGGATATAAATCCTTTTCACAATAGCACAGGGTATCAACCCTTATCAACATAAGAGGAATACACCTCATTCAGGGCTCAATCATGCCCATGAAACATCTTGTTACTTCTTACCAGGTAACATCTAACCATATGGCTCACAAGGCCATTAAACATCTTGTCACCTCTCACTAGGCAACAATAACATATTAACTCATGTAATATAATAGTAACACCACTATTTCCTCCACAGGGTTAGGGTTTACTATTCACATCAATTAGGGTTTCATGTTTATTTTATCAATACAACCCTAATATATTGTTCCATACATCTAGGAGCATCCATCGACATTCCAAGTATTTAATATTCTTATCATTTATCATTAAATGATCATCAACACAAGGTATGAGTTTATCTCTCATCATTATCATGGTATGATTACATCATACTCATTTTAGCTTACTTATCAAGTATGTTAAACTCATTACATTTCATTGTGACAATTTACATAACACTCTCCTTGTGTATCTTATCTAAAAATATTGGATTTGAGATGCATCAAGGTATATCAACCCTGAAATGCTAAATGTGATATCTATCATGTCTCAATGTATCACTTCCCTCATCACTTCTATCTTACATGAGTTTATTAACTTATCTTATAATAAGGAATTTCACATCTTAATACTTTCATCCACCAACCTATCACCTTTACCATGATGTGCATAGATCACACACAAGGATTGTCCAACTATCTTCAATGATATGGACTCATCTCAAATTAAGGCATTGCTTGTTATAAGGTTGCCTATAGTCAACCACTTAAGATATTTCATCATTATAGGGTATTACTCATTATTTCATCATTAAGGTTTACTCATATCATTACCCAGACATTAGGGTTATGATTTATCATCATATTGCCCATGATTAGAATTCCATGCACTATAGCCCAAATTTAGGGTTTTACATAGCTTTACTCTGTGTTAGGTTTAAGGTTTCATATGACATCGCCCTCAATTAGGGTTTCACATGGAATCATCCTCAATTAGAGTTTCTCAGGGAATCACCCTCAATTAGGGTTTCACTAATCATCCCAATTAGGGTTTCATTCAATTACCCATAAATTAGGGATTCATTATTCCTCTAATTAGGGTTTGGTATTTCATTACCTTAAATTAGAGTTACCCAAGTCATTACCCTTAATTAGGGTTACACTATTACCCTTAATTAGGGTTACACTATTACCCTAGATTAGGGTTTTACTCAAAATTTCCCTAAATCAGGGTTAGGGTTCGTTAACCTTCTCAATTAGGGTTTCTTGATCTCTTTACTAAGGATCCTACCCTAAATCACCATATGAATCATAATCATGTATGAATTCATTTCTATCATTCTCTCCACTTGATTTGGTTACATCAACCATATGATCAAATACAAACAACTATGTTTGACATAGTATACTGAGTTATTGCTTCCATAAACAATTAGGGTTTGCTTAATTGAATAGCCTTCAACTCACGATTCCTTGGGAGTTAATCCCTCAAATTTGGTGAGTCATTAGACCACATCATTAGGAACAGTAATCCCAAACATTCAACCATTGGTCAATGCATTCAAATGGTCTTGAGACCGTTTACTCAAAAAGGTCAATTAAATCAGATTGAAAATCAGCACTTAATTCAATTAGGTTTCCCTAATTGATTAGGCTTCAACTCACGATTCCTTGGGAGTTAATCCCTCAAATTTGGAGGGTCATTAACCAACATCATTATAAACAGGAATCCCAAACGGTCAATTCTTGGTCAACACACTCAAATGGTCTTGAAACCGTTTTCCTAAACAGGTCAAGTTGATCAGGTTGAAAATCCGCATTTAATTCAATTCGATTTATCAAATTGATTGGCCTTCAACTCACGATTCCTTTGGAGTTAACCGCTAAATTTTGGAGGGTCATTATCCTACATAATTAGGAACAAGATTCCCAAACGGTCAACGCTTGTTCAACCATATAAAACGGTCTTGAAACCGTTTTCCCTAAAACAGTTTTCTGAAACTGCATAGCCAATCAATTTAAAACGATTTGGAATAGATATCAAGACCATTTGGCTTGGTACTTTTCTTTGGATAAGCATATAGGATGATGTCATCATCCCCTTCCTTCGAAAAACCAAGAACAGCAACTGTTCTTGATGGAAATTGCAGAAAGGAAACAAGTATGTATCAAATTGAAGAAAACAATCAACAAAGCATAATTGATTGATGCAATAGCAATGATTAAGGGTTTGAGTTATAAAACCCGCCTCCAATTGAGCTCCAAAGCTTCAAGCTCACGCCATTAATGGTGTATGAAGCTCTAGCAACTCCCCCTAAGCTCGTCCTCAAGCTTTTGGATGAAAAAGTTGGCTAGGGTTGAAGAGGAGATCCAAATAAGAAGAAATCAATGATTTATTTTTTATTTCCACCATGGAATCAAGGAGAACGAAGGTCAAGGACCTTACCAACAGGTTGGGGTCATCCTCCTGCTCCTCCACAGCTCCTTAGTCGTTTTCCAAGCAAGGGTAAAGAAAAGAATCCGAAATAGCCTTTGTTTTGGCTTGGTAAAGATACTTTTATAAGAAACTTGATGAGAGAGAAAATGCATTATTAAAATGCATTAAATTCCAAAAATATGGCCACCTCTTCCCCCTCAAATTCCCCTCAAAATCCTTAAGGACGAGGCTATCTTCATTGCCTCTTATTCCTCTTCATTATCCATCAATTTAAAGAAAAGCAAATTAAGCACCTTAGATCATATTATAATAATATTCCAATTTGAGTGGATATTGCTTTTCTTTATAATAATGGTGAGTGGGTTATCCACTTGCTTGAGATATTTTCGTGGCCTAGAAAAGTCACAAATGTGTTCACACTTGAGCAAATTCAACCATCTCGTTTTTGGTTGAAGGCCCTTCAATTATTATATATGTTTTTACACTAAATAGAATTAGGGTTTCAATTAGGATTAAATCTTGATTATTTTAATATCAAGATTCTCTCTCCTCCAACTTAATTCAAATGAGGCGCCCCTCTCATTTTATTTTCTCTAATTGATGCCAAGAAATATTAGGGACCTTATTGAAGTGGTAATTTACATATTACACCCTGGGTTTTGGGTAAATTGCACATTACACCAAAACTAGGTTTTCATGCACATACATTGCTTTATCAGCTCTTTCTTGGTATTTAGGCTTCCATAAGCCATAGCTCAGCATCAACTTTACTCTCATGATGCTTCAACACATGAGGAACATATTATCATGCACAATTTGCACTTAAACCCCTCAACTTGGGTAATCTTCACTTTAGTCCAAAACAGGCAAAACATTGATTTCAACAATGTTAAAAAAGGATAAGAATTGTAATATAAGTTCCTCTTGAACCATAATTACCTTTCACAAGATGAGATTAAGCATTTAATCATCTTTCTTAATCAAAACACCTAGGGTTAAGGTATAACCCAGGTCAGGGGTGTTACAAATTATAAACCCCTAACAAGGATTTCGTCCTCGAAATCCAGATAAAGGAAGACAAATGTATATTATTCATCATACTATCTAGTCTTCACATATCATCTCCTTATTATAGATACACCATAAAACTTTGATCAGCACCAAGTGTTTCCATACAAAATTCTCATAGAATCAACACACAAGGCACATGCCCCACTGTCCCTCATCATTGACTATAGAGTCAACTTTGTGTCAAATAACACTTTTCTTATTCAGAGAAGCATCATACATTCTTTATTAGTATCATGTTTATGCAGAGCATAAACCCCTAACATATGATGTTCATATTATTATAATCAGACTAATTTCACAGTTGACCAATCCAGGTAGCCAACCTAACCCATCTGATATCTCTCAGATACCATAATCTTTCACCTTGATATCTATCACATGTGTTGGAAACACATCATATATATCTCTTCCTTTCATCTTGGAACATTATGTGTTTCATATGTCCTCATCTTGGGACCAAAGTCCAAGATAACTAATACTTTTCTAAGTATCCATCACATGAACACATTTATCTTATGCACATCAAGTGTCCTAAGACCCACTTGATGGTCATGTCCCTGAAAGGAAAGAAAACAAGGATTCATATTCCTCTTATTAATTTATGTATTTTCAACTATTCATGAATCATTTACTCTTTAGCTCTTCCTAGGTTCCTTTCCTTTAGCATAGGAATTATAAGGATGATTACATGACATTATCCATTTAGCATGTTTATGATCATCTCATGATCTCATCATATTTCCCATTTCTTCGTTAGGGAAAATACATTTATTATACTTACATCATTATTGAACAGGTTTCATTTCCCTTATTCTTATCCTTATCTTATGAGGAGTACACTTTTAGTTCCTCATACAACATGCTCATTTGAGATTATCTCAGACTTCTCTTTCTTATACTTAGTATATCACACATTTATTCATTCCATATTTCTGATTTCATGATACTCATTAGATTGTATCAGAATGACTGCTTGATCAGGGCAATCGGAGAGATTACAATCTAAGAGTTTCCATACTCACTTTATCATCAATAGTTGTATACCTGGACAGGGTATATAAATATTGATATTAGGTAGTATGCACTTTATTTGCGATCATATTCCTCACTTTTAATATCATTATACACACATGACTTTCCCATGTTCCAACATGACTAAGTCATTTAGGAACTCTTTTAAAGCTCAAACTTCTGTATTAAGGACTGATAACCTAGATCGTAAAGCTAGTATCCAGTCCACTATATGCATTACTGTTGCTCTAATCTACCCAACAGTAATACTTAAAGAAAGATTTTCTTATCATAAATGGATCAACTAGGAGACTCTTAGGCAATTGTCTCTGTCTTGCCTGCTCCCATGCACCTCTTCTTGGTGCAATATTGCTGCTCTCAGCAGCAATCTCCTCATGTGACCCAGTCATCTTTAAGTTCTTCTTCTCTTATATGAGCAGAAGACATTATCAGATACACTAGATGATACCAGAACAGACTCTACTACCTTAGTCCTATGTCTCTGTAGACTCAGCGAACCTAGAGCTCTGATACCACTTAATTGTAGCATCCAACTAACAAAAACATAATTAACTAATGCGGAAGCGTTCACTAAGCAGCGGATTATAGAAAATCACTAAAAATTTAAAACCTTTTTCAAAGAGACCCAATCATAGGAAAACTCTTTCAACAAGAACCAATGTATTACATTTACATCATGGTTCATAAGTATATATCTTATACCATCTCTTTTCAAGGGTTACAACATCAACTGTCTTGTTAAAAGCTAAACACAGACAACATAATAACCTCGAGGCATCAAGCCAAAATCTCAAAACGATACATTAAAAGCACTAAGTACTAACTCCGAGGACCTGAGAGTACAGAGACGACACATAGGACTTCTATCTACCAAACACGATAGACAACACACTCAACCTGAGTTGTCACTGCTGTCCTTGTAGCTGCTGATGTTCTTCATCTGAAAGATATTATCAGTCTCTTTCACACTCGTCCACCTAAAAATGTTGGTTCCCACGGGGGTGAGACAATTGAAAATTGCCCCAGCGAGAGATATAACTCTCCGCCAGAAACATCATTATTGTAGTTTAATTAATATAAAACTGAGCAGAGGATAAGCAGTTTAGATCATTCTCATCTTTTAAAGTATTACACATATCTATGATTGAACAGTAATTCATCTATTCTCTTTATAAGAAATAGAAAGAACATGTATAACATTCATCTACCATACATTTTCAACATCTCAAGCTTTTCTCATGTCATTCATTATTCTGATGTGTCACCCATGATTCATTCTTGTTTCTATTTGTTGGCCTTAGCCAATCTGCTAAACAAGTATTCACTTATGCCAGACATGTGATTATATAAATCATCATGTATTATTCAAGCATTAAACTATATCAATCAGGTATAAATGTTTCAGGCATTGGACTATACCAATCCTGATTACACATCCAGGCATTGGACTTTAACCAAACCTAATTACAGGCATTAAGCCTCTGTCAGGTATTTCTAATTATAGAGGCATGGATAGCATGTGAAACATAACTATCAACATGAGATATCTAGCATCATGATTATAATCAACAGTAGCAGTAAGATATCAACATAAGCATGACCATTGTATGTACACAATTACAGTCTTATGCATATCCACAACATAAGTATAATTACTATCTCTTAGTTGCACTAAGCATCATCTTTATGTAAAGAGAACAAACATGGGTTTCCATTCAATGTGAAGCGTCATGTATAACCCTAAACAGATATGCTATACGGCTGTATTACATCTTTTATTATGCCCTGGGGAATTTGAATCGTACCATTCAAAGTCCAACCGACCCCTGCGAAGGGCTATTCGGTTCCGTACAAGATCTAGGAGTACCGGCATCCTAAGATCTCTTCCCCTCGGTCAGTACGAGTAAACTGCAGTGACATACCAGTCAAACTGCCAACAGTGACATATAGTCAACTGATAACAACTAGTCTGTACTTGGTACAAGTTACGACACTAGAAAACAGGGTGTACAAAACCCTCAAATCCGAGGTACAACCGCAGCTGTCCTCAATCACATCAAATATTTGAGGCATGACCATAGCCATCCTCTGTAACCTGCAATTGTGGATGACAAGTATATATATATCCTCAACCTGCCACCCCCGCATATTCAACAATATGCGCTCCGAGTTTCCCTTAGGAATACTCGTTTCACCATCCAGCAAGTTCTGACACTGAAGATGGTTCTACGACACAGGGCACTACATGATTAGAGTTGCACTTAATTAGTTATGCCAATTAGGTGAATTAAGGCTGCATCAAACAAGTGGACATACAAACCCTAATTCATTTCTAGCAAGCATATAAATATCAAAACCTGAAAAGATATAAAACATATGAAACATAATTTCTCATCTCTTCATCACATGGTAATATTCACTTGCCATTCATTAGATTACACCAATTATCATATTATCACAGGATATAAATCCTTTTCACAATAGCACAGGGTATCAACCCTTATCAACATAAGAGGAATACACCTCATTCAGGGCTCAATCATGCCCATGAAACATCTTGTTACTTCTTACCAGGTAACATCTAACCATATGGCTCACAAGGCCATTAAACATCTTGTCACCTCTCACTAGGCAACAATAACATATTAACTCATGTAATATAATAGTAACACCACTATTTCCTCCACAGGGTTAGGGTTTACTATTCACATCAATTAGGGTTTCATGTTTATTTTATCAATACAACCCTAATATATTGTTCCATACATCTAGGAGCATCCATCGACATTCCAAGTATTTAATATTCTTATCATTTATCATTAAATGATCATCAACACAAGGTATGAGTTTATCTCTCATCATTATCATGGTATGATTACATCATACTCATTTTAGCTTACTTATCAAGTATGTTAAACTCATTACATTTCATTGTGACAATTTACATAACACTCTCCTTGTGTATCTTATCTAAAAATATTGGATTTGAGATGCATCAAGGTATATCAACCCTGAAATGCTAAATGTGATATCTATCATGTCTCAATGTATCACTTCCCTCATCACTTCTATCTTACATGAGTTTATTAACTTATCTTATAATAAGGAATTTCACATCTTAATACTTTCATCCACCAACCTATCACCTTTACCATGATGTGCATAGATCACACACAAGGATTGTCCAACTATCTTCAATGATATGGACTCATCTCAAATTAAGGCATTGCTTGTTATAAGGTTGCCTATAGTCAACCACTTAAGATATTTCATCATTATAGGGTATTACTCATTATTTCATCATTAAGGTTTACTCATATCATTACCCAGACATTAGGGTTATGATTTATCATCATATTGCCCATGATTAGAATTCCATGCACCATAGCCCAAATTTAGGGTTTTACATAGCTTTACTCTGTGTTAGGTTTAAGGTTTCATATGACATCGCCCTCAATTAGGGTTTCACATGGAATCATCCTCAATTAGAGTTTCTCAGGGAATCACCCTCAATTAGGGTTTCACTAATCATCCCAATTAGGGTTTCATTCAATTACCCATAAATTAGGGATTCATTATTCCTCTAATTAGGGTTTGGTATTTCATTACCTTAAATTAGAGTTACCCAAGTCATTACCCTTAATTAGGGTTACACTATTACCCTTAATTAGGGTTACACTATTACCCTAGATTAGGGTTTTACTCAAAATTTCCCTAAATCAGGGTTAGGGTTCGTTAACCTTCTCAATTAGGGTTTCTTGATCTCTTTACTAAGGATCCTACCCTAAATCACCATATGAATCATACTCATGTATGAATTCATTTCTATCATTCTCTCCACTTGATTTGGTTACATCAACCATATGATCAAATACAAACAACTATGTTTGACATAGTATACTGAGTTATTGCTTCCATAAACAATTAGGGTTTGCTTAATTGAATAGCCTTCAACTCACGATTCCTTGGGAGTTAATCCCTCAAATTTGGTGAGTCATTATACCACATCATTAGGAACAGTAATCCCAAACATTCAACCCTTGGTCAATGCATTCAAACGGTCTTGAGACCGTTTACTCAAAAAGGTCAATTAAATCAGATTGAAAATCAGCACTTAATTCAATTAGGTTTCCCTAATTGATTAGCTTCAACTCACGATTCCTTGGGAGTTAATCCCTCAAATTTGGAGGGTCATTAACCAACATCATTATAAACAGGAATCCCAAACGGTCAATGCTTGGTCAACACACTCAAATGGTCTTGAAACCGTTTTCCCAAATAGGTCAAGTTGATCAGGTTGAAAATCAGCATTTAATTCAATTCGATTTATCTAATTGATTGGACTTCAACTCACGATTCCTTTGGAGTTAACCCCTAAAATTTGGAGGGTCATTATCCTACATAATTAGGAACAAGATTCCCAAACGGTCAACGCTTGTTCAACCATATCAAACGGTCTTGAAACCGTTTTCCCTAAAACAGTTTTCTGAAACTGCATAGCCAATCAATTTAAAACGATTTGGAATAGATATCAAGACCATTTGGCTTGGTACTTTTCTTTGGATAAGCATATAGGATGATGTCATCATCCCCTTCCTTCGAAAAACCAAGAACAGCAACTGTTCTTGATGGAAATTGCAGCAAGGAAACAAGTATGTATCAAATTGAAGAAAACAATCAACAAAGCATAATTGATTGATGCAATAGCAATGATTAAGGGTTTGAGTTATAAAACCCGCCTCCAATTGAGCTCCAAAGCTTCAATCTCACGCCATTAATGGTGGATGAAGCTCTAGCAACTCCCCCTAAGCTCGTCCTCAAGCTTTTGGATGAAAAAGTTGGCTAGGGTTGAAGAGGAGATCCAAATAAGAAGAAATCAATGATTTATTTTTTATTTCCACCATGGAATCAAGGAGAACGAAGGTCAAGGACCTTACCAACAGGTTGGGGTCGTCCTCCTGCTCCTCCACAGCTCCTTAGTCGTTTTCCAAGCAAGGGTAAAGAAAAGAATCCGAAATAGCCTTTGTTTTGGCTTGGTAAAGATACTTTTATAAGAAACTTGATGAGAGAGAAAATGCATTATTAAAATGCATTAAATTCCAAAAATATGGCCGCCTCTTCCCCCTCAAATTCCCCTCAAAATCCTTAAGGACGAGGCTATCTTCATTGCCTCTTATTCCTCTTCATTATCCATCAATTTAAAGAAAAGCAAATTAAGCACCTTAGATCATATTATAATAATATTCCAATTTGAGTGGATATTACTTTTCTTTATAATAATGGTGAGTGGGTTATCCACTTGCTTGAGATATTTTCGTGGCCTAGCAAAGTCACAAATGTGTTCACACTTGAGCAAATTCAACCATCTCGTTTTTGGTTGAAGGCCCTTCAATTATTATATTTGTTTTTACACTAAATAGAATTAGGGTTTCAATTAGGATTAAATCTTGATTATTTTAATATCAAGATTCTCTCTCCTCCAACTTAATTCAAATGAGGCGCCCCTCTCATTTTATTTTCTCTAATTGATGCCAAGAAACATTAGGGACCTTATTGAAGTGGTAATTTACATATTACACCCTGGGTTTTGGGTAAATTGCACATTACACCAAAACTAGGTTTTCATGCACATACATTGCTTTATCAGCTCTTTCTTGGTATTTAGGCTTCCATAAGCCATACCTCAACATCATCTTTACTCTCATGATGCTTCAACACATGAGGAACATATTATCATGCACAATTTGCACTTAAACCCCTCAACTTGGGTAATTTGCACTTTAGTCCAAAACAGGCAAAACATTGATTTCAACAATGTTCAAAAAGGATAAGAATTGTAATATAAGTTCCTCTTGAACCATAATTACCTTTCACAAGATGAGATTAAGCATTTAATCATCTTTCTTAATCAAAACACCTAGGGTTAAGGTATAACCCAGGTCAGGGGTGTTACAGGAAGGAAAGTTGACCCTACGTGTGGGAGAAGAAGAAATTGAATTCTCTATTTCAGATGCCATGAAAGCACCCGCACAAGTAAAGGAGATCTGTTTATTTGATACTGTTGATCCAATGGATGATTATGTTGATGATATGATAGATTTCATGATAAACTATTGTGATGACGTCATTGCTGAAAATAATAATTCTGAAAATTCTGGAGCTATTCCTATTTATAAAGCTCAAGCAAATCAAGAAGAAGCTCCACGTGATGAAGAAAAGGTTGATGAAGAAGCTTTAAAGAAAAAGGTAGAACTTAAAGCCCTTCCACCGGGGCTGAGGTATGCATTTCTAGACCCAAATTCTTCATCTCCTGTTATAATAAATGATGAATTAACCAAAGAACAAGAAAATAAATTACTTGCTGAATTGCGCTTGTATAAAGATGTAATTGGTTATTCAATTGATGACTTGAAAGGCATTCATCCTAAAATCTGCATGCATAGAATAAACATGGAGGATGATGCAAAACCAACCGTTGAACCACCAAGACGTTTAAATCAAAACATGCTTGATGTGGTAAAGAAAGAGATTTTAAAACTAATGGATGCCGGAATTATTTATCCCATTAGTGACAGCCCCTGGGTTAGTGCTATTCATGTAGTACCTAAGAAGGGGGGTGCAACTATCATAAAGGGAGACAATGATGAGTTGATACAGACACACATGGTCACAGGCTGGCGTATGTGTATTGACTACCGGCGTCTAAACAAAGCAACTCGCAAGGACCATTTCCCTTTACCTTTCATTTATTTAATGTTGGAACGCCTTGCTAAACACTCTTATTTTTGCTATTTGGATGTGTATTCCGGGTTTTATCAGATTCCTATCTACCCGCCTGATCAAGAAAAAACCACATTCACTTGCACATATGGCACATATGCTTATCGCCGCATGCCTTTTGGTCTTTGTAATGCACCCGCCACTTTTCAGCGGTGCATGATGGCCATTTTCTCGAATTTCATTGAAAATATTATGGAAGTTTTCTTGGATGATTTTAGTGTTTACGGCGATTCATTTGATCAATGCTTGTCTAATTTGTCCTTAGTCTTAGCCAGATGTAAAGAGGTTAACCTAGTGCTAAACTGGGAGAAGTGCCATTTTATGGTACAATCCGGTATAGTACTAGGACATGTGATTTCTAACAAGGGCATTGAAGTTGACAGGGCAAAGGTGGAAGCTATTGAGAAAATGTCCACCCCATCTTCAGTCAAGGACATAAGAAGCTTTTTAGGACATGCAGGGTTCTATAGAAGATTTATAAAGGACTTTTCAAAGATTACAAAACCCTTGTGTTCTCTCCTTGCAAAAGATGCAGATTTTGTTTTTGATGAAGAATGCCATAAAGCCTTTACTACACTCAAGGAAGCTCTCATTTCAGCCCCCATCATTCAACCTCCGGATTGGGATGCTCCCTTCGAATTAATGTGCGATGCAAGTGACTATGCGGTAGGAGCTGTTCTAGGACAGCGAAAAGACAGGAAACTCCATGCCATTCATTATGCAAGCAAGACCCTCAATGATGCGCAAGTCAACTACACAACTACAGAGAAGGAGATGCTTGCTATTGTGTATGCCTTTGAGAAATTCCGACAATATCTTGTTGGTTCCAAAGTGATAGTCTATACTGATCACGCTGCAATCAAATATCTCTTGAGCAAAAAGGATGCAAAGCCACGCCTTATTCGTTGGGTGCTGCTTCTACAAGAATTTGATCTAGAAATTCGGGACAAGAAAGGAACTGAAAACAGTGTTGCTGACCATCTTTCTAGATTATCCACTACAGCGGGAGACTCACTACCTATTGAAGATCATCTTCCCATTGAAAGACTCTATGCTTTATCATCCGTTCAAGCACCGTGGTTTGCCGACATTGCAAATTTTCTTGCTACAGGGCAGCTTCCACCCGGCTTGACATATCAACAAAAGAAGAAGTTCTTTCATGACGTAAAGTTCTATTATTGGGATGATCCTTTCCTATTCAAACATGGGAGTGATGGGTTAATACGCCGCTGTGTGATTGAATAAGAAATTCCCACCATCATTGCTGAATGCCGTGCTTCTTCTTATGGAGGCCATTTTGGAGGAGAGAAGACTGCTGCAAAAATTCTCCAAGCCGGTTTCTATTGGCCTACGCTCTTCAAGGATGTGAATCGTTTTGTTAAATCCTGTGACAAATGCCAAAGAACTGGAGGTATATCTCGCCGTGATGACATGCCGCTCAACTCTATCCTAGAGGTTGAGGTGTTCGACGTATGGGGTGTTGACTACATGGGACCATTCCCATCCTCATGTGGGTATCATTTCATTCTTGTTGCTGTTGATTACGTGTCTAAATAGGTTGAGGCCATTCCAACCCAATCACCCGATGCTAAATCAGTAATAAAGCTCTTTCAGAAGATCATCTTTCCTAGGTTTGGTGTTCCACGTGCTGTCATCTCTGATGGAGGGACACATTTTTCCGAGAAACAATTCAACAACCTTCTCTCCAAGTATGGTGTCACCCACAAGATCTCTACGACCTATCATCCTCAAACATCCGGGCAAGTGGAGGTTTCTAATAGGCAGCTGAAAAACATTCTTGAGAAGACCGTCTCCAGTTCAAGAAAAGACTGGGCTTTGAAGATTGATGATGCACTTTGGGCGTACCACACAGCTTACAAGACCATCATAGGAACCACTCCTTTCAAGCTTATCTATGGGAAGTCTTGTCATCTTCCGCTTGAACTTGAGCACCGCGCATTGTGGGCTATCAAATTCTTAAATTTTGATATGAAGAAAGCTGGGGAGAAACGCCTTCTACAATTGCAAGAACTTGAAGAGCTGTTCCTCGATGCTTATGAAAATGCAAAGCTGTACAAGGAAAGAACAAAGGCATGGCATGACAAAAGAATCCGCAGGAAAGATATTCAAGAAGGAGATCATGTTTTATTATTCAATTCAAGGCTGAAGTTATTTCCGGGAAAGCTAAAGTCTAAGTGGTCCGACCCCTTTCTTGTATTGAAGATCTTTCCATATGGAGCTGTGGAATTACAAGGAAAAGATGGGAGTTTCAAAGTGAATGGACAAAGATGCAAGCTGTATTCATCTTCTGAGATTCTAGACAAGGGAGCCTCTTGCTCCCTCCATGACGCATGAAAAGATTGAAGAGTCTTACTCCGGACTCTAAACGGAGGACCTTGTGGGAGTTGACCCCACATTAGGATAGATTTGTTTTAAGTTGTTTGAGTCAAAAAATCTCTTTAATTTTGTTAATGAGCCCGTCATGGATGAATGTAATAATTTAGACTTGATCTCCATTCGTTCCGTCATAATTTTATGCTGACTAATTGCAATTTTCTGCAGAAATCGCATAGTGCACGGCGTGCATTTCCACATGCATGGCGTGCACTCCATTACGAAGTTCAGCAATGAAAAGACCTGGAATCAAACACGGCGTGCATTTTCATGCCGCACGCCGTGCATCTTGTATGTGAATTCTACAGGAAGCACGCACGCCGTGCACATCGGAAACGCACGCCGTGCAGCTGGAGCTGTTTTGGCCCGAATTTTGTCTGGAACCGTGCACGCCGTGCACCTCCAAAATGCACGACGTGCACCTGGGCGATTAAAGATCGGCAAAAGACCTGGAGCCGTGCACGCCGTGCACCTGCAAATGCACGCCGTGCACCTGCAAATGCACGCCGTGCACTTTTAAGTGAAATTCAAAATATAAAAAGCCCGAGAGCACGGCCTAAAACCCTAACCCTAGCAGCCGTGCACTCTCTACCCTAGCAGATCTAACAGCGCCCGTTCCTTGCTCCGCCGCCAGCAGCCGTGCAACGATCCTCCGCTCGGCCGTGCATTTCCGCACGCCGCCGACCACCTCCTGCAGTAGGTGCTCACCATCTGCTACAGTTCCTTGCACCGACCACCTCTTTCACCTCCCCGCACCGTTCAAAAGCTCCGACGCCGCACTGCACGCCGGCAGAAGCAGCTCGCCTCCGCCAAGTTCCGTCTGCTCTGACTGCCAACGCTCGGCCGTGCATTTCCGCAACTCCAGCAGCACAGCTCGCCCATGCCAAGCAGCCGTCAGTCGCACCTCCGCCCTCTGTAGCTACCCGTGCCCAAGCAGATCCGCTCCCAAGCCGTCGTCGCCAGCAAACAATAGATCCACGCCAAGCAGTCCATCACCGCCACCTGCATCCCCTCTATTTCCACAAACCGCACAGCAGACGTGCAGGTTTCAGACTTCACCCAAATCTACAGGTGCGCGCCGTGCATTTCAGAGACATGCCGTGTAACTGCCTGCCTGACACAGTTTTCAGTGTATTCGTGCATTCATCTCATGGCACCAATGAAACGCAAAGCTAGCAGCCGTCCAGGATACCACATTGCACCTGAAGCAGGACCTTCTGCATCAAGAACGCCGACGTTTGTACCTTCCACGCAATTCACAGTCAAGCCTGAAGAAGACGCAGATTATCAGTTTCTCATTACTAGGCGTGTTCTCCCCTCAAGGTACATGTGCAAAGAAGCAGTGGCCAAACTGGGATTCAAGGATGAGGTAGAACGCCATTTACAATTCTTGGGGCTTGAATATCTCTGCACTCGGGTTACGAAAACCTACCCCCGTTTGGTATACGAGTTTCTTACTACTCTCAAAGCCGAGGGTGATCGTTTTCATATCCCGTTTCAGAAAATCAGTTTCCGTCTTTTGGATAAACCGTTCTGCATGAATCTAGAGCGGTTCTGTACTTTACTTAAATGCAATTTTGGCGGTTATACTGATTATCCTTCATCTTTCAATAGTGATCTGTTTTGGTCTGAAATCACTTCTGATACGATGCATAAGGCACGGAATGCAAGGGCTTCCAGCATCCATAACCCCGTTTTCCGTGTACTTCATCGTCTTCTCAGCACGGGACCATTTGCAAAGAATGAAACGTAGGGTGTTGTAGGAAAGACTGATCTGTTCTTTCTGTGGTGTGTGGTACAAAACGAGCGCATCAGTTCAGGTTATTACATAGTGCACAAGCTGCTTGAAACAAAGAAGCAAAAGAAAAGGGAAGCGGGTGATATCATGTGTGGCGGGGTAATCAACATCCTTGCTATGCAGTTGGGGTTGCAGATAGGTGACCTTGAACCTGCACCGGGAAAGAATCTCGTGGATATTACCTATCTTATTTCTTGCGGTCTAATCTACAGACATGGAAACAGCGAGTCAAGGTTCAAGGTTCACATCACAAAGACCCAGTTCATCATAATCCCAGATGCCAGCCGTAATGATATCAGAGACAAGGCAACCTGGAAAGTACAGCTTCAGCCAGAGAATGAAGAAGGAACACCCGCTGGGGGTGCCAGCAGCTCTACACCGGCACCTACTCCAGCAACGCCCACTCCTCAGCCACCGTCCACTGGTACTCAGACTGAGTATGGCTGGACGATGCCAGATGTTCAGCATCTCTTCACATACGTGGAGCGGCGTTTCGATCACTTGGACACCCGCCTGGACCAGATGGATGCGATTAATGAATCCAGGTTTGACCATTTGAGTACACAGTACTCCGCTATGTACGATATGGTAAACCGCATGGATGCGTGGCATATCTCACAGGGCCACTACCCAGTGCCACAATCTTTCCAGTCCCCATCCCGCCAGGAGACGACAGCCCCCGATGCCCCACAACATCCGTTTACCGAAGAACAACAACATCAGCATGATCAGCAGGAGATCCACGACATTGTTAATCAGTTCCTCCCGGACCAGGGAGGCGGCAGATTGTTTTTCTGATATCACTCTTGACAGGTATCCGGTGTAAACTCCTAAAGTTTGGATAAAGCAGTGAGGACACTGCTGATTTCAAGCTTAGGGGGGAGCATCCAGACGGTATCCTAGTTAGCTTTTATTTTCCATGCTATTTGCTTCTTGTCATTTGTTTTCGTTCTTTTGTTCTGTTGTCACTTCTTAGTTGTTGTTTCTTAACCCCCTTTTCTGATGGCAAAATCTAATACAAAATGAGATTCATCCTTTTTATGTGGAAAGAACTCCTTTGCTTTACTGTTCGTCCTCTCTTGATGAGAAATTTCAATTGAAGAAGTTGTGAAAGTCATGCATTAATCAAATGAAACCTTGAAACCATCAACATGTATTTAACTCCAGTTTATGCTTCTAGCCTGAATATTCACCTTTAACATCCCTGATTGTTTAAAACATGTAATGGTATCATTTTTGTGAATACAATCAACTGTACAACATCATTTAGAATACGGGATGACCTTGCCAAGCTCTTAGTGCATATGCAATCTTTCTTTCAATGAAAAATTTTCAAAACAGATGAATGAAATCTAGTTAATGTTGCATTTCAGTTGACTCTCCTTGAAGAAAAAATAAAAATAAAAATATATATACCCCATTAAAGATGGCTAATTTGCCCACATATCATGCTAGCCTAGTGTAAGTCCGATCTGGCCACAATGGTTAGGTGGTATGTCTTAAAAGAGGGTAAAATACCCCAACTGTCACTCCTCGTGTGCATAAGCCTACATTAGCAGCCGAGTGCCGGAGCCCCCAATCTTTGATCATATCATTTCTGGAAAAAAGGAGAGTACAGCAAAAATTGAAAATTTTCAACTATGATTTCATCCTTTGTTATCCTTAATAGTTGAGAGTTGGAGTTGCACATCTACTGATTGTTTGGCTTGGTCATCCAAACTCTACCTAGTGTTGTTTGATTGATTGTTTCATTGAAATTGATGCAAACCCTGCTGAACTAAAATCTTTTTCTTGGGTGTTCAAGTTGAAACGATGGCTATGAGCATAAACGTGTTGATCATGGTTGGTTTGGTTTTATGAATATCTTTCAATTCATTTGACCTATTCATGTTCTTCGCAATTCTTCAATTGTTTTTCCATGCTCTTTTTGCTTGAGGACAAGCAATGGTTTAAGCTTAGGGGGATTTGTTGTGTGATTCGTATATCATCTTTTCTACATATATTTACACACAAACTTAGTTCTTTCTAGCATAATTCAGTCTCTTTTGTATTACTTTTGCCATCTTTTAGCTTCTCTACGCGTTCCATAACTTGTATTGCAAAATTGCCACAAAAAGGATTAATTTTAGACGATTTTTCTACAGAAACAGAGAAATGCACGGCGTGCAGATCACAGATGCACGGCGTGCACCTGTCCAGACGGATCAGTTGGCTGAAACAGCAAAGTGCACGACGTGCAATATACAGACGCACGCCGTGCAACATTCCAGAGGAATCCGTTCAGTCCAGAAAAGAGAATGCACGACGTACACATCGAAAAGACACGGCGTGCACCTGGGACGGAATTTGCTAAAAACAACCTGTAAGGTTGCACGGCGTGCAACTCCTCAACGCACGCCGTGCACAGATCGGCCGGTTACAACTGCATTGCAGGTGCATGGCGTGTACCTCCAAAGTGCACGACGTGCACCTGTCAGTTTCAGAATTTCGAATTTTCAGAATACGATTTTAAAAGAAAGAGGGAAGGAATGGGACGGTTACGTTCGACCATTTTGGAAGTTTTTCTCGTCCCAAAGGCAGAGGAGAGCAGAGCAAGGCGATTTGGGAGGAACTAAGGTGGTTTCTTGAGCAAAGAAGCCATTTCTTCTTCCCTACTTCTCCATTGTCTTCCCCAAGGTGTAGCCAAGCTTCTCCAACTCCGTGCAGCTTCTCGGGAGAGGAGTTGGTCCGTTTTGGAGCAGCTAAAGGAAAGGAATCTCGTCATAAAGCCGGAAAGGAATCTCGTCATAAAGCCGGATTTCTTACTCCTTGTGGTTACATCTTTGGTTCTTTTTGCCTTTCCTTCCCAAAACGATGTCTAGCATTGAGAATTCTGTGGAAATCTTGTTGTACATAGTTATGGACGAGTAGATCCTTTTTTCTTGGGCATGGGAGAGTAACTCCCATGCCATAGCATGTATTGAACAAGTAATTTCGTACTAAATGCATTTGCTTCTTGTTTCTCTACCTTAAAGGCGTCGGTAACTCTTTTCCTTGCATGTATCGTTGGCCGCTATATATGCATGATTTCTGCTTTCTTGCTTAGTTTGAGAAAACAAGTAGGTTTGTATGGAGACGTTCTTTTTGGCAACTTTTCTTCTTCTACGAGAGTAGGGAAGAATGAGTTGAGGATCTGTTTGTGATCATAGACGAAATTCATGCACGAGAGTGCTGTTTTGAGTTATGATCGTTGCATCTACACCGAGAGGTGAAATGTAACACATCTCTTCCTAGAAACTCGATCTTATGTATGTTTAAATTGCTTTGTTCTTTGGTTGCTATGGCATATGAGTGAAATCCTAATGTCCAAGATTCATAAACTTCTGAAATCGGACTTTCCTTATAATCCTAGTTTGTTGATAAAAGTCTGAAATCCCTTGTAGTTAAAACTTAATCTTTTATGCTTTTGGAACAAATCTTTCTGCCCCTTTAAAACCGATCTAGATTGTTGAACTTTAATACTGTTGCGTTCAATTAAGTTATCATTCTGCTCCTCGTGTTCGATCTCGACTACAACTACTCTCGTATACTTGCGGGATATAGCTAGTTGAGTAAAAGATCATTCTTATGATTGAAACTCGTTAGTCTAAAAAGCCAACAACGACACTGAAAGAAAATGAACCCTAGCCAACGATGAACCTACTACCATTGCTACCGATGCTGATCAGGACCTCCTGATGATGCTAGTAAATACTACTAAGCTCTTGCTTCTTTCCATCCCCATTTCTCTGATGGAAGGTAACCCCTACTCACCCCTCCCCCACAACATCTTCACCCGTCGCTTTGGCCACCTCCATGTTCACCTCTCACACCGATGCTTCCATCGCCACTTCTGTTTCTCACACGAGTGATTTAGGGTTTCTAACTCGTCCCTCCACCGTGCCTACAATTGCACATCCACCCACGATCACTGTCGACGCTTTGAGTTCCCAAAATAGTAGAAGAAGAAGCTTTCTGCGATCACCATGGTTTTCAACTCCTCAACAATCACTGAGGATGTTACGATACTATCAACGGATGGGCTTTCATAACCACTTCTTTCCTTATTTCTTTCTCCAATTGACATGTATTTCTTCAATCGATGCTTCTACTTTGGTCACTGAAATCTTCTCTTCCTTAGCGACCAATGATTGTTGAGTTGTCAGTGACCGCTGATGTCCCCACCAATGATAACTGAATTGTCAGTGACCGCTGATGTCCGTACGACACATGCTTTGTTTGGTTACTGATATACTCTTTTCCTTACCGACTGCTAAGATGTAATCACCTATCTCTGCAGTCGCATAGGGTGAGTACGTAGTGTGTTTTCAACGACCACTTAGAATATGATAACTACATTTTTGAAATTTGTCATGTTGGTTTTCAGAAGATTTTGAAATTACTAATAACTTGCATGAACCCTTCCCCCATTCCATGATTGCTTGGATTGGGGGAACTGGTCTCCTTCTACTAATGAATAGAACTCTACACGACTTAGAGAATGCCATCAACCACTTGTGATTCCCTACACCGACAAATTGCCTCACTAAAGGGGGGTAGAAGAAGCCATCTAAGAAATTGATAAGTTCCTAGAGATGTATCCCAACATACTTGAGGAGAAGAAGATACAAATGTTGTTGCAAAAGGAGTTTCACAAGATACTGTTGGGGTACAAATCCCCTGAACCTGAAGATGAACTCAGGCCACCAACACATTGGAGTACCTGCCATATGAAGAAGAAACAAGGAAGAAAGGGAAGCGGAAGCGAGCAAAGTCAGATATGGACACAACAACAACTTAGAAGAAGAAAGTGGTTATGAAAGCAAGGCCACAGACCAGAGGGATGGATATTGTGTTCATTCCTGAAGACAATAGAGCAAGCAAGGGGCCATAATCCACTAATGCAAGCAAAAGTCAAGAGTCAACAGTTGAGGGGCATGGGGTGATGTTCAAACTAAGGGATAAGGAACACCAAGCAATGTACGACTTACTCAAAACAACAAAGCAATTAAAGCCAACGAGGTACATGAACCAAGATGACTTCATAAAGTTGGGACTCTACAAACGACTTGAGAAATTGTTGATGGGGGTGAATTTGAGTGTCCTATGCATGGCAACCCAAAATTCTTACACAGAATTCATGAAAAAAATCATGTCCGTGCTTATAAAAGTCCCCATCAAAGACAAGGAAAATGATGTATTAGGAGGGGAATGCAAACTACAAGAAACAACGGGAGGCAAGGATCGATATATAATAGAAAACATTATGAATATTCTATTTACTGACACAAACGAGAAAGCCAAAGCCCGCCAAGCAGAAAAAAGTGATAAAGATATTGTTGGATTTAGTACCCACTAGATGTGGGAAAGACTGACCAGGGAACACAAACATAGTCCTAGAAAATCAAAGGCAACTCAGATACCCTCTTGTTTCATCATGGTCATGTATAAAATCCTTGCTAACACAATGTTCCCTTGATCAGAAACAAGGAGCATGTCAAGAGGGGACCTGTTTCTGATATGGTCTATGGTAGAGAAAAGACCAATAAACTTTGGAAGAATTCTTATTGATGAACTATCTGCAACAACTGACCAAGACACCAAACATAAGATGAAGGATTACTGCATGGGAGTATGCTTATTACGACCTATTTTCTGGACCTAGATGAGACAAGATGGTATGCATTGACCAAGGGGTACACAAATATTGACATCAAATACCTGATAACGACTGGAATACTGGTGCATAAAGGCGGGAAGTTCTTCTACAAACAGGCTAACTCAAACAACTGCTCTCCCTCCCACAAATGGCACATTAAAATGCCAATAAACTGTGTCCCAGCATAGAGGAGGTAACAAAAATGCACTCTAGTGCTATCATGAGAACTACAGACCTACAATCACCTGCTAGCATCCCTCAAGATGAACAATAAGTGCCAGAAATCGGAAAAACAAGGTGGGGGAAAAGGAAGAAACTAGCAATAATACCCCATAAGGCCAAGTCAAAAGCGCCATCACCTAAGCACGACCAGAAGAGGAAGAAGTTGCAGAGAAACCACCATTGATAGAACAAGTTTCCCCTCATGATGCTAAAAAATTCTATGCTTCCCCACCTTCCCCTCCAGTAATAAGTATAATATCAGAAGTACCCATGGAAGAGATGGGTAACCGACTGGGAGTCCTTATAGATACACATGAAATCTAGCCAGAGGAAGAGTACATGCCATCCTGAGAGTCCCATGCAACCAACCCCACCACATATATCAACTGATAAAGTGCTTGAGATACCAATTTAAAGGGCATATGATCAACATAAAAGGGCTCAGGAGGAACCTACACCACCAGTGCAATAGGAGCAATAAACTCAACCTCACGAAGAAAAAGGGGATACACACACAACAACATTTGAAGCACCAACTACAAAACCAACAACACCTCTAGGAGAACAACATCAGTGACCACCAACTTTCAAAAAACAATTATGACATCGATTTGACGACATGTGTGCACAAATTCTTAGTTCATCTTCAAATACAATGCATATGACTTCCAGCATGCTTGCACTAACAACGTAGGTACAACACATAGATGACAAAACTGCAATGCTTTCCCAATTCATGCAGGATGTCATCACCAGCCAAGCAACAATGATGAATGCCATGCAGACGATGGCTGTGGATATGGCAGGACTAAGGAAGGAGAGAGACACAATGAGAAAAGAAATGGAAGCCATGCGCCAACATCACGAAGCATGTTTTAAAGCAATAGAGGAGTAGCAAAAGAAAATAGATGATGAACACTTGAAGATAGAGGAATGGTGGAACAAAAGGATGTCAAGGTCAATTGCCAACCCTTCACCATCAAAAGCATCTTCATGCCCCTCCAATGATGAAGAGGCCACCAATGCACAAAAAATACTCAAGGATCAAGATCTAGGTTAAGCGATAATAGATCACCACCATGAGAAATCTACTATAGCACTAACTGAAGCTGCGATGCAAGAGTTTGACCTCAACTCTTCTCCAACAAAAGACAAACCTATTATAGATACCAACCTACTGGAGGTACCATCAGGAAGGAGGACACACGCACCAAGAAGTCCACATCTTGTGACGTTGCAACACTCAACCGATATCTGGATGAGATGAATATCAACATGGATATTTGTGACGTCTACCTCCAAGAGCCCGTACACAACAAGAACAATGATGTCGTGTATGACAACAAGGTGACAACCACTCTTGCGACACTCGGTGAAGCCATGCTTGAGACAAAAAATGAATCAAGGCCACCAGTTGATGCCGCAAAAACAACAACATCACCACCACCCTATCCAGAGATTCTAGCACTTGACAACAAGGCTAATAAGGGCAGGAGAAGGGACGTCTGATGAAGATGAAGGAAGTCTCAACTTTTTCTTCGAAGGGGCACCCCCAAGACAACAAAGACCACAACAAGAAGTAGAAAAAAGTGAATCCATGGACCCCCACTACCATGCAAATTAACGAGAATGGACATGACATCGATATCCCGTATTACCTACTGAGCTATTCATGTGTTGGTAGATATATTATACGACAATATATCAAGAGAAAATGTACTTTACAACAACAAGGGGAGGATGCTAACTAGGGAACACTTCAAATGAATGTTGTTCAAAAGAGCACATGTGCACAAATACCTATTCAAGGTGCTTTATGCAATGCTAATAGAAGAATTTTTCCATCCTTAGAAGGTGCAATCAATGTTTAATGGCAGAATACATCTAGAATGGCAACTATGAAAGATATGCCTCAAAATCTATGAAAGAACTACAAGATGACATCACCATGGAAGAAACCCAATTTGTCACATTTCCCATTAGGACAGTTAAGGATTGGGTGTTAATTGTCACAAATCTATGCAAATGTCACACCACTGTCTACAATTGATGTGATGCTAAGCTACCCAGCACCTCCCCAATTTTGAAAAACAAGGAGGCACACAAAATCTTGAAGGTAACTACTCATCTTCAATGCACTATACAAGGAACAAGTTCACATCATCACTCATCCTGAAAAAACTTCAATATCACCACAAAGGTCCCATAGGAAGAAGTAGGATCAGGGGACTGCACTTTCATAGTTCTATGTCTGATTGAAGGAGTCAATGAAGGAATACCCTTTGAGGATCTCTTTAATGAAGACTTCCATGGACTTCATGGAAAGGATGCGATGGAGGTGATATATGATCACTACTTTTTCAATGATCCGATGATGCCTCCCTATTTTGTACCAGCAAACTCCATATGGGGGTACCTTTTCCTAACAAGACATCGTGGCGAGAACAATTAAAGATCCTTTGGAAAGATCTTTCTAAACTTGAGAGAGTAACTAGATGAAAATATGGGTGGCAAGAAGATAAATAAGCATAAGAAAGGACAATTCCTGAAGATACTACACAACAAACCACAACCACCAAAGAGGAGGGAGAATGGGAAGAAGAAGAACATCAAGCACCTCTAGCTGAGAGGAGCACATCAACACCTCCACTCCCAGAAACTACAGATCCAACACAACAAACATCACTTGAGCAGCCAGAAGAGGGGGGAATTAATGACAAAGAGCCAAAGGATGTAAAACGAAATGGCTCAGATGGAATATTAAAACTAACATTTCAAAACTTCAACAGGTGGGCTTGCGAAGATCTATCCTGGGAGTCCCTCTTACTCATCATGGATAGAATAAAATAGGATGCCAATAGTAGGATATTATCTTCAAAAGAGAAGGCATATGCGTACTTAAAGATGACCTATGAGAAACTCTAAATACATGAGGATACTTAGATGTAAGTATGATGTCTGCATACCAGTCACTGCTGGGAGACAATATGCCAAACATACACATGGCCTATTACTTACTCATGGATGACATATTAAAAAACAAGATGTCAGGAGAAAAGGAACCTCTAAAACTTCAACTGATGAATTCCCACCCCAAGTTTATATTCCTGCCCATCCTCCATGATAATCATTGAACACTTCTGATGGTAAATGTCAAGACAAAGACCACGGTCTTGTACAAAAACTTTGATTTAGCCTTTGCATTAAACAAATATACGAACATGACTTCGTAGAAGACCCCAATAGAAGAGAAAGAAAACACATGTGCGGAAGAAATAATAGATATGGTCCACAAGTTTGGCAAGGGGTATACGTTTGTTAGAAAAAAAGACTTCAAAAAGACATAGTTCTTCCATAAGAGCCCACAACAACTCATTGAATCAAATGACTATGGTTTTCACTGCTTATCGTGGATGTCAGCTTTGGCCCTGAAGGATGCCAAAATAGAAAGCTGACAACATAAATGCTATCACACACTACAAGGGGGATATGCTGACATGTTGGTATAATCCAGATCAGTTGTCATTGAACATCCACACGAAGGATGAACCTGGACCATTTATTCCTAAACTTTATCTTTGACACTCTGGGATGGAGTGCATGATAATTGGGGGGGGGTTATAAATGGGCAAGATAGGTTCTTTCTTTCACTACCCTTCCTCATCTATGAAGATTCAATCCTTTCAGTTTAAATTCTGAACATAGCTCCCCTCCTAATTTGGAGGAATTTTTTTGGAGGAAAATTTTGAGTTTTTTTGCATTTTCTTTCATAAATAGATTGTTTGCAACATGCACAACTTTTGGGATCCATTTTCAAGGATTTGGTCAATTCTCCCAGCTTTAGACTTGTTTTCCTTCTTCTACTTTATAGCATAATCATATCGAGAGTGGTAAAAGAAAATGACACAAC
Source organism: Alisma plantago-aquatica (assembly GCA_963693085.1). Taxonomy (NCBI): domain Eukaryota; kingdom Viridiplantae; phylum Streptophyta; class Magnoliopsida; order Alismatales; family Alismataceae; genus Alisma; species Alisma plantago-aquatica. Next base: position 610,717,664 of record OY856414.1, read on the forward strand.
AAAGCACTTGTTATTCCATTATTACAACAAAATATTGTAGAAAGAGAAAAAACACCTCTGAACCTATGAAATCCCTAGAAATAAGGAAGACTCAATCTGCCACACTCCTGACCAATCACCCTAGCCTTGCAACACATGTTGGAAAGTATACACCTCCAGCAAGATGGGGAAACAACTACCCCTTCCATTTCTAAAAAAAATCCTCACATTGGGATTAAAAGAGGCTTGACAACCCAAAGCCCTTACTTACAAATCCAATTTCCCCAAGCCTGTGAGGAAAATAAAAGCCAAGAGGGATAAAATCATGAGTTGTGCCTAGAAAGATGCTGAAGGAGTTCACCCTGCTGGTGTATCGCTACACCCGAGAATGCAGATATGTCGTGCCAAATAGTGGAGTCTGGAAGACAACTTTACACACCTACATTTCAAAGGGGACCTCACACAACCACCTGACATTACATTAGGCCATCTAAATAAAGGTAAAGTGTGAAAACTATCCCTAGCAGGAAGTGTTTATGAGTACATCTAGGAACCAAGGCTGGGAGGCTATTGTGAAGGAGAGTCCTTTGCAACAAAAGTCAGTGGCAGGTGCAAAAAGTTATTTAACTTTGAAAATAAGGAGATGGAATTGGACCTCAATAGGTGAACCAAGCTAGATACAAGGGTTTTGCTATAAGGATGGCATACATTTGTAGTAGCGTGTTTGTCAAAATTTAAAAAAATCTAATTTCATCATTTGATGCTTTGATTCTATTTATTATCCTGAGGACATGCTAGATTCTAAGTTTGTGGGAGTTGATAACACCCAATTTTGTGGATATTTGTGTACTCATTATATTCTTATAGCGTCACTTTTATCACGTTTAATCTATATAGTTTTTATCATTCTGGAAAAACTTCCCAAGACTCACCACTCTCCCCATACTTTGAACAAATTGTAGCACCCAACGATCGATGAAATCTAAAGAAGGAAGTCACCAAAGTTGTGATTCTCAACGATCAATGAGAGTCACTACAGTTTGGTGATCAATGTTAGTTTCTTGACTGAACACCCCAATGACCAATGAGTCTCACACCACGTCAATAGTCCCTGAGCCCCAACTCCCCTACGGTCGAAGAAGGGCCCATCCTCAGCGACTGATGAATGCTAATTCCTCTGTGATCAACGCACCTCGTGGTTCCTCTGTGCTCACCAAGCTCAGACTCTTTGCGATCGATGAAATTCCCCACCTTAGTGACTGCAATAGCCAATCACCCTCAGTAGTAATTACAATATCGCACCCTCTACGGCCAATGTAATACTTAAGTCGATTAGCAGAGTCTATAAATATACCTGCACTTTGTCCATGAAGAGGGTCGTGATATTAAGGGGACGACAAAGTGCTTACACACTCTACACTCACCCATCATCCTCTCCATTGATCTTGGATCTCCAAAGATGAGAATGGGAGTAGAGAGAAGATCTAAGTTGCTGCGATCATCCCAGACTTATTCTTTGCAAGGAGGATCAACCGTTCACTATCACCCATGCCGGATTCAGATATGAAGACAAAGTGCACCAACTATGGTTGTTTGGGATCATTGTTGGCATATCCCCTTTCTTCCCTTCTAGATCTATTCATCTGTGTCACTTCATTGTTATTCTTAATGTCTCTTCATTTGTGTAGATCTATAATGCTACTCATCAACATGAGTGGTTAAACTCATATCTTGGTTGGGAGTAGCCACTAAGGCTCTCCTAATGTATATACTTACATCCTTTTGAATATATATACTCTTAGAAATGATTATCTCCATTCGCTTGAACTTAATGCTTCACTTGTACAATTAGGTACAATCTTGTGATGTTTGATTGTTAGTGTCTCAAAAGAGTAGCACTAATCTTATCGAAGTGTTTTAGAGTTGCATGAATGCATGAAAATGTTGGAATGCTTAAGCTAATGGTCATATGGTTGTTATCGTGATTGTTTGTTTGCCATCTCAAGAGAGAGAGACAACCGTATAATTGAGATATATCCTAAGCTTGAGAGAGGAGTGAATAGACATTAATGGTGATTACTTGTAATCTTGATAAGGTCATACAAAGGGTGAGAGTATCACATGTTGGTGAGAGATCTTAGTAGGTGAAACCGATCCAGGTTTCCTTTCATATTTATTACCACATGCTTGCTTATTTTTGTTCTCTTATTTTGCTTGCTTCACCTTTCTTTTACTTGTTTTGTTCGTTTGGAATAACATTGTTCCATAAGGAACATCATCTTAATCTACCCCTTTTGTTTGGTGTATCTGAGTCAAGGTTTTACGTTCTTAACATTTACTATTACTTGTCCCTGTGGTTCGACCTCAATCTACTACTTCATACCCCATCTAATAGTTGGGGGGTCTTGAGTGTCAAGTTATAAATTTAAGAGTCTGATTACTCTAGATCCATTATTTTTTGGACATGTGATTTAGGCCGATCAGTATCCCACCTATGGCTCCGCTCCTATGGATATCACTAGTATGGTATGAGGAGGATAAATGTTGATCCTATCTCTAACCCACAATGTATAGCGTGTAAGGGTAATTCCATGCTCCAAAATACCATCACTCTCTCCTTACCATTAACCTCTTACCCCCAGGTAAATGAGGGGGATATAAGAGTGAAATAGTAAATTCACATGTCTATAAAAAAATTCTCTTATATGTTGCGAGATATGGTGTCAAATTTGGAAGTAGAAACAATAAATTTTTTCCATATTCACCATAACCAAAAAATCACATCAATAACTATGAAATGGGAAGGAAGTTTCAAGGAATATACTTGGTCCTAGAATAAGTTCAATGAGAATCCACGCAAAGTTGTGCTTCTTTCTCAAACTGCACCCAAATTGCAGTTGGCAGTGGCCTTTTAGTGTAGCATCACAAATGGTGGTTGACGACATCCTTCTAGCATAGAGGAAAAGACCTTCACACCTCTATGTAGTTTGCACAGACCATCAAAAACTCCTCTTCATTCTTCTAGAAGCAAAGGAAAGGAGTTGTCCCTTCGTATTGTCAGCATGCTAGCATCAACTTTTCTCCCCTTCATCTATCTCTCCCTGTTATGAGTAAGATGCTTCTGGCTCTCACTTTACCGCAACTATGAGATGAGGAGTCTTATCATACAAGTGTGTTGAGAGATTTGGCCACCCCCCTTTATATAGGAGTGGATGGGTAAGGGTTTCCTCAAATCCTGGGGATACGAAGATCAGTTCTCATGGTTTGATGACTTCTGTGAATCAATAGTCGGTCGACTAGAACATCCATTCAATAGATTGGCTTATCTTTCTATTCACAAACATACTGAACTTTGATGCAATGATAAATGCACATCATTATGTTAGTATCAATGCTTGATCCATTCCTACTGGTCATCCAATCAGTCGATTAGACTTTTCAGTCAATCGAATGGGCACTCCAATTGATTGATTGGCATACCCAGTCGATCAAATGGACACTCCAGTCAACCAATTGACAACCAATGTTGTTTAAGTTGATTACCTAAACACTTTACTAACCGAGTTAAATCTTATTCATCAGAAAACTCATATTCCTGGTGAATCCTATGCGTGTGACCCTATAGGTCACAAATTACGTTGGCAGCTTATGTATATATCTATATTATAACATCACAGGAAACACACAGTATCTAGCAACACATCATTGATACCCAATTAGTTAGAAAGTTGGAGAACAAATTCAACCTACATATGTGATCAATGTAATTGTGATCATATGGTTTCTTTGTCTATGATATCTGATTGGACAAAAGGCATGGAATCGTCCTGCTCTTAAGATTTATTCCATGTTTCTGAAACTAAAGCAGACTATATGAGATGTATGTGATTTCACATATTACATATCGACTGACATGAGTTTGGAGATACATTTTTAGTCTTTCTTATCAAGTGGCTAGGATATTAACTATGGCAGGAGGGATAAATCCCATCTACATCACTCACAATCAATCCCCATGTGTCACAATGTACCCTAACACCACCTTTATGGAAAACCTTATTCATGGTCACATTTGATGGTGTCAAAGTTCATCAAACAACATGTGATAAGTGCAATGACTTCAGGTCTAAACCACAATCACCACTATCACTCTAAGAGCTGATTCTGACTACCATTCCATGGTCTCCATGTCTCACTCTCAAATTGGGTCTTTTCGGTACACTCTTCCCTAACAAGTACCTATGTTTTTGGATTGTTACTATACATCATGACTAATGAGATTCTATCATCAACCAATAAAATTTCTAGTCTTATGTATTATTGTTGTCTATTTTACTTTCACAATAATATATGACTAGAGACATAATAAGAATGTATATACTCTTGTCATGCACATGATCTCATTGTGTACTCAACATGAAGACATATGTCATTGAGTAATATCATTCTTTAGACATCTATCATGTTATACCATCATTTCATAATTAAACAAACATATAGACAAAACTACCTTTATTATTAACCAAATCAATTACACAATGTGTACAATCATCATATGATCGACTCTCATGGCGTACATACCAATAGACTCCCACTTGCACTTAGATCCAATCATCCATGAATTTAATCCCAAGTGGTCTAATATGAACTTCATGCTTCTGCTGCGGAAGTGCTTTTGTTAGGGGGTCAACAACATTGCTTTCAGTTGGTACTCTACAAATCTTCACATCTCCTCACTGTACGATCTATCATATGAGATGGAACCATCATAGTATGTGCTTGGAATGCTGATGCGATCTAGGTTTCTTAGCTTGTGCAATAGATCCATTATTGTTAAAATACAACTCTACTACATCGTTGATGCTTGGAACCACCCCAAGTTCAATGATGAACTTTTTGATCCAGACAACTTCCTTTGAAACATTGGAGGTAGCAATGTACTTTGATTTTGTTGTAGAATAAACAAATAGTTCTTGCTTGGAACTATTCTAGATCACAACTCCATTATTGAGGAAAAACCCCAATCTAGATTGCGTTGTATAGACATTTTCGCCAATTTAGAAGCTTGAATCAGTGTATCCCTTTACCATTAACTCTTCCTCACCATCGTAGACAAGAAATTGATTTGTAGTTCTTCTCAAATATTGAAGAATGTTCTTCATTGGAGTTCAGTGACCTTCATTGAGGTTTGATTGATATCTTCTCATCATGCTCAAGGCATACAAGACATCAAGACGAGCACATAGCATTGTGTACATGACAAATCCAATTGTAGATGCATATGGAATCTTCTGCATTCCCGTTCTTCACAAGAACTGGGACATTGATATATAAGACACTAACACCATGAGACATGGGTAAGTTTCCTCTCTTTGAGTTCTCCATGGTGAACCTTTTTAGCATCTTATCAATGTATGTGCTTTAACTTAGCCTTCCAGATCTATCTCTGTAGATCTTGATTCCTAAGATATAGGATGCTTTGCCTAACTCCTTCATAGAGAATGTACTTCCTAGCCAAGTTTTCACCGTTTGCAAGGTAGAGATGTCATTCCCCATCAACAGTATGTCATCTACATATGATATGCGGAATGCAATCATACTCCCACTAACCTTCTTGAAAACACATAGTTATCTTTTGACTAAAGCCGCACTCATAACCCGACCAGCATAGCTCATGTGGTAGGCACGGTGTCTCCCTCCGGGGGGAACCCGGGTTCGAGCCCCATGCTAAGCGTTGTATTTACCACCCGCCAACTATCCGGGCTATGGCTGGGAAAAGGATGCGGGGCAGCCTATAAAGGTTGTCATAATCCTTTTAAAGCCACACTCATTGACTATTTTGTCAAATTAAAGATACCATCTTCCAGATGCTTGCTTCAATCCATAGATTGACCTTTGAAGCTTGTACAAATTATTGGCTTTGTTTGGATTTATAAAAACCTCAGGTTGTGTCATGTACACATCCTCCAGCAGATACCATTAAGGAAGGTAGTTTTAACATCCATTTGCTAAATCTCATGGTCATTATAAGCTGTAATGGAAAGCATGATCCTGATGGACTTAGCCATGGCCAGGAAATAAGGTTTCATCATAGTCTACACCTTGAACTTGTTTGAAAACCTTTGCAACCAATCGACCTTTATATGTTTGTACTTTACCATCCATGTCAGTCTTCTTTTTGAAGAACCATTTGCACCCTATGGGTTTACCCCTTCAGGTGGATCCATCAAGGTCCATACCTTGTTGGTCTGCATGGATTCCATCTTAGATCTCATGGCCTCAAGCCACTTCTCAGACTCTGGTCCCTCAATAGCTTCTAGGTAGGTTGTTAGCTCATCATCTATGACCAACTCACTGCCTTCTTGAGTCATAGGATAACCAAATCTTTCAGGCTCAAGGCGTATCCTACTAGATCTGCAAGGATCCCATGTTACATGAGGAGCTTGAAATTCCACAATAATTTGTGATTCTCCATGTTCCTTTTGTAACACTACATGTTCAATGCTTTCTTGTTTGTCTCAAACCACTTTGACTTCTACTTTCCTCCTATTGATTCCTTTGAAAATAAATTCCCTTTCTAGGAATACAACATCGATGACAACAAACACTTTGTTGTTAGATGAGTATAGAAGTAGCATCCCTTGATTTTCTTAGGATATGCAACAAAATAACATTTATCCGATCTGGGTCCAAGCTTTCCAGGAAACTACTTTCCTACATAAGCTTCACATCCCCAAATCATCATAAAAGACACATTGGGAGGCCTTCCGTACCATATTTCATACGGTGTCTTTTGAACTGATTTATATGGTACTTGGTTAAGTGTAAATGATGTAGTTTCTAGAACATATCCCCAAAAGGAAGTAGGAAGATTAGTAAAACTCATCATCGATAACACCATATCCAGTAATGTGCGGTTCCTTCTTTCCGATACACCGTTATGATGTGGTGTTCAAGGTGGAGTCTATTGTGATACGATACCTTGGTCTCGTAGAAGGTCCTCAAACTCTCAATTTAAGCATTTTCCACTGTGATCACATCAAAGTGCTTTAATACTTTTACCAAATTGATTCCGTACTTCATTCATGAAATCCTTGAACTTTTCAATGATTTTTGACTTGTACTTCATTAAGAACACATAGACATACCTGTTGAGCTCATCAATAAAGGCAATAGAGTACTGGTAACCACCTCTAGCATTTGTGCAAAATGGTCCACATACATCAGTATGCATAGCTGTTGAGGCTCCCGACTAGGCGGTGCCTAGGCACCGCCCAAGAGGCTAGGTGCCCAAGGGGGGTCCGCCTATCCCCTTGCCTACCTAAAATAAAAAATGGATGCCCGGGCGACCGCCTAACACCTCCTAGGGCACCCTAGGAGTCTAGATAGTTTTTTTTCTTCTTTTTTATTTATTTTGAATAATGTCACTATAACATATATTTAACTTATGTGAGTTATTTTTAGGATTTAGCTACTATCTCACTTGTACATTACTATTTGAGGTGTAGATCAGAAAATATACACATAAATACCTTATACATGTGATATATGTTATATTATATAAAAATAAAATCTACAAAAAAATATGGAAGCGCCTAGGTGCCCAACCAAAACATACCACCGCCTGCCCACCTTGAAAACCATGTCTGTATGTACGAGTTCCAATATATCACTTGCTCTCTTACTGTGTTTAGTGAAAGGCATTTTTGTCATATTGCCCAATAAACAAGATTTGCATACAACAACTCATTTTTGGATTTTTTTTAATTATTTACGGTATAAAAATTTGTCTCTAGATCTAATAAGTAAATACCATAAGACACTGGGGCACTGCCATAAAAGATCTCATCTTTAAAAATAGAACATCGACCATTCTTAATATGAAATTCAAATCAATTCTTATCCATACAAGAAACAACAATGATGTTTCTATCAATTTTAGGTACATAATAGCAATTCACTAATTGTATACATGCCAAATGGGATGAGATAAATGACATATTCCAACTATAGTGGCAACAACTATTACTCCTCACAATTCCACCTTATCTTGCTTACTTTTTATCAGATCCTACAAATCATAGCATGTCTGAGATCCTCATCAATATCAAAGTACCAAAAATGATGAAGTAAATGCATTTATCTCAATAACACATATACTTGAAGTGAAGATCTCTTTCTCCTACTTCTTATTATGTAATTCCTTTTAGTGAAAAGGACAAAATCCTTTTACACTTAATCTTCTCCTCATCTTGGGTGCAAAAGACTTGGGTTTTAGATATCATGAGAACTTTTCTTGGCTTTCTCTTCACCGTTGGACTCCCTTTCACTGATCACCATCTCAGATTTGGGTTTGTCCTTCTTCATTCTTGCTTTGACATTTATAAACATGCCAAGAAATTCAGATATCGACTTAGCCAAGTTGTTCATGTGACGACATTTGATGAATTGGCTATATGACTCAGATAATGTTCGCAAAATAATATCCAGGGAAAACTCTTGGCCTAAAGGAAATCCCAATATTTCTAGATTTTCCACATGCACATAAAGCTCTACTGGATCCCCCTCCATAAGCTTGCACTCAAACAACACCTTGGAGATATTATACCTTTCCTGCTTAGCCTGATTCTTAATATGTGTCACCATCTCGAGAATGTCTATGTTTTTCATGATGTTTATACAACTCATAGTGCATATAGCATAGCATAAGGTCTTTGATATCGGCTACATCATTGACATGCTTCAGGTAAGCATCCATATCAACCTTAGGCGCATTGGGAGTGGGTTCCTCTGGCATCGATATTCCAAGAATATAGAGCTTGTACTCATGAGTGAGAATGTTTCTCAATGTCCTAAACTAGTCATGGAAGTTATTCCCATTCAACTTGTCCCTCTCAAGGTCTTATCTCAATAAAAATGTGTTGTTGTTTGCCATTCATTTCTACAAAAGAATATATGCATTTTGTCAAAATCCTTTTGATTTTATTTGATTAAAAGAAAATTTGACGATATTAATTGGACCTTTTATTAATTATTCACTCCCACTATTTTTACAAATTGATAAATCTCACTACCAATTTGGAAGATTGCAGCATACAACCTTCTGGTGAGCTAAGATCCAAAATAATTAAGTTATTACCCATCCAACATTGACGTCCATGCCTAATTATTATGGTTGGCAACATTTGCCAATTGCATCTAATGCAATTCTTGGATACATGGTATGCATAACTCATTGTTATATTCCATATGTATGCTTCTAGGCACATTATCTCATTGCGGTCACCTAATTAAGCCTAGCCCAAAAGCTAACATGGTAGTAATGTACCCTACTTGATAGTCCCACAACTACCATGACACTTCTACGAGATAGACGGTGCACCACGCTTGGTCGATCAAGCTTTTCATGTGTGTTTCTTATGGAAAGCATCGAAGACTTACTATTTCATTGAGGGATTTAATTTGTATATAAATACATATAGATATCCAATTACCACATACTTAAAATATGTATCATATACATACTTCATCTACAAGCCAAACATACAATCATAAAATATGAGCGATGGTTATGGCCTCACTAATGCAATTCTTTGGATCCACAAAGAATTGCTATCCAAATAAGGTAAAACATCACATGTTACAACCTGTAAAGGAAAAATGTAGTGTTGGAAACAACCCAGTTGATTGATTCGCCTCGTCTAGTTGGCTGTTTCATGATCCTCTGCCTATCAGTCAATTAGTCTCTTTTGGTCAATTGACTGGTTCTTGACTCAAGCGGCTATCTACACTCCTCCCATTGGTTGATTGCCCCCCCCCAGTCGATCGATTGGATCCTCTGAACTGTTGGTCCTCCCATCGATCGATTCAACTCCCAGTCGATGGACCCACTTGCTGTAGAATATCTGTTTTGCTGAAATAGAAATTAAAGCAAATTATTTCATGTATTACATTGTAAAAGTGAAACCTCAAGTTACATTTGAGGGGAGATAGGGAGTAAAGAATTAATTTACACATGGAGAAAAAGAGAAAGGCTTGGTATGCAACTTTGAATTTAAAAGGTAGGAAATAAACCGTTCAATCACACACACATATCCAGAGGGTATAGCCATAACTAAACATACATCCACCATCAAAACTATTTTAGGGTGACACAAATAAATTCCATACATGCATACATACATACATACATACATACATACATACATACATACATACATACATACATACATACATACATACAACTTGCGTTGCTGTAAAAATTTGTAAATGCATTAGACGTAGACTATGTATATATTAATTGCGTGAGTTGTCATGCTGATATGGGTGTATGGCGTTGGGCCTACATGTAATCTTGACCACCCTAATATTTGTTAGGGGGGACGTCAGAATATATTTACCTGATTCCGATACATACATACATACAACTCGATAGACAAGTAGGCAACGTTGACAATGGTGCCACGGCGGTTCGATAACCAACTAGTGGTTTCTAAGAGATATACACATGGCAATGAGTTAAGGAAGGATTCCTTCTCCACGATCTTAGAATGGATATGTTACGATCGTTTGGTAGGGCGTGGAATCGACTATAAGCTGGGATAATTTCTTTGGGTGCTGGCACAATCCTTCATATAGAGGAGTGATCCCTAGAGAGTGAAGATGCAAGGGTGCTAATCGAATTGGATTCTGAGAAGACACAACCAGACAAAGATTGGTTGGATGTGAAGGATAGGGAGCCAATCGTAGTTCATATCATCTATGCCTTTGTTCCTGCCAAATGCAAACAATGTTAGGCGTTTGGCCACCAGTACGAAGGGGAGGAACACAAGAAGTAGGCTTCGACAGTTGAAAAGGTGTGGAAAGATAAGCAATTCCAGATGGATATCGAGGGAGTGAGCACACAGTCGGTTGCTGAAGAAGTACCCAAACCTGCTATGATGATAGAAAAGGAGGTAGAGACCACAAATGAGAATATAGAATGCAACAAAAAGGGAGTAGATGAAGAGGGTGAGTTTATCCCAGCTTCATCCTCAAGGAAGAAGAATACGCACAAAGGCATACCTACAAAACAAGGAGTAGGACAATACTAGATATGAGCAACAACTTTGAGGCACTCAATGATTCTGATAAGGAAGAGGAGGAACTGGTCAGGAAAGATAAGATGGAAGAATTTAGGAAGAACAACAAGGAGCTGACAGGGTGTACGAGGTTACAAAAATCCGATTGATATGTCCATGGTCCTATGGAATATCAAAGGAGGATGTGACAGGGACAAGAAGATGGAGATTTGAAGCTGGATTGCAGCGAGTGGAACTCCGTTAGTGGTTCGTGTAGAAACCAAAATAAAGAAGCATAATAAGAACAATATCAGGTACTTGTTTCTGTAAGGATGGGAGCATGTATCTAATGTGGAGTGTTCGGATCTTGCCAGAGTTTGTGTAGCATGGAATCCAAACACATGGCAGATAATAGTTAAGCAGATGTTAGATCAGCACATCACAATGGATTGCACAAATAATGGAGGACTACATATGTGGATGTCAGCGGTCTACACACATAACGATGTAAAAAGAAGGTAGGGGTTATGGAAGGACATAATATCTCTCTCTGGACAGGTTAAGATGCCTTGGCTAGTTATTGGTGATTTTAATAATGTTAGAAGACAAGGAGAGAAGATTGGTGGTAGACCTGCTTTAAATATGGTTATGATTCTTTCAATTAAACTATTGATAGGGCTGGATTCTTCGAGCTACCAATGATAGGTGGGGACATCTAAACATGGAACAATGAAAGAAGACCAGAAGATAGGATAGCTAGCAAGCTGGATAGAGCATTGGTGAATGATGATTAGCTGTAGATTTTCCCTAATGTATAGGCGAAGTCTAAACTCAGTGATCATGCTCTGTTGATGGTTCAAATCACAGAAAAGAAGCAAAAGAAAAAACCTTTTAGGTTCCTAGACTACTGGGCAGACTGGAAAGGATTTGATGCAGTTATAAAGAGGAGTTGGCAGGAACAGGTGACATGAAACCCAATGTACATCTTTGCAAGGAAGTTGGCTCTAATCAAGGCAGATTTAAAGAAATGGGCCAAGGAGGTGGTAAATATTCCTAATCTGATTATGGAAATGAAGAAGCAAAGCAAAGCAGTGAGAGAAAAGCTCTTAGTTGACCCACTCAATGCTGAACTGATTGAGAAAACTGCGAACTGAGGAAGATGCTTGATGACTTGAAGAATGCAGAGGATAAATTATACTGACAAAGAAGTAGGGAGAAATGGATGGAAGACAGAGATAAAAATACCAAGCTATATCATACTACTATAAAATGAAGAGAGGCAAACAATATCATTTCAGAATTGATTAATGCGAAGGGGAAAGTAGTCAATAGACAAGAGGATCTGGAGAAGCAAGCTGTAGACTTCTACACATCCCTATACAACAAGGAATTCATGGCCAAAATGGCAGAAGAGGAGATTGACTGGAAATTTAAATTATCGGGCACTCACAACAATAGTCTCACAAAGAAAATAAATGAACAAGAAGTGAAGGATGCTTTGTGGAACATTGGCAGCAATAGGTCGCCAAGTTGGATGGGTTTAATGCATTGTTCTATAAGAAAACTTGGGAGATTATCAAAGATGACTTGGTTGCATATGTTGGCTGGTTCATGGAAGGAGGAAACATGGTCAGACAGGTGAATCACTCTTTCTTGGTCCTTATTCCTATGAAGAAGGTGATGGTGTCTCTTGTTGATTTCAGACCTATTTCATGCTATTCGGTTCAGTATAAAATCATTGTAAAGATTCTTGCAGCTAGATTAAAGTTAGTTCTTCCTTATCTTATTTCTGAAAATCAAGGAGCCTTTGTGACAGGAAGGAGTATCAGCGATTGTGCACTACTAGTAGGGGAATTCTTGGTGTACTACAATGTTATGCAAGGAAGCAGGAAGGTGTGTCTTAAAATAGATGTATCTAAGGCATATGACAGTGTCAGATGGGACAAGCTTTGGTGGATTCTAGAACATATGGGATTTAATGAACAATGGATTGGCTGGATGAAGTAATGTGTGAGGACCACAATCTTCTCTATCTTGGTGAATGGAACCTCAATGGGAATGTTTAGGGGAAGTAATGGGCTGAGGCAAGGTGATCCACTAGCTCCTATCTTGTTTGTTATTGTCATGGAGTACTTTACACAACAGATGAGGAAGGAAGAAAAGATAAAGATGATCAGGCCATATATAGTTTACGAGATGAGGGTGATGAGACACTTGATTTTTGTATATGATGTACTTGTTTTTGTGGAGACAAAGACATATACTTTAGAAAGATTTTAGGTTCTTCTTAGAGAATTTGGGGGGCAAATGGGACTGATGGTGAATGCAAGTAAAATATATATTTTCCTATAAAAAAATTACTTCCAAATAAAGGAGAGGCTCAAGGATGCTATGAGAGTGGAGATGGGAAACTTTCCTATCAGGTATCTTGGCTTCCCACTGGCTGGTGGTAACTTACAAATTAAAGACTTTGCTGAATGCATTGATAGATAAGAAGAAATGGTTACCAGATGGCCTACACAAAAGACTTTAATGGCGGGAAGAGTAACTCTTACAAAGGCTACAATAGAAGGTCTTCTTATCTTTTGGGTATAACAAGGAGATATACCTGGATCGGTCCTTGATAGAATGGAGATGAAGATGGCTAATTTCATATGGGGAATCACATACCACCCAATGAGATACTCTCAGCCAGCGCTTCCTATAGATGAAGGTGGACTGATTTTACAGACTCTATGGGATATTGCCAAGTGGGGGACTCTTAGAAGTATCATCCTATACCAGGAAGGCCGGTCAACTTGGGCAAGATGGATGAGAGAAAGATACCCAAGGGGATTAGATTTTAAGCCTAATACCAGGGAAGGCTACTCATGCACCATTAATGTCATGAGATAGACATGGTCAGAAGTAAGACACCTATTCGAGCCTTATAAAGTAGGAGGATGGAAGCTGAAAGATATGAATACTAATCTATGGGAGGTGACAAGAACAAGGGCTGAAAAGGATAGACACATGGAACAAGTGAAGGATGGAACTCATGTGCTGAAATGGAGCATGTGTGTATATAAAATTCTACACAATGTTTTAGCCACACTAGATAAAATCCATGGATGGAATGAAGAAACTGAAAGATCTAGAGGGGGAGGTGAATAGAGCTTTTTGGAAATTTAAAATTAATTGAAACAATCAAACCACTCAACCAAAGAAGGAGGGGGAAACAAAGAAGGAACTTGGATGTAGAGTGATTCCTACCTTTAAAATCAAAGGCAGTCAGTCAACTACCCAATTGTTTCCAATTGGAATTTTGAAAGAAATTTATTTTATTACCTCGTAAGGATGTTACATAAAATACAATCACCTTCCAATTGAAGTAGCCTTCACCGTGAAGCCTCAACCCCCTTGGAGCAACCTTCTTGAAGTAACCACGAGAAATCCTTGGAGCAACCTTCACCACCTTGGGCCACCACCTTGAGATAGCCTTCACCTAGAAGTATCTCCAACCTCCTTTGAAGTATCCTTCTTGAAGTAATCTCAAGCACAACTTGGAGAAGCCTTCACTTTGTTGAAGTAGCACCAAACAACCTCCTTTAAACAACTTCCAACCCTAGTAGTCAAGGAGAACAAAATACAATATAGAAGAAAAAGATTGAAACAAAGAAAATACTTACCCAATTGAGTACAATGATTTGATCCTATATCAAGCATATAGATATCCTATCCACTTAAGATGGATGAGGTTATATGTGGTTTCTAGGATATTGTAGCTATAGGACACGAAATTGAGGCAAGCAAAATAAGATGGCAAGTGTAGCTCTTGCTTAGTTGCTCACTAGAATGCATTCTCAAGTGTAGTTGTATGCTTTAGGGATCCTAAGGCCTCTCCTATTTATAGGAATGGTTTGCAAGTACTTAGGGATATTTTGGAGGGTTTCTAGAGTGTTCTTAGTGCTTAAATAACCGTTAGGTATCCATTAATTGACTTGTAATGGCTAATTGTTTTGAGCTGAAAAGAACAATCTAGAAACTATCTCGATCACGGAACTTGTCGACCGAGATGTGTGTCGGTCGAACTTTTCTTTGATCGAGGACGGGTTTGGGAAAAAAATTGTTGCAATGGCTATATCCAACCCCCAACCACCAACCATTTGGTCTAACGATCATAGATTTTGGTTCGAAGCTTTCTCGGTCGAAGATATTGTCGACCGAAAACCTATTTTAGGGCACAAATGTATAAGTTATTGATCAGTGCTTGTGACTTCGACCGAGTTGGTTCTCGATTGAGAAAATCTTCAAAATATTGTGTCTCGGTCGAGAAGTTTGTCGACCGAGGGTGTCCCTATTTCTATTGAATCACCTTCTAAGTGTGTGTATCATGGGTGATGGTAACTCTAACTCTGGGGGAAAACCTATCTAAGGGTTATCAGTGGATGAGGAAGATCTAACACTTGATTTACATGATATCTAGGTACTTGTACATTATATACTTGTACACATTTTTACATTGAGTATAATCATTCAAATATTAAACATTTAAGCGCATTGATCTTCCATTTATGTTGATCTTCAATTTTCCTTAAACCCTAGAACACTCAAGTAACACATTAGATCCATAAGAATGAAATGTTTTTCATCATCAAAACAAAGGGTATATTAATGTCCAATTTATCCAACAATCTCCCCCTTTTTGAAGATGACAAACATTTCTAAAATATAAAACAAAAAATTTAAATGAGATGAGTTTCATACCTGATATTTACCTCAGATGAAGAACATGTTCTTGTTTTCATAAAATGTGTGCTGATTATTCCTTAAGAGATATGGAACATAGTATCTATCTCTTTAAGGAATATATCATCAAATAATGTTAAGCCAAGAGAGCATGAAACTCATTTATTTTGTTTTGTATTATTTCTCCCCATTTGTCATTTCAAAAAGATAGCGATATAATCATAAGACCCCTGAATTGATTACTCCCCCTTAATTATTTACTTCAAAAAGAATATCTAATATAGCCACAATACAATAACCAAGATTAATTTCTCAATCATTTGCAAGGTATGTTAAGGCCTCAAATGATATAAGATCCCTTTAGGTTCAATAAATGTAACTCTAACCAAATACAAGGGATTTTAATCCCTAATTGGTGTAGAGAATTCAATTAAGAGCAAGATGTGCATTATATTCAAGAATTTTTGTGAGCTCCCCCTAAATCTCATAACAAAAGTGAACTTAAAGATACTAAGGTATTTCAAATTATATACTTCTCTAAAAAATAGTTGATTAAGTAAGATTGTGAGTCAATTTTTTTATAAGCAATCTTGTTTCTTACACTATCTTAAAAATTTCTCTTATTATAAGTATTTAACATGATAAGAAACTTTATAGATTTAATATACCCGTGTTGGGTGCAAGTAAATGATTTGATTTACAAATAAGCATTTTTGTCAGGCTTATTTTTCGGTTGACCATGACTTCGACCAGGGCGCCCCTCGGTTGAACTCTTTTTTGGCCGAGAGGAAATTTTGTAGATTTGTAATTAATGCAACTTTATTCTTAGAATGAACCAATATGTAACATTTTCTTCTATATTAGTATAAATAACCAATCAACCTTATGCATATTTACATTCATTTAATGATGTTAAGTCTTAGACAATGATTAAAATTCATATCTATTTCTTCTCATTAAATCCTAATGTTATTCCATCATGCCCATATAGTTTCAATGTTTTATTTTTAGGTCTAGGAGCTGAATTTTATTCATTTTTTTAGTAGGCTCATTTGTCCAATAATTAAATCTTTTAGTATATGACTAAGTCTTGTTGTGTATATTCATCATTAAACTTTAGATTCTTTGTTTAATTATTTCAAAGTAAAGACTTTTTGTGACAAGATCAATTTTGTCTAACTTTTGCGAGTCACAAATTTCAGATTTATCACAAAAAAATAGGTAATGATTCAAAGAAATTTTCTTGTGTGAACAATCTTTTTATGCCATGACCAATTTATAATTGTAATTAATGTCCATAGTGTTAAGAAGTTTACAATTTACTTTATTAACAACTTTGATATTTTTCTATGAATCATTGTTATAACACTTATGATGTAGTTCTTTGACATATAGCACATTTAAAATTTGTACCACCGTTGCTTATACCAATAGTTTTGACTTTGAAAGTTTCTTCAATAATTTTACCCTTTCTCCAAGTGCGTGAAAGTCTTCTTTTTTCATGTGCCTTTTAGAGTAGCTTTAATAGACCATCCAAACCTACAAAGTATGGAAATTTTGGTCCCATATAGTGGTCCTTTTGGTTAGAAGCATTGTTATAAATATTTTATCATTTCAATTGTTTGAAACAATTTAATATGAAGAGTTTTGTATAGATTAGGGTCACCAAATTTAATTTCAATTGAACAATTTTGTTTTTAATAAGTAGTTCTGACATAAATATCCTCGGTCGTGAATTTATTCAATCGAAAAATGTCTCAGTCAAACAATTTGTTAACCGTGAAGATTTGCCCATAAGAGTAATTTTGACAGAACTACCTTTGGTCAAAATTTTCTTCGACCAGAAGAGATCTCGATTGAGATCTTTGTCTACCAAGATGAAGTTCCTGTGCATTTTCAGTAAACTCAACATTCTAATGTAAATGTATCATCCCTTTATTTTTAGATAACATAATTAAGCAAGCAAGATATGCAAGTTCAAGATTAATTTAATTGAGATAAGACATTACAAATTTCAAGGTGAAATTTAGATCAAATCTCAACTAATATGACTAACATTTTTTAAGTTGGGGGTTTAGAACCCAGACCAAGTCAACATCCTTTTTCTTACATGGGCAAGAGAATGAATAATGTCCAAGATGTAAACAGTAACGACAATAAATAGAATCAATTTCATTTCTCTTCTTAGCTAGATTGCCTTTACGCACATATATGACTTTAGTTTTGGGTACTTGTGTCCTTTAAGTTCTAGGTTTTTGATAGAATTTATCCTTAGGCACATAACCTAGGCCTCTTCTCCCAATTTGGCCATATGAGTCCTTTATAAATTTATCAAGAATGTCTTTGTTTTTCAAACTACAAATATCCTTTTGCAACTTAGAAGTTTCATCCATTCTCCTTTTAATGTCTAATTTTTCTTGGTCTACATTATATGATAAAGTATCTTTTTCTTCTACAATAGCATCATAATCTGAATGAGTACATAAAATATGTTGAATTTGAAGATCATTTATCTTGGCAAGCAATTCAACCTTTTCTTGACAAAGAAAGTTATTGTTAGTTTCTGAAGCAAGCAACTTAATATTGCAATCATTATAGATGATTTCAATGTAGCTTTTTCAGACATAAGATTTTCCTTCTTAAAAGTAAGATCATTCAATTTAGCATATAAGTCTTCATTAGTTTTTGTAATCCTTTTTAATTTCCTTTTACAATCAACATACTTATCATGTAATTCTTCAATACTAGCAACTAACTCTTCTTTAGATAAATCAAGAAGACTTTCCTCATTTTCTTCTTCATTGGTTGTAGCAATGAGACATTGTACCTTGTCTCCTTTAGTCATGAGTCATTCTACCACTTCTTCTCCACTCTCACTATCGTCGCTTGAGTCATCCCATACTACTTTGTAGGCTTTTTTTTCTTCTTGAGAGATGATTTCCTTCCCTTCTTGACTTTAGGACACTCATTCTTCAAGTGTCCCTTTTTGCCACATTCAAAGCACCTAGGGGAAGAGGAAGAAGAAACACTAGAAATTTTATTAGATTTAAATTTTCTATATTTCTTACCATTTACAATGAGAGCCTCCTCTTCACTATCTTATTCACTTGTATCATGGCTAGATTTAGTCGTTGCCTTGAATGCAATGTCCTTCCTTTTCACCTTTTTGTGTTCGGCCTCCAATCTTTCTTATTCTTCAAGGGTGACCTCATGAGTCTCTAGGTTGCCAATGAGCTGCTCCATCCTCAATCTAGTGAGATCGTTGGTTTCTTCAATGGACGTCACCTTTGGCTTGTACTTTAGAGGCAAAGACCTAAGAATTTTGGAGACTTGATCTTCTTCACTTATAGATTTTCCTAATGCACTTAAACCGTTAATGATAGAAGAAAATCTTGCATACATATCACTAATAGATTCATTTGGTTGCATACAAAATTGTTCAAATTTTTGTTTAAGATACTAATTTTAGTATTTTTAACTTGAGTAGTTCCTTCATGTGTTATGGAGAGTTTATGCCATATGTCATAAGCAGTATCACATGAAGAGATTCTATTAAACTCACTTACAGAAATAGAACAATATAGTATGCTTACCGCCTTAGCATTTAATTGAACTTGTTTTATCGTGTTTGGATCCCATGTTGCATATTCGGTTTGGGGAAGCTCATAGGGTGTAGACACCATCCTCCATAGATCCCAACGGATTCATTGGAAGTAGAACTCCATCCTTCTTTTCCAATAGGTGTAGTTGATCCCATCAAAGGGTGGTGGCCATCTCACATAGGTTCCTTTCAAGGTTGAGGTTGTACAGTACACCGTCCCCCATTCTTCAAGACATGTTATGGCTCCTTGAAGACCTACTCTGATACCAATTGGAAGATCTAGAGGGGGGGGTGAATAGAGCTTTTTGGAACTTTAAAATTAATTGAAACAATCAAACCACTCAACCAAACAAGGAGGGGGAAACAAGGAAGGAACTTGGATGTAAAGTGGTTCCTACCTTTGAAATCAAAGGTAGTCCGTCGACTACCCAATTGTTTCTAATTGGGATTTTGAAAGCGATTTATTTTATTACCTTGCAAAGATGTTACATAAAATACAATCACCTTCCAATCAAAGTAGCCTTCACCTTGAAGTAGCCTCAACCCCCTTAAAGCAGCCTTCTTGAAGTAACCATGAGCAATCCTTGGAGCAGCCTTCACCACCTTGAAGTAGCTCCACCACCTTGAGATAGCCTTCACCTAGAAGTAGCTCTAACCTCCTTTGAAGCAACCTTCTTGAAGTAATCTCAAGCACACCTTGAAGAAGCCTTCACTTTGTTGAAGTATCACCAAAAAACCTCCAACCCTAGGAGTAGTCACAGAGAACAAAATACAATATAGAAGAAAAAGATTGGAAGAAAGAAAAAATTTATCCAATTGAGTACAGCGCTTTGATCCTATATCAAGCGTATAGATATCCTATCCACTTAAGATGGATGATGTTATATGTGGTGTCTAGGAGATTGTAACTATAGGACACAAAATTGAGGCAAGAAAAATTAGATGGCAAGTGTATCTCTTGCTTAGTTGCTCACTAGAATGTATTCTCAAGTGTAGTTGTATGCTTTAGGTGTCCTAAGGCATCTCCTATTTATAGGAATGGTTTGCAAGTACTTAGGGACGTTCTAGAGGATTTCTAGAGTGTTCTTAGTGCTTAACTAGACGTTAGGTATCCATTAATTGACTTGCAATGGCTAATTGTTTCGAGCTGAAAAGAACAATCCATAAACTATCTCGGTCGAGGAACTTGTCAACCGAGATATCTCAGTCAAACTTTTCTTTGACCAAGGAGTGGTTTGGGAATTTTTTCTTTTTGCAACGACTATTTCCAACCCCCAACTACCAACCATTTGGTCTAACGGTCATGGATTTTGGGTCAAAGCTTTCTCAGTCGAAGAAATTACCGACTGAAAACCTATTTTAGGGAACAAATGTATAAGTTATTGATCAGTTCTTGTGACTTCACCTGAAGTGGTTCTCGGTCGAGAAAATCTTTGACCAAGTGTGTCTCGCTCAAGAAGTTTGTCGACCGAGGGTGTCCCTATTTCTATTGAATCACCTTCTAAGTGTGTGTATCATGGGTGATGGTGACTCTAACTTTGGGGGAAAACCTATCTAAGGGTTATAAGTGGATGAGGAAGATCTAACATTTGATTTACATGATATCTACGTACTTGTACATTATATATTTGTACAAGTTTTTACATTGAGTACAATCATGCAAATATTAAACATTTAAGCACATTGATCTTCCATTTGTGTTGATATTCAATTTTCCTTGAACCATGAAAATCCACAAGAATGAAGTGTTTGTCATCATCAAAACAAAGGGTATATAAATGTCTAATTTAGCCAATAGAAATGGATGCTTCTTGCTTGCTACGTAAAGAAGAGGAGGAATCCCATACTCATCTGGCTTGTGGCTGCAAATTCACAGAGGAGGTTTGGAGAATCATATGCAAAAATTTCAGGTTACAATTTCAGCTGAAAGAAGAACCCCAAAGAATGTTATCAAGCTGCGGGAAGAGTGATAGAAGGAGGATATTGTTTGCTACACTCTGCTATCATATCCGGGAGGAAAGGAATGCACGTAGACATGGTAATTCAGCCACTAACGTTGTGAGTATTGCTGTAAGAATTTGTAAATATGTTAAACGTAAGTTACACATTAGATAGAGGTGTGAGTTGTATTTCTCAGTGATGTATGGCGTTGGGCCTACATGTAACTCTTGACCCTGTACAATTGTAAGGGGAAGTCGGAATATATTTAACTAATTCCGATACATACATACATGCATACATAAATCCAATTCTATTCCTCTCTCTACAATAAAACCTTTTCAGAAGATATTGATGATAATGAAGAGGTGGACTGGAAGTTCACGATTAATAGCACTCACAACAACATCCTTACAAGAAAGACAAATGAACAAGAAGTTAAGGAGGCCCTGTGAAGCATTGCCAGCAACAAGTCCCCCGATTCAGATGGTTTTAATGCTTTCTTCTTTAAAAGAACGCGAGATATCATCAAAGACGACCTACTTGCCTATGTTGACTGGTTTTTGGAAGGAGGGAATATGGTAAGACAAGTTAATCATTCATTTCTTGTTTTGATTCCAAAAAATAAAGCTACTTCTTATCTTGCGGACTTCCGACCCATTGCTTGTTGTTCGGTCTAATACAAAATCATTGCTAAAATTCTGGCTGCCCGGCTGAAAATGGTCTTTCCCTACCTTACTTCTGTCAATCAAGGAGCCTTTATCACTGGTAGAAGTATTAGTGATTGCGCCTTATTAGCGGGAGAATTCCTTCTGGACTTCAATGTCATGAGAGGAAGCAGGAAAGCTTGTCTAAAACTGGATATCTCTAAAGCCTATGATAGTGTGAGATGGGAAAAATTATGGTGGATCATGGAACAAATGGGGTTTAATGAAAAATGTATTGGATGGATGAAACAATGTGTTGGGACTACTAGCTATTCTGTCTTGGTTAATGGTACCTACACAGGTTTCTTTCGGGGTGGCAACGGTGTACGTCAAGGCGATCCTCTTTCACCACTTCTGTTTGTGATGGTCATGGAATATTTCTCGAGGAAAATGCAAAAAGCTGAAGAATGAAAGTAAATAAAGCCATACACAGTCCACGACACAAAGGTTATGACACACTTGATCTTTGCAGATGATGTCCTGGTTTTTGTAGAAGCAAAACAGCAATGCATAGGGAATCTTAAAAATCTTCTGGAAAAGTTTGGGCAGCAAACTGGATTGTATGCCAATGCTAGTAAAACACATATCTTTCTTTCTAAAAATTGCCACCAAATGGAGGAAAGACTTGTTCATGAGATGGGCGTGGAGAGAGGCGAATTTCCCACAAAATATTTGGGTTTTCCCCTAGCCGGCGGCAATCTACAAGTAAAGGATTTTGCTGAATGCATAGACAAAGTGGAGGAAATGATCAACAGATGGCCTACACAAAGAACATCTATGGCGGGACGTAGGACTCTAATCAAAGCTGCTATTGAGGGCCTTCTTATCTTCTGGGTTCAACAAGGAGAAATTCCTATATCAATTCTTGACAGAATGGAGATGAAAATGGCTAATTTCTTATGGGGGAACGAACATCATCCTATGGAATACTCTAGATTGGCCTTTCCCAATGATGAAGGCGGGCTTGATTTGAAAACCCCGAGAGATATAGCTAGATGGGGTTCCATGAGACGGATTGTTGCTTACCAGGAAGGCTCGTCCACATGGGGAAATGGATGAGAGACAGATATCCAAGGGGACTAGACTTCTCTCCAAAAACAAGAGAAGGTTATTCAAGATCCATCAACGTCATGCGAGAGATGTGGCCGCAAATCAAGCATTTGTTTGTGGTTAATGTCAATGGGGAATGGAGGCTCAAAGACAAGAAGATAAATATATGGGAGGTGTCCCGTATAAGAGGCGCAAAGGATCCAGTGTGTGACCAATTGTGGACTGAAAGACATGTACCAAAATGGAGTATATGTGTCTATAAGTTTCTGCATAACATACTCGCTACCTTGGACAGAATTAAAGGTTGGAACTATGACATATCTACTGTATGTTTTCTGTGTGGGGAAGAGGAGGAAAACCACAACCATCTAGCGGGAGAATGTAAATTTACAAAGGAGATCTGGGAGATTATATGCAGCACTTTCAGCCTACATTTTCAGCTATGTGCGGATCCGCGGAGGATGTTAAAAAGATGTGGAACGAGCTCAAAGAAAAATCTGCTGGTGGCGGGCCTTTACTACCATATTTGGGAGGAAAGGAATGCAAGGAAACACCATGGAAAGTCTACTAGTGCAAATGTTATTGCTGTAAAAATTAGTAAATGCATTAGACGTAGACTAAATGTTGAATAGATGTGTGAGTTGTATTGCTGATTTGGGTGTATGGCATTGGGCCTACATGTACTCTTGACCCCCTAATATTTTTTAGGGGGATCGTCGGAATATATTTACCAGATTCCGATACATGCATACATGCCGACAAGGAGTGGCTCAAGTGATCAAGCATGGTGTCTCCTCACGAAGGGACCTGGGTTCGAATCTCAGCTGCCGCCTTGGTTTACCACCCTCCCAGACGTTCGACCTCCGTCACGGGCGTGGGAGAGGGGGAGAGAATGCCTCTCTTTATCCCATACAT
This sequence comes from Alisma plantago-aquatica, assembly GCA_963693085.1. Taxonomy (NCBI): domain Eukaryota; kingdom Viridiplantae; phylum Streptophyta; class Magnoliopsida; order Alismatales; family Alismataceae; genus Alisma; species Alisma plantago-aquatica. The sequence goes on from OY856414.1 coordinate 610,741,642, forward strand.
GCATACATACATACATACATACATACATACATACATACATACATACATACATACATACATACATACATATATACATACATACATACATATGCGTGAAAATGAATGGTAAAACCAAAACCAATCATATCAGTTAAATCTCAAAACACAGTAAATTGGCAGGACTCTAAAACTACTATTGGGAAATATGGCGTCTGAGATGGAAGTAGAAATAATTAAAATTTGCCATATTCCTCATAACCAACAGATCTCGTGAATAAAAATAAAATGGGAAGGAAGGTGCAACATATATACCTGGCCCCATAGCAAATTCGGTGGAAATCCTTACAGAGTGTTACTTCTTTCTCAAGTAGCACCCAGACTGTAGTCGTCCGTGGCCTCCTAGTGTAGTACCACAAATAGTGGTTGATGACTTTCTCCTAGAGTAGTGGCAACAACCTCCACTCCTCTATGTAGTCCATGCAGACCATCGAGAACTCCTCATCATTTTTCTAGAATCGACAGGAAGGAGTTGTCCCTTCGTGTTGTCAACTTGCTACAATCAACTTTTCTCTCCTTTGGGTATCTCTCCCTTTTACGGGTAAGATGCCTTCAACTTTCACTTTACCACAACTGTGAGATGAGGAGTCCTATCATACAAGTGTGTTGAGAGCCTTGGCCACCCCCCTTTATAGAGGAGTTGATGGGCCAGGGTTTCCACATACCTTGGGGATACAAACAGTCAAATCTCATGGTTTGATGGTTGTTGCGAATCAACATTCAGTGAAATGGGCACCCAATCAGACAACTGGAACATCCCATCAGTTGATTGGTTTATTTTCCTATTTGCAAACATGCTGACCTTTACTGTGATGATTAATGCACAACATTATGTCACCATCAACATTTGACCTAGTCTTGTTGGTCATCCAATTGGTCAACTAGACACTCCAATCGATCAAATGGCATACCCAGTCAGTCGACTAGACACACCAATCAACTGACTGATATCCAGTGTTATTCAAGTTGATTACCTAAACACTTTAATAACCAAGTTGAATCTTATTCATTAGACAACTCCTATTCCAAGTGCATCCTATGCGTTGTAACCCTATAGGTCCCAAATTACATTAGCGGTGAATGTCCATAACTTGATTATGACATCATAAACAATGAACGATATCTAGAAACACATCATTGCTACCAAGTATTTAGAAAGTTGGAGAACAACCCCAACCTACATCTATGATTAGTGTTATCATGATCCTATAGTTCCTTTGGCTCTGATATCCAGATTAAACACAGGGCATGTAATAATCATCCTCTTAACATTCAATCCAAGTTTTTAAGCTAGAGTAGACTCTATGATATTCATGTGAGTTCACATATCACATATTAACATTCAATCCAAGTTTTTAAGCCATACGTCTTAACAAGTGGTCACGATGTTAACTCCGACAAGAGGGAAAAATCCCATCTACATCATTAACAATCAATCCCCATGTGTCACAATGTACACGAGCACCACCTTTATGGCAACCCTTATTTTAGGTCATGTTGGATGGTGTAAACGTTTATCAAACGACATGTGATGAGTATAGTGACTTCTTGTCTAAGAACCAAAATACCCACTATCACTTTGAGAGCTAGTTTTAACTACCATTCCATGGTCTCCATGTATCACTCTCAATGTGGGTCTGTTTGGTACATTGTTTCCTGACAAGTATCTATGTATTTGGCTTGTTTTCATATATCAGGACTAATGAGATTCTGTCATCAACAAACACACATTCTAGTCTTATGTATTATTGTTGTCTATTTTTCTTTCACAATAATATTTGACTAGGGACATAACAAGAATGTATATACTCTTATCATACATATGATCTCATTGTTCAGGTCCTCAACCTATAGAATATCATTATTGAGACATATATCATGTTATACCATCATCTTATTAATTGAACAAACATATAGACAAAAATTCCTTTATTTTTAATCAAACCAGTTACATACTTTGCCATTACAATCATCATATGACTGATTTTCAGGGCACACATATTAACATTATCACCAATACTGGTTCTGAACCAAACAATACTTGTCAACTAACTCCACTATCATACTAGTTAGGTTGCTAAATCATGAAATGCAGAAGTACTCATAAAAAACAAACCCCTTATTAAAAGTGGAATATAAAAATTGGTTTTAACCAAACATCAACATGCTTCAGGATGACTAATACCCATACATAATGGTTCTAGTTTGTCCCGCAGATCCTTATATACATATTTTTTTGATGTATTCATAATAAATTACCAAGATAATAATTGTTTCATGTTTATACACATGTTAATATTCCAAATATTAATGTGTGGATAACTAGACAAGTCTCCACAAAATTAGAAAACTACATTTGAATGATATGACATTGTAGTAATCCAAAAATATGATGTAGACACTGGTTCTAATCAAACATGAAGATGCTTTAGAATGAGTAGGTATTATCCAAAATGGCTCTAGTAAGTCTTGTACATTCTTACACACATACTTTTTGAGTTATTTAAAATAAGACATCAAGGCAAGATTATTGCATGTAAGATACAAAATCCTTGTATTCCAAGTATTAATGAGTGGATAACCAAATGAGTTCCAAAAGAAGTACAAAACTACATCTACATGATATTAATTTGTAATACTCCAAAAATAGGATATATGAAAGTTGGTGCTAGCCAAATCAGGATGCTTCAAAATGATTATTACCTATCCAAATAGTTCTAGTTATTCTTGTACAACCTTATATACATACATCTTTATGTATCCAAAATATTATATCAAAGAAATGATTGTTCCATGTAAAATACAGTTGTTATTACTTAGATATATAAAAGTTGGTTCTACCCAAATAGAGATGCTTCACAATGATTATTACCTATCCAAATAGTTCTAGTTAGTCTTGTACAAACTTATATACACACTTCTTGATGTATCCAAAATATTCTATCAACGAAATGATTGTTGCATGTAAAATACAATGTTTAATACTCAAAGTATTAATGTGAAGATAACCAAATCAATCTCAAACATGCTACAAGACTCATTTACATTATATTAAATTGTATCAATCCATAAAAGTGATAAAAAGTTGGTTTAACCAAACATTGAGATGCTTTACAATGACTAGTTACTATCCAAAATTTTTCTAGTTAGTCATGCACATTGTTATATACATAGTCTTTGTTGTATGCAAAATATGACATCAAGGCAATGATCATCGCACGTGATATATAAAATGTTAGTGCTAGAAGTATTAATGTGTGGATAGACAAACCAATCCCAAAATAAGTACAAACTACATTTACATGATATTAAATTGCAGTACTCCAAAAATATAATATAAAACTTGGATTTATTCAAACATCAAGATGCTTCCAAATGACTCTTATTATAAAAAAATGGTTCTAGTTAGTCTAGTACATCCTTATAAATGTACATTTTATGTACCCAAATATAGTTTCAAAAAGTAGCGATTGCTGCATGTAAATGCAAATGTTATGACTCCAAGTATTGATGTGTGGATAACCAAACTAGTCCCAAATATAGTGGAAAACTACATCCAAATTATATTAAATTGTAGTACTCCAAAAATAGGATATAAATTTGGTTTTAATCAAACATAAATATGTGTTCGAATAACCCAATTTCATTCTCATCGGCACTTCATTCCATTCTCATGCAATTAAGCACATACACAATTCAAAAAATGAACATGCAATTCCATTCTCATCCACATGTACAAATGCAATTCTCATCATACTCATTTCTCTTCTTCATTCACACACACACATATATATATATATATATTTACACACATCATTCACATATCTACCAACAATTCACTTGCATCAAATTTAAAGTTTCAATAAGTCATTAGAATCACATGTATATAGAAACTATGACATCAATGTTTTAGAAACATGATATTTTATCCCAATAAAAAAAAGTTAACTTCCTTAATGGAAGATTGTGCCCACTTTTCTCATACCTCATCCAACTCTTCTTTTGTATTGGGCTTCATCGTCTCAACAACTACAAAGAGAATGGTATAATTCAAGTTTGATCTTATTTTTTTTTTATATTATCAAATGGGACTATTTATTTATAGTTCAAGACTATATAGATTATCTTTGCTAAATAATGAATGTCTAGCACCGATTCTTTGACAAGCAAGTCCATGTACCACATCAAATAGTGTCCATATGCCCAATTATTATCTTGTATAGGACACTATAAATTTACAACTATGCAAAATGTTAAATAAAATTAAGCATAGTTGGCATATATATATATATATGTTGAAGGTAGAAAACTACCTTAATATTCTTCCAAATTAATATTTAATTTTTTAATCTCCCTCTCCTCCAGCATGTTTGAATGTTTTAATACCCATATAAGTTGAAGTAATACACTTAATTGAATTAGTAAACAATCATGTAATGATGTAAATATTAATATATATTGACTGATAATTTTTTATACCTATGCTACAATTTCCACTTCCATTGCGTGTCCCCCACTCTTTATTTTTCTACATGAAGGATCAAGATAATACACATATAACATCTTTGAGACAATACCAACAACTCCCAATGCTTATTACTAAGTGAAAAGAAGCTTGATAAAAGAATACTCAAATTCCAAAATGAAATGTATGCATAAGTCAAAATGATAGCAAAGAGCATAAGACTTACCAAACAATGAAAGGATCTATAATCACATTCTTTCCTCTAATACCAAAATATTTAGATGCGGTAGAGAAGAAGTCACTTATAGAACTTTGTTTTCTATCTACACATCTAATTAATGATAGAACTAGAAATACCACAATGGTTTATGCAAACTATGCATTCATCATATATAAGTAGTTGCAAACATATATATGGACTAATACATTAGAAAATAATTCAACATATAATTTCACATATAGAATGAAGTAATTAGCATAAGATCTCACCAATATCCAAAGTTATCATGGTTGTATTCAACCAATCATAACTAAGTAGCTCCACAATATCTATCAAGATTATACTAGTATCATCCTCCTTCCTTGTAGCATTCTCTTGAATACAGACCATGATAGTCGATCCTTCTTCTACAGTTTCTAACCATAATGCCAACCCCTTGAACTTAGGACATAGCTAGTCAAATAAGTCCTTTGCAATACAAGCATGTAATAAAGTCTTTGGGGGAGGAGCTGGGGGAGGAACTGTAGGAGGCTTGTTAGGTATTATTGTTTACAAATATTCTCATATCATTTGTCAACTATATAAACAAATAGAAAAGAATAACAAATAAAAATGAAATGAAAATTTATCATAGAAGTGTGCTTGCTCCCACAACTCATGACTAATTACTTTCGCTCCCGCTACTAAAGTCCCTTTGTGGGAATAAGCATCACTATCCTTTTCATTGGTAGGAGCTTTATTATAACTTAGAAAGTCATTACAAAAGTACATAAACTCCCTAAAAATATAGCCCTCAATAATACTCCTTTAGTTCGATAATAGTTTCAAAATTCATCTTTTAAAACACTCATTTACTATTCAAAAGGACACATTCATGCAAGAAAACTGGACCCAATATTTTCACTTCTCTAGTCAAATGGAAAACAACATGTACCATGATATCAAGGAATGAAAGAGAAAAATACATCTCAAGATGGCACAATGGAACAACCACTTCTCGTTGCAACTTATCAAGATTCTCAAGATCAATAACTTAGCTGCATAGAGTGTTGAAGAAGAAACAACACATGTTGATTGCAAACCTTACATGCTTAGGCAGTATATATCAAATAGCCACAAACAATATTTGCTTCACTAGAGTGTGACAATCATGAGATTCAAGACTTTATCTACTTCAAATCCTTCATTGATACTAATCTATGAATATTGGAAGAGTATTTGTATGGTACCCTAACATTAAGCAATCACTCGCAAAAATATATTTTCAGCAAGAATACACTTTTAAAATAAACCTCTAATGTACAATACATACAAATTTCCTGCCATGTTTTTTTTTTGATAACGAGGAACCCCTCCTAGGATCGGCCACTATTGGACCCCACCCAGCCAAGGGTAAACCCCAAAACCAACTGCGTACTTGGGGGCACCACGATGCACTCAGTAACATGGGGCCTTTATTGCACTCCGAGGGGTTCCTGCCATGTTAGTCATATTGAATCATTGTTCTCCCAATATATAGGGCATTCTTTGGATCCTTTTCATATGTATCCAGATAAATTCCCATATGTTGTAGTCATTAATAGTGCAAAACAAAATATCATGCAAATGAAATGTCTATTTACACAAAACATAAAATTTCATCAACACCTTCTCTCTTGAGTTTCTTTGAGTGTTCAATCAAAGGATCAAGAAAAACATCGATATCATTATCAGATTGTTTGGGACCCGATATAAACAAGGACAATATGACATACTTATTTTTCATACATAATCAAGGAGGAAGATTGTATATAACAATCATAAAAGGCCAAGTGCTATATTGGCTACTTAATGTTCGATATGGGCTCATCTGGTTAGTTAAAAGCCCAACTCTCAAATTCCTAAATTCTTCACCAAATTTATGGCACAATAAATCAATTTTCTTCCATTGTGGGGAATCACACACATGTCATATGATCCCATTGTTGTTTATGTTTACCTCTACATGTCAAGATAAATTCTATTCATCTATTTTATCTGAAAACAAGCATTGAAACCATTTCACCAGGAGGTTTGGTTTTGGCCTTGCCCAAACTTGTTATTTTGTACCTTGTCGCCCCACATTTTGGACAATCTTTCAAATTGATACAGTCCTTCTAAAATAACACACAATCATTTGGGAATGCCTGTGTCTTCTTAGCCTCCATTTCCATTGGGAACACCATTTTCTTTGTTTTGTTTGTTGAGACTGGAAGCTCTTTTCCTTCAAGATAAATTTCTTTCAACAAAGACAACAAAGACGTGAAGCTTTTTTAACTCCATCTATTGTTAGACTTTAGAGTATACAATCTCATCATAATGATAAACTTTATAAACTTGGTACAACGTAAGTATAAGGGTCTCTGAACATCATGCATAATGTTTCTATATGGGAAGGTGGATCAGTAAGATTTCCCCCACAACTGTCTAGCATCACATCAACCATGTATATTGGAGTTGGCTCATTTACATCAACATTGTCAACAATTTCTTCATCAACACAACCATTTCTATTGACACTATAGATCACGTAGTAGGAAGCTCTCCATGCCTATACCATTATGTATAGCCCTGTACAGTAGCATTGGATATGACATGACTTTTGATTTTGTCAATAGTGTCAAATTTCAAGTTGTTAGTACAATTCCTACATAAAGAATAGATCCTATCTCCTGATCATTTTTTTGTTTTTCTTTATAAATCTTATAACTGAAAAAGATTGGTAATAAGCTTTGGAGTGCAAAGATTTGGAATGGACATTCATGATCGATCCATTCTATGATGACATGGTAAATGAGTATTGAATCAGGTGTTAGATACATCAATTTTATAAATTAGGGAGAGATTAGGGATTAGAATTAGGGTTTAGAGATTATCATTTAGGGTTTAGTGATAAACATGTACCACCTATCCCATTGTCGAACACTTAATCTCACTAGTAAGTGTATATGTGCATTCGATTTTCAAGAATATTTTGGCAACATTTCCCCACAATTCTCAAAGTACACCAATGTATTTGGGTGAATGCCCACCTACATATGTACATAGAGAACACACAAGGAAGTGCTGGTGAAACATCTTGAAAACTAAATACATATTTTAAACTTACATCTAAGTGAATTAGGTGTTCAAGAATAATCCCAAATTAGGGGCTATCTATGATTTACTCCTACTGAGTAAATCTTGGATGGGTTTCTAGGCTAACAAGAAATATGTCTAAATTAGAACTTATGATTTAGAATTTAGGTAAATATAACAAATTTCAGTCTAATTCAAGCTAATTTAGGTAATTAATATCAATGCAAAGCAATTTTTTTATCTTAGTAAGATTATGTAACGAACTAGAACCTAGAATCCTACCCTATTCCATGATTAGAAGATTCATGAGACTGATTTCTTAGATTTGACCAAACAAGGATAAAAACTAAAAGACATTTACATAATAACTTAATTATGTGCCAAAATGTAAAAATATTGTGAAATATGTTTTATTTACATGATGGTTAAATAAGTGGAATAATATGCTTAATACATGTATTAGTTTGACAATCAGAATATTCATGTACAATCACCTAAGTTAAAGTAAAATTAATGGCCTAGATATGTTAACAAGTAAAATATGGAATTTCATGCATAATAATAATGTTTAATCTTGTTGTAACAACGTGAAATTAATAGGACTCAATTAAGTGAGTTTTGATGATAAATGTATATTATTATAATAAGTATAATGCTAATAAGACAAAATTCCGAATGGTACACTAACTCATAAAAGAATATCTCAAACTCAAATATAATGATAAAAACATGTTCCTTGGGTCCCATTAGATTGGGTGCCAAGTTTCATATTATTTGAACAATAATAATTATCCTAATTTTTATTTAGAGAAGAAAACAGGAGAAAAATACAAAAATGTTAAATAAATTAATAAATGTCAAAAGTGGAAATAAACCCAAAATTCAAAATCTACATACCAAAATTAGACTATGTGTGAATTTTCACATTAATTGGACAAACTTATCTATTTTAGTAGTTTTGGAGAGAGAAAATTCCTAATGGTACACTAACTCATAAAAGAATATCTCAAACTCAAATATAATGATAAAAACATGTTCCTTGGGTCCCATTAGATTGGGTGCCAAGTTTCATATTATTTGAACAATAATAATTATCCTAATTTTTATTTAGAGAAGAAAACAGGAGAAAAATACAAAAATGTTAAATAAATTAATAAATGTCAAAAGTGGAAATAAACCCAAAATTCAAAATCTACATACCAAAATTAGACTATGTGTGAATTTTCACATTAATTGGACAAACTTATCTATTTTAGTAGTTTCAGAGAGAGAATGTGTATAAAGCCAAAAATACTAAATAATATAGTATATTATCCCAATATGGAAAATTAGTTGTAAAATAATATTCCACATGTTTAGATTTACTTGTAAGCCAAGTTTCATATCTTCTGAGTATTCCTAGATGCTTAAAATTCCCTAAGGAAAGAATATATGGGATATGATATGAACATATTAAACAAAATACAAAATATATTCAAAAGTAAAAACTAATGCCCAAATTAGAATCCACATGTCTTAATTAGTCTAGGGATCAAATTTCATATTCATTGGATAATGTTTGCATCCTCAATTTGATTGGGAAAGAAAAACAAATTGAAAATATATCACTTTAGTCGAATCTGATTGGGAAATGAAATAAATGTCGCACATGACACATTTGATGCACGGAACTCTCCCATCCATTGGATGTAGATGATATGACCAAAATATTGTATCCAACCTCATACTAATAAGGTAGGTAGCCGAGTAGATACCATCAGATTAAAATCAAGAATTCTCCCTCATTACTCGATCTTTTCTTGATTTTTTTCTCTGGTGAATTTGTGCTTTGAATCCGTACCTTTTGACGCCTTTCTCGCATCCTATTCTAGAGTATTTAGGAAACACCAAATTTGTTACAACCCCAAGTTTCGGGTTCTTTTGGGTGGAAATGCAATTTCCCAAAATAAAGGTATGATTACGTAAATTGAATGTTTGAATAGATTCCGTTGATAAATAGCCTTGTGTGGTTGATTTCATGGGCCTTGTTGGCTATTGGGCCCATTGACAAGAAAAAGGAAATAAAAAGGAAAAGGAATCAATTAGTAAAAGAATAACTAAGATAATGAGAAAAGAAAATTGTAGAAGCATCTAGAAGGCAAAGAATTATCCTTCAAGGAGGGATTTCGTATCTTTGGGATTTCTTGGGTTCCAAGGAGTCCAAGTTGCAAAGATAATAGGAGAAGAAAGAGATAAAATCAAATAAAGCATTATTAAGAAGGAAAGTTGAGATAATGATGAAAATATAAGAAATATGTGGAAATATGGATAATGGAATCGTTATAAATGAGATTTCGACTCCACTATAATGGTAAAAGGAATCAAAATAAAGAAAATAAAAGATTAAGAGAGAGAAAATATGCTTAAAATATGCCTTATTAAGAGATAACTTGCATATGAAGAAAAGTCTCTCATACTTTTGATTTTGAGTCCCAAACTTGGCACACAAGTAGTTTAAGTCATTATGGACTTTCCCCTAAAATTTGAGATTAAAAGAATAAACGGTTTGGGAGATATGAATTTTGTAAGTTTCCTTAAAGTGAGAGGATCGATATTAAATGTCACGTTTCTAATTCGAATTGGATTATATCTTAAGTTGGGGTGCGTGATAGGAACTGCTAGATCAAAATCGAACAATTTCCCTTTTATCTTCTACCTTGCGACAAGTCAGGTTACCAATGTGAACAAGATCGAGATACTTAATCGATCGATCCTATCCCTCTCCCCTCCACTCACCGATCTTTTACCCCAGAGCTGAGATCGGGAGAGGGAGGCGAGTTTGGCAAGCCATAGGACTTCCATTGTCATGCTGTATACAGAAAGTACCTAAAACCCAGTTCGTTTGGGATACATATGGTTGACAAGGCAACTATCTGAACCACCTCCCATACCTATATAAGGATTCCCCTAGGAGCCCCGTTTGTAGAGAAACAGGAAGCATCTTTTGATTTTGCGAGATCTACTACAGACTCTCCCAACCCGTCGTGTCCTTCTCCCCGCGGCCACAAGCTCTTATCGGAAATTTGGGGTGACACTTACAAATTCCTTGGGACTGGAGACCCGAGGCGAGCTCACGGAGGGAACCAGATCTTTGGGAAGGATGGTGGAGGCCCTGACTACTCCCCCCGGGAAGGCTACTGTTGCCCTGTTGCAGGCCGGGAGCGAACTGTGGAGGTGCCGCCTCCCGCCACCGCGAGCCTCATGCAGGTACTCTTTAGGTGCGGCCAGAGCAGGCAGAGGCAGGGCTAAAGAGACCAGGGTCGATGATAGCATATACAGGATAGTCAACGCTGTGGTCAACCTATCCATGGCTGCTTCATGAGGGAGCGAAGGACCGAAGGTGGGAGATGAGAACCAGGGAGATTACGCCTCTACCCTCGGGTGGTAAACATGAGAAGAGGGACAGAGTGGTCTTTTTCCCCCAAATAGAAGGTAATTATTTCATAATATCATAACTAATGCTAGGATGATCGGATTAAAGTGAACTTTATATGGAAATTGATCAGGAAATTATGTAGAAGCCATTAAAAATAGATTCAGGTCCTGGAATTTCTTGAAATTCGAAAAGTATGCAAAGTCATCATCTTTAACGATTTCATCAATGCAAAACCTTAAAGCTTAATGATAAATGAATCAAATGATGATTTCTGAATACTTAGAGTTGTAAATGAACTTCTTGTTAATAAAAGAGTAGTTAGGTCGAAAAGTGTGGTCTTTATGTTTATTTGGCTTGATTCTTGGTCCCATGTGTATGAAAGTACTTTAATGGATCTAAAAGCTTTAATATTGGTAAAAATCAAAGAAAATCATAAGAAGATTGTATGAGGAAATTAGGGTTTTCTCTCAGTTTTACTATTTTTAGGGTTTTGGTAGTCATAATGATAAAAGTGTAGAAAAGCCCTAACGAAACCCTAAAAAGGATTAGAAAACCCTAGGAAGCAATTTCAAGTCGAATAGATAGAATCTTGATAAAGTGTGTAGTAAATAGAGTACATGTGATTTTCAGGATTCTTGATTGTTGGTTGAACTACTTACTTGGATTGCTTTCTTGGTTGGAATTGCTACTAGCTTGTTGAATCTGCAGAGCAGGTATGTGGTTATTTATGAATAATCAATTTATTTTCACGGTGTTTCTTGAATGTTTATCGATTGGATGCAACCTAAACTGTTGGATGTTTAATTCTGTAATCCTATAAAGGCTCTATGATTATCACAATTAAGTATATATTATCACAATTCTATTAGGCACTGATCTGGCTTAGTAGAACCTTGTCTTCCCTACAGATATGGTCTGTCTAGATACTTCCTTAAATTCCTCAAAGCATTTGAGGATGGTTTTCATCTATGAAGTCCTGGCATGTGCAAAGATGATTAGGTCATCGACAAAGTAGACATGGTCTACAGGCGACCCTTTGGATGTTAGCTTTATAGGTTTCCAACTCTTGTCCCTAACCTTTTCTTTGATCTTCTGGATGAGGCGTTCAATAAACAATACAAACATGTATGGTGATAACGGGTCACCCTGCCTGAGGCCGCGTGTAGTCTTGAAGGCATCCCCTCTTTTGTCCTTGCCACACGATATTAGTGTTCCCCCTTTCAACGAGTTAATAATGTATTGCCGAATGTTGTTTGGCAAGACAACCTTTCGGATCGTATCCTCCACGAAATCCCATCTCATTTAGTCATAAGCTTTCGATAAGTCGATCTTTATTGCCATAGTTTGTGCCCCTTTCTTCCTTCTCATGTTGTAAATGAGTTCTTGCACGAGGGCTATGTTGTCAGTTATGCACCTTCCCAGCACAAAGCTGCTTTGTACATTGGATATCCACTTCGGCATGTGATGTTTGAGCCTATCTAAAATCACTTTCGAGCACAACTTGAGTACTGTGTTATTGAGAGTTATTGGCCGCAGTTGCTTACACTTCTCCGGGTGTATATGCCTTTTGGGATGAGAACAATCGTAGATTCGCATGCTTCATAAGGAATGGGGTTTCCCTCGATAGCTTAGTGATAAATTGCATCACAGAGTGTTTTACCACCTCCCAGTTCTTCTGCAGAAATGGAATTGATACGCCATCAGGACCGGTGGCTTTATAGGGGTTCATGTCTTTCAGTATCTCCCAAACTTCGTGTGTAGTGGGCCGTGCACCGATAGCGTACATTTGGTCAGGTGTAATCCTCTCGAAGTTACTAGGCCAAGAGTTCATTGTGGAAGTTGCTTTCTCCGTGAGGCATGGCCGGGGCCAGAAGTTACTTGAAATGGCCCATGACCATGTTTCTTAGTATGGATTCGTCGGTCACCCACTGTCCAGTAGTATCTTTTAAAGTCACTATAGTAAATAGCCTTCTCCTTTGATTGACATAAGCATGGAAGAACTTAGAGTTGGAGTCCCCATTTTTGAGCCAATTGATATATGCCTTGTCTCTTAAGTCCTCTTCTTCCTTCTTTAGGATCTGATCCAGTTGTAGTTACATCTCTATACAGAGGTCACCGGTGATGGGATCATAATTATCTGTCAGCTGCGTTTGTAATAAATCTATATTGCGCATAAGCCTGCGCTTATGGTATTGCTGCCTTCTGGATTCCTCAGCATCCCAGCATTTGAGTTTCTTCTCGACCCTTTTCAGTGCTTCTAGACAAGGTACATTTGGTTTCCATGCATCAGTGATGATTTTATTGAACTCCTCTTGTCTTCCAGGATGCCTTTATTTGAAATTTGCGGATTTTCTGTCCTGGTCTGGTAGAGCGAACTGGTATGGGACAGTGGTCCGACCATAACCTAGGAAGGTGCTCAACAATTGTGTTGGGGTATTTTCGCATGAATTCCATGTTAGCAGTAGCCCTATCTAGCCTTTCGTACAATTGACATGCTTGAATGTATACTGGATACCTGAATATCCGAGGTCAGTGAGACCTGCATTCATCAGTGTGCTGCAGAACAACTGTGCTTCATTATAATCATAGTAAGAACCTCTGCTTTTCTCCGCTGGGTCCAGTGTGGTGCTGAAATCGCCCACGACGAGCCCTGGTTCGGTAAATTAATTTCCTCCCCATGTATTCAATATGTTTCCAGAGGAGCTTACGGACAGATACATGTGGGTTTGCATATACCACCGTTAGTATGCTGCATTTGTTCAGTCTGCATGTGATGAATTGCCGATGGCGGTTTAAAACCTCCATGGCACATTCCGCTACTTTCCAACACAGTCAGATTCCCCCAAAAAAGCCGCATGCATCAACGCGGTGTGACTTATCAAATCCCAGTTTTTTATAGTATGTAAGGCGTTGCTTCCACTTATTCTTGGTTCCAGGATCGCCATGATCTTTAGTCTTTTAGATTTGATAATCTCTGTCAGTGTTCTTCGCGTATAATCGTTTCCTATCCCTCGCACATTCCAGCAGAGGACATCAACCATTGGCATATATGGTGGTAGAGTATGGTCTGCCGTCGCCGTCAGTTCTCCACAGGCGCCGTATATATGTTCCTCAGATCTTCCGGCTTCAGTTATCTGCTCTAGTAACAACTGCGGGCTTTTCCTCTTTTGCGCGTATGATGATTTTGTCCCAGACTTCTTCATCTTTGCACTGCTTCCTTTAATGGCTCTGCTGGTGTTTGATTTGTTCGGTCGTTCTGTGTCACTGAATTTTCTCCTGCCTCGTCCACCGGATGTCTCAGTAAGTGTGGTTTCGTTGTCAGTATGTGCTTCTCCTTGACAATTGTTTCTTCTGCAATGGCTACTGGTATGCCATCTCGTACCTCATCGACATCCAGCTCTACTACCGTGTGATTCGACTCATCTTCTTTTGAGGTTCTGTATTGTTTCTGGTTGTTGTCATGATTAGCTGTTGTCTTTCTCTTTGCTTTCCAGACTTTAGTTGGTCTTGTGGTACCCGAATGATCTGCTGTGCCTTGTTGGTCAATTATTCCTTCTGTTTCTTCCCTGTTTCCTCCGAGTTCAAGAGAGCGAACTGATTCTGTTGGTTCTTGTTCTTGACGTGGTGATCATTTCTGTCTGGTGGTTTCCCTTGTTGTTGGTGCTTATTCCTTCGATGTCTGCCTTTCTGTTGTTGCCAGCTGCTATCCTGTTCTCCGTGGTGTTGATCAGTGGTGGATTGTGGATATGTTTCGCTTTGGTGTTGTTTTTGTGCATTTGTCTCCGTTTGCCTAAGGTTGCATTTGCTTTCCAGATGGCCCATGAGACTGCAGGTGTTGCAGGTATTAGGCACAACTTCATACTCTACTTCATATTCCACTCCGTTGATGAGTATTACTGGTATTAATGGCTTTGTGGTATCTACTTCCACAGCTAATCGTTCGAACTTACTCCTGGTTCTTGCAATGGTGTGGTTGTCTACCTTGATTAGTCTGCCCAGGGCTAAGCCCA
This sequence comes from Alisma plantago-aquatica, assembly GCA_963693085.1. Taxonomy (NCBI): domain Eukaryota; kingdom Viridiplantae; phylum Streptophyta; class Magnoliopsida; order Alismatales; family Alismataceae; genus Alisma; species Alisma plantago-aquatica. The sequence continues at coordinate 610,756,884 of OY856414.1, forward strand.
TGTACAGATGTACTCAAACATTGTGGGTACGTAGCGATGCAGAGGTAGATTTAGTATGCGGACCGAGTGACTAAGAATTTTGGTAGCTCCTCCGATGGTTTGAATGTGGGGAACCATTCCCAGACCGCCAAGCAGCAACCGAATATTTTCCATGGGCCACCGGTTAAGGCCATGTCAAAATCTCTTCTGTAGGACATATGCAAAGTGCATCATGTCCAGTTCGTAGATGTTGAATCTCCCTGTTATTCCCATAGACCTAGTCCCTGTTATTCCCATAGACCTAGTTTGGCTGACAACTTCTCAAATACTGGTATTCCGGTAGATGACGTCAGTATCATTAAGGTACAGCAAGGGGTGAGCAGTACGCGGCTTGCACATTTTGTGATCTGTCCGTGAGGAAGAATAACAAAACCAGGGGGGAAATGAGGCGGAAACCGGAAAGGTTGCTGGTATTCTCAGTACCTTCGATATCGGCGTGACTGGAGAAGCACGTCCTCGCTGTTACAAGAATTCCGGAGCAGCGATTATAAATACCACGTATAAACTATCTGTTACCATATTAAATACCTGGATTTAAGAAATCAGCGGCCAAACTAGGCCATAGTTCCTTGATACAATCCCTCATCGTCACATAGCCTATATTGCCGCCGACCAGCTTAATTTATCACTACTGCATATCGCCAAGGTTGTATCAAGGCTTTCTCGGCTTCAACTTCAATTCTATTGCCGGTATGCCATTGCTTTGACTGAATTAAACGCCTTCATCTGCTAAGCTTGTTTCAAATAGTTTCTCCAGGAAGTATTGTTTGCTATTTCGATTGTCTTCACTGGTGGCTTCTGTTTTTTGCGAACGACTGTCATTAGCGTGATCCCCCAATCTCGGGAATTCAGTATTCCATGCGTTATGTTCCTCGCCTGTTGCGGCTTGTGATCCATCCTTGTTGTTTTCCTCCGCAGTTGTCGCCCCTCCTCGCATCCCACTCCATTGAAACGTGATCCCTATCTCAGGTACCGTGAGTTTAGCACTTCCTCCTGCTTGTTTCTTCGGTTCCAGTGGATTACTCCTCCTGCCTGATCGCCGGCGCAGCTTATGCCTTTACCTCTGGCGTCGCCGCCGCCAAACCCTAGTCCCCCTCTCCCCCCGCTCATCGTGCCTTGATGAAATATTGGACAAAAAATTTTGCAATTTATTCATCTCATCGCCTGAGTTTGAACCTTAGACCTCTAGGTTATACAACATCAATTTTACCAACTCTGATGCCACATCTTTGGTAGGGAAAACCTAAATGTATTGAAACATTACAAGAATGGCTGGATTTAATACAATTGATCTTGTCCGTCAGTGCCTTGGAAGTTGGTACTACTGAGTTCTCTTTGCAGCAGAAATCGTTTTCCTTTTTGATCTGGAACTTGCACGTCGGTGGTATCAACATTGCTGGTGAAATATGTGTGAAAATATATTCGATGAAGCACAAATGACAAAGAAAACAACCAAATTATATATCTAAATAGTGACAATTTGTACATACATCACACCCCTAAGCTTGAATATTGATCGTATTCGAGCAACACTACTCTTGGATTTGTTTGAAAAAAGTCAACAAGAAGACAAGTACCTATGAAGTACTTTTCCTAACCGTCCTCCACCAATTGGTCCCAAACCTGTCCTTGCCAACCACTGAACAAGTAACTACTCTAAAGCGATCAATAATGTTCATAATAGATGTCCACCATAAGATCAATGAAAAACACTATCAATATAAAGTAGTTAATATCATGGCCAGTAGGACACACACTTGATGCACCATGTGATCTCCCTATCTACATTGCTCTGATCTACCTAAATAAACTACTTGGAAGCAGATCCCCAAATAAACATGGATGAGGGGATTAATTATGATGGTGGCCTACCTTGCAGAGTAATGAGTGAAAAAATGGGTGGCTATGAAAATAAAACTCATGAGAATTATCCAAATTATTTATGCAAGAAGCTAAAGTATGATTCACCTATATGATGTATAAAATGTGAATGTACGACTTCTAATGGCTATTTTTTTATTTTGGTGAAATGATGCATGCAATGGATGTCTCATCCTAATGATGAGTATAGGTGGAAAGATGTTTACAAAAAAAAATCCACAATCCCCTTCTTTGTTTCTTAGAGAGAGTATGTCATTGAATTTAAAAATACTTTTCCTCATTTTCTCCTCTTTTTTATCCTTTTCAGTAACTCTTTTTCTGCCCTTTTATTTTAGCAAGATAAACAGTTCATGCTTTTCCCTTTTTACCTTTTTTTATTTGGAGGAGTAAGGAGATACAACTTTTTTTTACACTCTCACATGAGAGAAGATCATAGAAGATAACAAATATGTAACACCTTATGAAATATGCAATGCGAATGTAATATATGCAATTTTGTTATGCAAACTACAAATGCTCAAAAGATGATATGGAATCTTTTATTTTTTTTTCTAATGCACAAGAAGATGAAGTATCTATATGCTTCCTATCATGTAATGTAATGCAAATGAGAGGAAAATAACTTGGATTAAACTTGATCATCATATGGTGGTGAATGAAGATGAATGGAAGGTGGATGAGATCACATGACTAAAAGACAGTGTCTTTCCCAACCATGATATGTCCCTCTCCTATCAACTTGTGTAACAGGGTAACCTTAGAGTTTATTTCTAGAATTCACATTAAAGATCATGTTACTATTTGGTTGGTTTGGACTCAAACATCATCGTCATAACACAAGTCATATGGTTGAGTTATATTTTTCATTCATTCAGTATGTCTTCAAGCTGACTAATCCAAACAATTCCTCTAGTTATATACTCTTAAACATAGCAAATTTAGCTTAAAGAGCAAAACATAAAAACACATTTAGGTTTTTTTTAACATTTTTAGAATGTATACTACATACTCAACCAACAACTAATCCTAACTAAAATTGTATATTTTGTCCACAATTACACTAGATAGAAGTGGACCCTAAAAACAAAGATGGAAGATCTATATTTTTTTAAAAGATGCAAATATATGATAAAAAGTAAAGATGTAAGAGATAAAGATAGAAACACCGATCCATTCCTCCCCCAAAGCTTGAATATGACATTGTCCCCAATGTTAAAAGCAAAGGAAGACCAATGGAATAGTTGTACCGATATTTGAGATGAGATCTAGGGCAAAAGAAGGGTGGGTGGGATCCACATGAAAGTATGCCCTCCAATAAGAACTCGAGCTCGGTGAAGTGTCTAATATCATCTATGAGCTCATGTTTGAGAAGTGTAGGTGATAGCATGAAGAAACACCTTCTCAAACTCTCCTTCCTATAGTCTACAAATTGATAAAGCAACCTGTGTCGGTGCCATCAACTATGAAGTAGGTGGTACTGACTCAGTACGTTCCTGCACATTGAATACACATATCAAGGTACCCTTTTTACTTACACTAAAACTAGATATCATCAATCTAAAAATAGGAATGTAAAAATATAATTGGAAGTTTAATCAAATAAACCTAATTGGTGGGTTGCCTCCCACAAGTGTCCTTGTTTAACGTCCTAGGCTGGACACATGTTAATCAACAATAATCAGGTGGTCATGGATGATGGTGAAGCTCTCTCCGCCTTTTCCTTCTAAACATCTGGTTCCTTGCAACAATGATAGAAAACAAATAATAGTCAGAAGACCAGCATGTATGGTTGACATTCAATTTCAAAAGTGAATTACTATTGTAATGATCATGGACATGAATCACAACCAAGTCTTGACATGGGAGCACATGCAGAAATAGGTAGCCATGAGGTGAAAGGTATAATGATGATTGCTCCTCAATTTTTGTGACCATCCCCAATGGATCACTCCTATCTACACATAATGGAGGGATTACATCAAAGGTGAATTTATGTGCCTCCTCTTATAATAATTCAATTCCCCTACATTCATTAATATCCTCACACAAATTTTCAAAATTATCATCTGGATATATATCCCATATAGGGTCCTCCATAAGGAAATGAAGAGATGGATCTTGTGGTGAAGGAATTATGTGATGGGTAATGGGAAATTCCTTCATCTTTTCACTCTCAGTATCGTCTTCTTCACTCTCTTCCTCCTCTATAAAATCACTATCAAATAAAGCACCTTCTGGATCCTCCTCTCCTTTACTCATATCCCAAACACATGTATCAAAATTGTCTTCCACCTTACTTGCATCATTCTCCTCATGTTCCTCATCAGATCCCCAATCATATCCAAGATCAATCGAAGGAGTCAAGGGTGTGGGTGTGGGATCAATGGAAGGAGATGGTAGAGGTGATTCTAAAAATTCTTCCAATATGTTCTCCTCACTCTCTAATTCTTTATTCTCAAACTCAACTTCTTCTATTTTCTCTACTCTACCCCAACCTCCAATAGAAATAGGACTTCGACAATTTAAAACAGATTGAACCATAATCCTAATATGCTCACGATGAATTTCCTTGAAGGTTTTCCCATGATGTGATGAAGGTAGACTTAGACATCTATAACCTACATGTGCATTTCCACACTCAGGACAAATAGGAGGCACATACTTTTTTAATTTTATTTTTTTTTTAAAGGAAAGAAGACCAACTACAAAGAAATATCTAGATGAATATGAACGATTCCTAAATTAACATTGCCATTTTATGTAATGAAAAAATGGAAGGAAAAAAATGAAAATAAGTACAATGGCCTAGAGTGGCCGCTCTCAGTACTCGTAGTGCTGGTGATGCTGATTCCCCAACAATGATGCCAAAAACTTGACACACAAAGAACGTACGTGTAAAATACAAGTGAACATGTCATGTAATATAGACCAAAAGAGGCTCGAGTTGTCGAACTCAGGGAATCATAAACCAGAGAATACTACTTATTGAAACTGAATCAACTAGACCTAGAAAAAGAGTTGATTGGTTGTTTAATTAAGTAAGAACAAAAAGTAAATACAACTAATGTTTTTGCGACCAAGAATGGATGAATTCCTTAGGAATTTTGGTTTCACCATGGTGTATATTATATTTAACATAATTTATTAATATTTATTTCTACTAACCCTCGACTAAGAGCCCGTAGCAAGAATTACCCACTCTCACGACATAATTCACAATCTTATCAAGTACCAATCCAACTCTCGTATTGATTGTGTTATTAGTTAGGTGTTTTATCAAAAACTTTGGGTAATCTCTTCACATTCGTAAGTCACCTTTCTTAAAGTGCGATATCAAATATGTATTTATATGAAGTTCCAACCATTAATTCCCTTTTTCAAACCAATTAAAGGTCTAATTAACTACCTATGGTGATCAAGCATGGATAGTTCTTAACAATCTCATAGAAATAAGTCCAGAAATCAGAAAGAAGCATATATACCAATTCATAATGTCAAATACAGTGCAACACCAAGCTACTCCTAGGTCCTAAGGAATATGTTTTTAGCAAAAAATAGATGACATGGTATCACTGTAAATCAAAAAGATGTAAAATACAAGTTTCGAGATACACTAATTGAAGAGAAGGCTAAAAATGGATATGGAGAAGATGGAGAGGATTTTCCGTCATTTCCGCCACCAAAATGCCAGGTAGGGTTCCTTTACTTTTCTCCCTCCTTTAGGCATTCGTTTCATCACCATGCGATAGATCTCAACAATCTCTTTCTAATGGTGCCTTTCCAACCATTATATATGTTTAGATTAAGAGAAAACCTAAATGTATTGAAACATAACAATAATAGCTAGATTTAATACAAATAATCTTGACCGTCAGTGCGTGTGTCGGTACTACTGACTTGGAAGTCAGTACTACCAAGTTCTTTGCACTAGAAATCCTTTTCCTTTTCGATCTGGAACAATTATATTTTTTGTACTTTGAATCCATAACGGTACTACCGAGTTGCATGCCAGTGGTACTGATAGGGGTGTAAACGGTGCGGGTACGGTGTGGGTCTGGCCATACCCATACCCATACCCATCTAATTTAGCGGGTCCGGTTCCTGTTCTAGACCCGCATAATACAAAACCTGGACTCGCACCATACCCGTACCCGCAATAATAGCGGGTATGTGGGTAAGCGGTTGTATAAAACATCATATTGTTTATGTAAGAGAAATGACTATGTTATATATATATATAACACAACAAGATATTGTTATCATATATTACATTAACATGTAATAGTTATATTAGACAATGCTATATTCTATATAATAAAATTAATTGAGTAATTGTTTACATATTTGTAGTCACGATCATAACATTTAATATATGTAGAAAGTAATGTAGATTAGTAGACATTTTGATTTAATTTTACATATGATGTTCGTTATTGTAACTAGAATAGTTAATTCTTAGTTATATGACTAGTCTCAACCTTAGAGTAGGTGATAACACCCAAATTAGCGCATATTTTCTATGCATTTTATCTATAGTTTTGTGCCACTTTAGCCTTAATATGCACTCTTTTGTTCATGTTTTATGTTTTCTACCTCTCCATTAGATAATGTAGTGAAAATAGCCAATAATGTAGCTAATTAGCCTGTTTTAGACTTGCAGGCACCGAAACTAGCCAATTTTGGGACTCTCAAGTACCGAACCAGAAAAAACAAGAATTCCAGTAGCTGCATGGTCCGACCGATACGGTTGCCGCCCGATACGGTTGTCGCCCGATACGGACCGCCGCCCGATACGGTTGCCGACCGATACGGCCCGCCGCCCGATACGGTTGCCGCCCGATACGGTTGCCGCCTGATACGGTTGCTGCCCGATACGGCCCGCCGCCCGATACGGCCTGCCCGATATGGCCGGCCCGATACAGCTGCCTGACACTCCCCCTGCCCGACACAGTCTCCGGGCGACAGTCATATTGGCCCACCTGATGCCTTAAGATCGAAGCCACGGATGAAGGACACGTGGACCAATAAAAGCTACAATTCCCATCAACTCGCTGCCTATAAATAGCAGCTGCCAACCTACAGAGTGAAGGAAGAGCCGGAGGGAGGACCCTGCAAAAGCTAGTGCCTAGACGAAGGAGCTAGTGTGTCGAGTTCCCCAAGAGTCTACTGCCCGATACGGTCCGACGCCCGATACGGTCTTGCCCAATACGATCTGATGCCCGATACGGTCCGACGCCCGATACGGTCTTGCCCGATACGGTCCGACGCCCGATACGGCCCGACGCCCGATACAGTCCGACGCCCGATACGGCCTAGAGAGAGAGTGAGCCGAGGAGTCCAGAGGGACGAAGAGAAGACCCAAGGGCCGAGATCCAACATGCACAGAGGCCAAGGAGCGAGAGCCACCTCTCCTCTACGGGCTATATCTCTTCCCTCTTCTCTTTCATTCTACTGCATTCCTTTGTTTCTTGTACAAACGATGTTTATCCATCTTTGTTCGGTGCCAGCTATGCTTGTCTATGGCTAGTTAGCTCCTTCTTGGCTATTTAGCCCGATCTGGGCATGTTTATATACTTTTGACTTAAGCAAGTAGATTCATATCAGATCTAGTATGTTGCATGTTCTATTTTCTCTTTCCAAGTTATGATACTAGTTTGGTTGATCTCTTACTCGCTTGAACTTCTATTTCTACCTGTATCGAGAGATCCGTTGTAGGAATAGCTAAGAGACGATAGTTTGGATCTGAACTCGAGAGGAGGACGATCCAAGGTATTCTGTTCGTAACATCCTGGAATATCCTAAGACCTGAGAGGGAACTTAGTATATTCCGAGATGTTGATATGTCATTCCTTGAGAGAGGGTCGATGACATATCGTTGATGGTTTTAGTCACGCATCGCGAGAGCGAGTGGGATGACCCCACAGGACAGACGCCACCGTGCATACTAGATGCTTGCTTGGGTGTTCGAGGGTTGTCTACACCTGAGAACGAGTGCATAGACTGCCCCGTTTGTGGTTACATAGCCAAGAACTCTCTTTCTCTATTTAGTAGACTCACTAGCTCTGTTTTGTTTTGTTTTGTTTTCTATGTTTTGTTTTATATCGTGACAACCCGCTATACTAGTTCTAGCATTTGCTTTTATCGACTATCGTTTTGGCTTATCTGACTATAGAACAAAAATATGTGGCATCCTAAACGTCACCACGTCCCTGTGTTCGACCCCGTATATCTACTTCGACCCCGTAATAAAAGTTTCGGGGGCCTAGAAGGTTTCGGGTTATAAATTTAAAGCTTGATTCCTTCCTTCGTCCCGTGTTCATTTCCGGACGCATGAAAAAGGTCGATCGACTTTTGGCGCCGTTGCCGGGGACGTGGTTTTCCACATTTACACGCCTAGTAGATTTTTGTTCTGTCACTATAAGTCTGTATATACATGCATAGTTTTCCTCTTGCTTTACACATACTTGTTCATATATACTAAATCACTTTTCTTTTTTCTCATACCTTTTTCAGCCATGGACCTTGCTTCCACAAGACAAGTCATCTTGTCCACCTGTCCTCCTGAGTTTTTTTTGTAGTTCTGACTTCTGGAAAACAATTGAAGGATGTGCTCTGCAACTATTCGAGTTATACCCACCTCCACTGTCATCATATGTTGAAATTCGAATAAAGGAGACTGCCAGTCAACCATCGACTCCTGTGCTATCATGGGATCAAGAACTGATTAAGGCAGTGGAATTAGCTGGAGAAAGTGTCAAGGCACTCACCTCCCTAGTTCCTCATCTCCAAGAAAACATCGATCCGCTCCAGCAACTATTAGACAAGCAGGAGCATCATCTCAAAGTAGCCACCGAGGATGCAAACCGCAGTAGTAGTATACTTCAAACTGTTGAACAAGGATTCATCCTAAATCATCAGATTGATACAGCGGGTTCCCCTTATATGTGCATGGCAGAATCGACAGATCTCGAAAGCATTGCTGCTCAAGTACAACAACTTCATGATAAAGATGTTGAACAAGGCAAGAGGCTCCAAGAGCTCATCGATCTGGTTACAATTCAGTTACAACTGCCATCACAAGACAATAAAGACGTTAGTCATCAAGACCATTCCATTGGGTCTGAAGTGAAGTATGCACCATCATCCTATTCAGACCATCAACTGGATTCACCAGGATTTTTCTGTGAAGACCAACCCACTTGGGGAAGCCCTTCATTCTATCTAGATGACCCAGCTGATGAACCAATGGAAGAAAGGAGTCATAGACATGAATGGGTCTATGATGACGATGATGAAGACTCGAAAAGCCAATCGACCTCACAACCAGAAGGTTGGTTTGAGGAACCAGAGTCAGATATTGAACCAGACGAGAGTGACATTTCTCATATTGAGACCTGTCATTTTGCTTTGAGAAGTACGCCAACCATGGTTTGGAACAATTTGTTCGATGATGACGATGACGACATCTGCTCGACATGGAGCAGTGAGTATAGTAACGAAGACGAGTTGGAGCAGCACGAGCCATCATTTGCCACCATACCTTTACAAGGCTTGGTGGACGTCAAGGGGGCAGGATGGATGGTTCACTACAACATGGCTGCTGAGCATGAAGACACCCCTGACTCCATGCAAACTGATAAGCTTGGGGTGGTAGAACCACAAATAGATTCTTCAGGGGGTACTTTTTGCTTAGAAGATGATTGGATGACTCAGACGGTACATGAAGATTTATCTGAGCATCCAACCTCAAGTGCAGAGATGGAGAGAGAAGATATGAGTCCTCAGGATGACATCCAACCTCTCTCATCTATCTCATCCTGTGTCGACATCCCAGGACCTTCATTTTCAGAATCATATAATGAAAGGTACCCTGAGGATGGTATGCCGAAGAATTCATCCCAGTGCAGTTCAAGCCACTTCCAGCACAAAGATGACTTCACCGAGTCGCCAGATTTCACTTCGCTTCTTCGGACTCGGGAGGGACCACATCTCCGCCTATTCTACTCATATTATGTGGCGGAATCCGTCGGCAAGACACATGTGACACTGGTCCCAAAACTTAGGATTTGGGATCCCAGTGTCGGTATCGTGGGGCAGCCACCCCCTTTTTTCTCTTACCCACCCTCCCACCCTTTTATTACAATAAATTTTGCTTTTCATGTTAGTTAGTTTCTTTCTTCTAACTATTTTATTTCCTTGCATCCATGCATCATCTGTAGAACTTCAATAACTGTCGTTAAAATCATGCATTCCTGCCTCACTATTTCAAGTTTGAGTCTTGCTCGAGGACGAGCAAAATTTTAAGCTTGGGGTGGTAGGCTTCGCCCTTCTTTTCTCTTCACCCTTCTTGCATGCATACCTATTTCCTGCATTTAGTCTTAAATTTTCAAAATTTTCAGCTTTTTAGCTTTGCAAATTATGGCCATGTGGTGAGACTCTAATAGACAAATGCTTGACTTTATGCCTAATTGCACAGTTTTCATCTTAAAAATTGATTGACCTCTTGCTTGACTTGCTCTTTGACTCTTTCCTTGAGTTTGGTAATAAATCTAAGGTTATGTCCCTTTTTCATAGCTTAAAGCTGAATTCCCTTGATATGTGTCGTGAATGGAAAATCCATGGTAAAGGACCGTTGGAATGAGCTAAAACACGATCAAAGAACCTAGCTATGGATTCACAAGTTTGCCTCTATTCTAAGGATTCTTGAATCATAATTTCTATCTTTTCACACAGGTATCAAGTGGATCATGATGAGTTTTGAACCATGATCAAGGTGAAGTGCTTTTCCTTGATGGACTACATGCCTTCTCACATTAGATTGAGTCAAAAAGATGAAAAATATAAAAATGTGCAAAAGAGGCTTGGTCGCCCACAAAATCCCAAAATATTTATATAGTTCTCACCCAAGCCTACAAATAGAATGCAGATGATAAAAGCCTGAGTGTGAACAATAAATGAGCGATGTTTTCTCTTTTAGAAGATTTGAGGATGGTGCCCATCCGGTGTATGACTGCGCTCATGAACGCGGATATGTCGTGCCTGGTAGTACCACTCTAAAAGCTCATTAGAGAGTCACTAGGAACCCCCTAGGTGACCTATGAGATCATCTTAGTAGCAGGGTTGGTTCGAGCGCAGTACGAGGAGTTTGTCTCACTGCTCTGGGCCAATTGGCTTGGACTGCAGGGACTGTTGCTCGTTACATGGACCAACCTGACGCAGATCGGGATTCTCAGAAGTCATTAGAGTCTTTTTGCTTTGTTTCTTAGGACATGAATAAGTGAGAGGCGTGGTATTCCTGATTGGTTTGCATGGATTCATGGTGATGGCTCATTGCTCATCACCCGCGTGATCACCTGTGCGACAACTCTTTCATGTTTAAATAATTATGGTTCAAACCCTCATGAGTACCGACAGGCTATAGTGAATTTGCTTAATGTTGCCTGGAAACTCTTTGATCTTGCTTTGGCAGGATTGTGCCTGACAGGTGGGGGTTTGTTCTGAAACGGCATGGATAAGGAGAATTGATGTTTTAAACTATTTTTCTTAACCTTAGCATTTATTGCCAAGCTTAATTTGGATGTTATCTTTTTGTTCTTTGAGCCCAGTCTTGCTTGAGGACAAGCAAGTTTTAAGCTTGGGGTAGTTGCTAACACCCAAATTAGCGCATATTTTCTATGCATTTTATCTATAGTTTTGTGCCACTTTAGCCTTAATATGCACTCTTTTGTTCATGTTTTATGTTTTCTGCCTCTACATTAGATAATGTAGCGAAAATAGCCAATAATGTAGCTAATTAGCCTGTTTTAGACTTGCAGGCACCGAAACTAGACAATTTTGGGACTCTCAAGTACCGAACCAGAAAAGACAAGAATTCTAGCAGCTGCATGGTCCGACCGATACGGTTGTCCCCCGATACGGTTGCCGCCCGATACGGTTGCTGCCCGATACGACCCGCCGCCTGATACGGTTGCCGACCGATACGGCCCGCCGCCCGATACGGTTGCTGCCCGATACAGCCCGCCGCCCGATACGGCCTGCCCGATATGGCCGGCCCGATACAGCTGCCTGACACTCCCCCTGCCCGACACAGTCTCCGGGCGACAATCATATTGGCCCACCTGATGCCTTAAGATCGAAGCCACGGATGAAGGACACGTGGACCAATAAAAGGTACAACTCCCATCAACTCGCTGCTTATAAATAGCAGCTGCCAACCTACAGAGCGAAGGAAGAGCCGGAGGGAGGACCCTGCAAAAGCTAGTGCCTAGACCAAGGAGCTAGTGTGTCGAGTTGCCCAAGAGTCTACTGCCCGATACGGTCCGATGCCCGATACGGTCTTGCCCGATACGGTCTGACGCCCGATACGGTCCGACTCCCGATACGGTCTTGCCCGATACGGTCCGATGCCTGATACGACCTAGAGAGAGTGAGCCGAGGAGTCCAGAGGGACGAAGAGAAGGCCCAATGGCCGAGATCCGACCTGCACAGAGGCCAAGGAGCGAGAGCCACTTCTCCTGTACGGGCTATATCTCTTCCCTCTTCTCTTTCACTCTACTGCATTCCTTTGTTTCTTGTACAAACGATGTTTATCCATCTTTGTTCGGTGCCAGCTATGCTTGTCTATGGCTAGTTAACTCCTTCTTGGCTATTTAGCCCGATCTGGGCATGTTTATATACTTTTGCCTTAAGCAAGTAGATTCATATCAGATCTAGTATGTTGCATGTTCTATTTTCTCTTTCCAAGTTATGATTGCTAGTTTGGTTGATCTCTTACTCGCTTGAACTGCTGTTTCTACCTGCATCGAGAGATCCGTTGTAGGAATAGCAAAGAGATGATAGTTTGGATCTGAACCCGAGAGGAGGACGATCCAAGGTATTATGTTCCTAACATCCCGGAATATCCTAAGACCTGAGAGGGAACTTAGTATATCCCGAGATGTTGATATGTCATTCCTTGAGAGAGGGTCGATGACATATCGTTGATGGTTTTAGTCACGCATCGCGAGAGAGAGTGGGATGACCCCACAGGACAGACGCCACCGTGCATACTAGATGCTTGCTTGGGTGTTCGAGGGTTGTCTACGCCCGAGAACGAGTGCATAGACTGTCCCGTTTGTGGTTACATAGCCAAGAACTCTCTTTCTCTATTTAGTAGACTCAAGAGCTATATTTTGTTTTGTTTTGTTTTCTTTGTTTTATTTTATATCGTGACAACCCGCTAGACTAGTTCTAGCATTTGCTTTTATCGACTATCGTTTTGAGGTGGGCCTTATTGCTCCAAGAGTTCGACCATGAAATTATCGACAAGAAGGGCGCAGATAATGTGGTCGCCGACCACCTATCAAGGATCGTGGCTGAGAGACGGGGAGGGCCACCTATCAACGATGACTATGCCGACGAGGCCCTCATGTTGGCCGAAGCTCCAGAAGAAAGTCTACCCTGGTTTGCAGACATCTGCAATTATCTTGCTTGTGGAGAACTACCTCCTGACATCACATACAACCAAAGAAAGAAGCTATTCTCGGATGCCAAAAATTACTACCGGGATGATCCCCTTCTGTTCAGAAGATGTGCTGACAACTTATACAGGAGGTGCATCCCAGAAGAAGAAACCGCGGACATCCTGAAGCAATTCCACGCCTCCCCCTACGGTGGTCACCTGGGTAGCGAGAGAACAGCTGCGAAGGTACTACATGCATGATTCTATTGGCCCTCCTTATTTAAAGATGCTGCACAATTTGTAAAAACGTGCAAGGAGTGCCAGTTTACAGGAAACATAGGACGGAGGAATGAAATGCCAATGGCAAGCTGGATCGAAGTAGAAATATTTGACGTGTGGGGGATCGACTACATTGGACCGTTTCCTCCATCCCGGGGATATCAGTACATACTCATGGCAGTGGATTATGTATCGAAATGGGTGGAAGCGGTAGCCACCCAAACCTGCGACGCCAAGTCGATTATCAAGCTCTTCGAGAAAACCATCTTTCCTCGTTTCGGTGTCCCGTGCACGGTTATAAGCGACGGAGGCTCACACTTCGGAGAAAGGCAGTTTGAAGCACTCCTGCGCAAGTACGGAGTGAAGCACAAGATTGCTACACCCTACCACCCATAGACGTCAGGGCAGGTAGAGGTTTCCAACAGGAAAATCAAGTAGATCTTGGAGAAAACTGTCAGCCAAAGAAGGAAAGACTGGTCCATGAAGCTTGACGAAGCACTTTGGGCCTACCAAACTGCTTACAAAATGCCCATTGGAACCACCCCCTACCGGCTTATCTACTGGAAGTCCTGCCATCTGCCTTTAGAATTGGAACACAAAGCCCTTTGGGCAATCAAGTTCCTAAACATGGACCTCGGAAAAGCAGGAGAAAAGAGGTTTTTGTAGCTTCAAGAGCTCGAAGAGCTGAGGATGAACGCCTATGAAAATGCAAAAATCTACAAGTAGAGGACAAAATTGTGGCATGATGCCCACCTGAGGAGAAAAGATGTAAGCGAGGGGGATAAAGTCTTGTTATACAAGTCCTCTGTTTGTCTCTTCCCTGGGAAGTTACAAACGAGATGGTCAGGACCGTTCACGGTGTCAAAGATATACCCATCAGGAATGATGGAGCTCTACAACAAGGACGATCCAACCAAAGTCTTTCAAGTAAATGGGCACATGGTGAAAAGATTCTATGAGGATGAAGCTTTTGTCAGGAGAGCAGAGATCGACCTACAAGATACGGGTGGCTGACCAAGATGATCTTACACCGGTCGAGCTGGCGACGCAAACTCCAGTGCTCATCGGGAGGCAACCTGATTATTTCTTTCTTTCCTAGGATAGGATTCCTTCTTATTCCTTGTTAAACAAACATTATGGACTGTAATAAGGCCCTAGTCAGTGCATGCGCCACATGCGCTGACTCTGTTTTATGGGCCACCGCTATAATAATTTCTGAGGTGGAGGGCTTAACCCTAAACCAATGATGTTTTTCCTTCATCTAGCATCGGTTTTTCGGCCGCCTATTTTAATCGCGTCGGGCAGCGGCTCAGCTGGCGTGCATAACCGCCTCTATCGGGCTTTGGTCTCTCGGGCACCGCAACGGCCGTGACGGTTGGCGTTCCTGGACAACGTGCACCCTATCGTGCATGCAAATAGCTGCCCTTAATGGACCGATGCGATCGTCGTCTCGGGGACTGCCTGACTCGTCGGCCGGCATGCAGCCCTGATCTGCCCGTTTTACCCCCAGTTGTGTTTGCTATATATACGGTGGAGGGACCTTCGTGTCGGGCACAACACCTTCTCTTTTCAGCCACTTGTAACACATGCAGTAGCCTACTTTTGCTCGCGTGTCGGCCTTCTTGCCTTCACCCTTGTATCGGGCGATGGCTCCAATGAGCAAAGGTATAGCCCGACGTGCTTATCGCCCGACACGCTTATCGCTCGGCAAGCTATCCCCCGACAGGCTTATCGCCCGACACGAGTTTTTCCTATCGCGCACTGCCTATCGGGATTACGAGCCTTGTTGAATCTTGTATCGCCCGACGCAGTTGTGCACGACATAACGAACGATGGTGTTTTCCCAATACGCCATATCGGGCGACACGTTTTTCTTTTGTGACGCCGTATCAGGCAGTTGCTCTTTGGCGACCTTATCGCCCGATATACCCGTATCGGGAGGTATGTTGTGCCGTACAGCCCTCCTCGTATCACCCAATCTTGTATCGACTTATGCTTTCTTTTGACAGACGATACTCGGATTTTGAAATAAGTCTAGTATTATCGAGCTTCTTTAACTTTTTCTATCTGACGATTTAAATGGTTAATAAACTTGATAACAGGCAGTATGGAGGCCGCAGCTGAAGCAACAACTGTCGGTCAGAAACGTCAGCACCCCGAAGAGGGGCACTTCCTTGTCATAGTCTGTCTTCTGTAGTAGTCTGGGACCAACTACAGAGACAGCACGAATACAACACCGGTGGCTGCCGGGACAGCACAAGAGCTCTCTATCTACCATAGACCCATTTCTTTGGAGGAGCTCCTGCGCATGTTTTCCGGCTGAGATGGGAAAGAAAATGGAAGAAAAGGAGGCTGCAGCAAAGAAGCATATTGCAGCTTCTCCTAGGCACAAGCGAACCCGCTAAATAACCTTCACTGGGCTAACATGAACTCACCCTCTTCTTCACTACTCTGGGTCAGAGTGTGGAATAAGTTTGGGGGGGTACCCATGTACCAGTGAAGGAGGTATAAAAATTATCTTGTGCCATTTTGTTCTTCTATATCACATGCTGTACTCGAATAAAAAAAATTGCTTATTTTGTTCCCTTACATATGTACAAAGCTGTTATATTAGTAAAACCTGATGCAACTGCTTGCAAAGTTTGTTTTCTGTATGCTTAATGTGATGCAAGTTTTGTTATATCTTTCTGATAATGCTGCTTAGAACAAACAGAAGATTACGTTTTTCCATGTCAAAAATTTCGAAAATACAATAATCTCGCAGACAGCTAAGAGACGAGTATGGAGAAGGAAAAAGCTGCGCAAACAGCAAGAATCTCTTTATTTTCCCCTACCCAACAAAAATTCCAAAAAGAGAGAGAAACCTTATGAGAGTGAATAAAAGCATGAGATTTGTACCCAATAAAAGAAAAAGAAAAAAAATATATACACACACTTGTTTTCCAAAAGTACCCATCTTTAGGCATCGTAGATCCGGGGCAGTGGTACGTAGGATGTAAAATCACTACTCTAAAGCCAACTGGCTTGGACTGCAGGGACCACTTGCCCGTTAACGGACCCTTGCCTGGATGGACTGATGGGGAACAAGAAGAAAACCAAAAAAGCCTTAAGCCTACCCTTTACACAACTTTCTGCCCCAAAAATAAAGCTGTTTGGTGTGTAAGCTAACTTCGAAATCATACAACAAAGTCTCGCCGAAGCTGTAGAGAGGAATTTTACCTAAACAATAAGGCAGGTAACACAAAATCTTTTGTTCATTTTGAGACAGCATTATCTCTAAAGGCATTGCAATTCTTGTTTTACCTATTGGCCTGAAAGCATACTACGCAAGAAGCATCGCTAAATAAAGTTTAAATATTG
Organism: Alisma plantago-aquatica; assembly: GCA_963693085.1. Classification (NCBI taxonomy): domain Eukaryota; kingdom Viridiplantae; phylum Streptophyta; class Magnoliopsida; order Alismatales; family Alismataceae; genus Alisma; species Alisma plantago-aquatica. The sequence continues at coordinate 610,773,883 of OY856414.1, forward strand.
ATTGAGGACAATCAAAATGCTAAGTTTGGGGGAGTTGATAACACCAAATTTTGTGATGTTTTTGGCCTTTATTCTGTTATCAAAACTGCCCTTTTCTGCTATTTTCCTCTCTTTTATATGCATTTTCGCTATAATTGGCCAAGCAAGGCTCTCAATCCAATATTTCCATCTTTTGCAGAGTCTTCCTCCTATTTTGGCCCATTTAGCACCAAGAAGGCCGTACTAGCCCGCAAATAAGTCCAAGTCTGTTTCGGCCCCCTAACGCCCAATACGCCAGCTGACCAGCAGGGTAGCGCGATACGACGACGCGCGACGCAAGGACGCCGCGCGAGAAGGTACCGATGGACGACACGCCTCTTTACCCGACAGGGAGCCGAGCACGCCGCGACTACTCCATGTGTGCCACGCGATATCGGCCACCCACCGGCATGCGCCTATCGCCACGACGCCTCTCGCCATGACGCCCGACAGCCGACATCCTTGTGTCGGGCGATACCCGCGTCAGTCGACCACCAACTGAACGACGGAAAGGAGGACACGTGGCGCTTCGAGCACCATATCTTCTCCCGACCAGCTGCCTATAAATAGCAGCTACAGGGAGCCGAAAAGATGGTTCGGACAGGCTTGGTCACTTCAGGTTTCGGACAGTCGAGTGATCTTCAGAGGAGACTGCGAGAGCAGGCGTATCGTGCTCTAGTGTTCGTACCATGAGACACTAGGTGAGCTCTTCCTCATCCCGAGAGGGAGGGGACTGGTTCACCTAGGACTGTACCGGGCGACACTGGGAGCCGATATCGGCCGATGTAGATACGCGACACGAGTGCCCGACACCAGTGCCCGGCAGTAGGATACGCAGCTCCATGCCCGACACGATATCGAACCCGATACGCTCCGCCCGTCATGCGTGCCACCCGACTTGAGCATATCGGCCAGGTCCTTGAGCGATGCAGTCGCCCGTCGCAGTGTGCCTCTTGAGAGAGCGTGCCACCCGACACGGCTATATCGGGCTAGGCCCCTGTCCGATATCGGGCGGGATGGTTACTGTCGCATGTCGTCCTTCTACATCAAGAAGGCGACACATATCTTCAATTCTGTTATTTAATTCCTTTACTTATGCATTGTAATTAAGACCTTTAATACTTATAGAAATGGAAATGCTTAATTACTTGCTATTCTAAGCCTGGTGCTATATGTCGGATGATTGCTATGCTCGATATCCGAACTCTAGCTTGCACGTTTTCGATCGTGTTTCGCTTAGCTACCGAATCACATTTTCCCGTCGCAACAACTTCGAGAGTTGTGTTGTGGCTCTAGTGTTTGGTCCGATTCTGGAGTACGAGAGTGCCTGGAACGGAGTTGTTTGAGTAACATGCCACTCTAACTTTGAGCCCAGCACACCCGAGAGGGGTGCCGAGGCTTGGTTAGAGGTACCCTCTGAGAGGAGGGGTGTAGGGTGTTACTGGTGCCGCTTGCCTTGCCGAAGTGTTATCCTTTGTACCTCGCTCTAAACCTGGTTTTATCTTTCTATTTCTGTTGCATGAAAACCCCTAAAAACTGCTAAATGACTAAAACCTTAAATCTTTCTAGTAACTCCACTTGGAGATAGTTTCCTTGTTTTGTTTGTGACATCTTTATGCTTCCCTCCTGGGGAATTTATCATCTCTTTATACCTGCCGGAGTGTAGCGTGTCGATTCTGGGTTCTCAACACTACCCCCTTGTCCCTGTGTTCGACCCCGTATATCTACTTCGACCCCGTAAACAAAGTTACGGGGGCCTAGAAGGATTCAGGTTTATAAATGTAAAAGCTCGACTACCTCAAATCCGCCTCCAATTTTAGGACGCGTGATTTAGGCCGGTCAGTAGGATATAATCTCAATAATTATATTAATTAGACTAGTAAAGTATGATATATATAACATATTATTTTAGTAGTTACTTATGTATAGCGGGTACACGGGTCTAGCGGGTCTGGGTCCAAGCATACCCATTATTGGACCTTCTTATATGTGGGTCCAAGGGTATACAGGTCCAAGGGTATGTGGGTATAAAAAATTAGACCCGTGACATGTTTTTAAGGGTCCGGATTTGCGGGTTCGCGGGTCTACCCGTACCCATTTACAGCCCTAGGTACCGACATTGCTCCAGTAAATAATAAGTATCTGTAATAAAGTAAGTAATGAATTAAATCAAATTATTATTATAATAAGTAAAATATATAAAATATATGAAAAATACATGCATAAATATAAGAATTGATGCACACTATTTCATACTAATTTGGTGAAATATGAGTGTATTTGATTGTGCACAAATAACAAAGAAAACAACCAAATTATATATCTAAATAGTGACAATTTGTGCACACATCATCAATACAACTCATCATAAGCAAGCTCCTATGCATGTTTGGGCATGGAAATGATAGTATTGAGAAATTCATCATCCAAGTAAATATTTAGAAAATCAACATCCTAGACACTACCTTCAATCGCTAGGCTCGATACTGTGAGGTCCTTCAATTCCTTTGGAACTTGTACCTGGTCATTTAGGATCAGTGCTATCCCTCTTCTTAGCTAGCAATCATACAAAGGTTAGGTGTGCATCCCATGACTGACTAACACTGTCAACCTATCCTTCACATGTTGGTATTGAGCTTTGATGCTCCTACAAGTGACCAACCCATTAACCTCGTTATCGTCCACTATCTTGTACTTAGCTTCTAGAAGTGGTAAACATTCTTCCAAGTCAAAAAATTGCATGTAATATTCATCAATATGGCCTCATTAAGATCTCTCATAGCTTTGACTCCAAGACTTCATTCACAATGGGTGCTAGTAACTTCTCCCATGCAACCAAGTGAAAACCACTTTACTCAAAATTTCCTTTTGAAATACAACTTCGAGTAATTTGATTCAAATTATTGCAAATATATAGGTAATTTAGACGGATGCAACATGTGTGAGGTTGTAGTAATGAGAAATGACTTTGCCAAAGTAATTAAATCAACTAATGATAAGTCCCTATTATCCCAATTGTTAACTTTCCCCAAAAATATGTTGACAAGAGACAAGTACCTCTCCTTTGAATTCCTCTTATGGATAATTGGAATTCCCAAATGTCTGCCAAGGTCTTCCACGTGGGTCATTTTAAGATTCTGATAGATGGCTCTGCAAGTAGACACCATATTACATTTAGAAAAATATACTAAAGGTTTCTCCTACACTACTTCCTGCCAGATGCAATCCCAAACTTGTGAAGGAATTTGAGTATGCACAAAGCTTGAGAAATAGTAGATTCACTAAAGAGAACAAGATCGTCCACAAAACATAAATGAGAGTACTTTATTTTCTTGTTATTGGAGGATGTTGATCTCCATCTAAGGTGGTTCAATTAGCATTGAATTGCTTGGTAGAAATGCTCTATATAATAACACAATTTAAGGGGAAAGGGGATCACCATGTCTGACACCCCTAGAAGGCCGAATAGGATTAAGTTGGTCACTATTCCAATCAACAATAGACTCTCCTAAAGTAACAATATGCATAATAATATTGATGATACGTGGGAGAAGGTAGGTTCTTTTAAGAGAGTCGAAGATGAAGTTCCATCCAAGCTTGTCATGGGCCTTTAATATATCAGATTTGATTTCCATCATCATGGTTTTGAACTTCTCCACATAATGAACGATCTCATTCATTGGTATGTCATCATCATTCATGCTTCTTCCATGTATAAAACTCATTTGAGTAGGTCAAAACCACTCCTAGAGGGAGGGATTTATCTTGTTAACAAGAATCTAAGATATAGCATGCACACATACATTATTTATAGAAATGGGCCTAAGGAGACTACAACTGATAGGGTTTTGGGTCTTAGGAATAAGAATGATCATTGATTTTGTGGATGTGAGTTCAAAATAAAGGCATTTGAACAACATCTACACAAATGATATGAGATATTCCTTGATGGGCTTCCAATTGGTTTGGAGAAACCCTACATCAATGTCGTTGGGGTCCAGAACCCTAAAGAGGTGGCATTGTAAATAAAATTACCCTAATTTCTTCTTCATCTGGTCTACTAGCAAGATTAATGCATTAATATCCTCACTCCTCCATCCGGTAGGCTCGTCTCCGAGATAGTCGGTTGGCATCGTTAGAATGTCTTTCTTCTTCTTCATAACAAGAAAGTAAACTATCCTACTATTACATGATTATAGAGAAACCTCAAGTTACATTCGAGGGGAGCAAGGATAGGAAAGAATTAACTTTACATTTACAAGATAAGATAGAGGCTCGGTATGTAGACCGAGATAAAATAAGACTAACCAACCACACAACCATGCATAGATAATAGTGGTTATTCGAACGAAAATAACCAATTTATGTTGCCAAACATGTGTCATTACACACCAAATCACTATACGAGAAATCCTAAATTCTAAACTTTTTAATGGTAATTAACTCAACGCAAGCAACACAAAATTCAGTATGGAAAGCTATCAGTCTGAAAGAATGAAATTATTAAGAAATGATCCAAACCAATTGTGATACACAAAAAATAAACTTTAATTGAAAGTGAGTTTGACTAGAAAGGAAATGCTAATTTCATAAATAAACTAGTTGATCAAATGATAAAATATGTTGGGGGTCTGGGGGATCACCACTAAAAACCATGTTTTTACTTATCTGATTCAACTCCTAAGTTTTAGCAATTTACATTAGGATCATGTGGACTTCTGTCCTTTCAGATCTCAATAAGAGACATCCTTCTCGCAAACTCAAGATCATGATGTTTTGAGGATACTTTCCTTATTTCAAACAAGTTTCTATCCAAGTATCATAAAGGAACATGTGATTTCCATTCTGACATTCAAACTCATGGGTCAGATGATCACACTACCATAGGATATAACAAGCAAGATAAACCATGTCTAAAGATGCTAATCTAAATTAGAGATCTCATCAGGAGATTATGGTTTCACTCTTATGGGGATCCAAAGTCTCATCACCCCACATAAACATATCTAAACAACCAGAAGACATGTGCGGGATTAAATGGATAAAAATTTAACAATTATGATTAGGGGATTATGGGTTCATTCTTGTGGGGATCTAAGGTCTCATCACCCCACAAGAGTATATATATTTTACCAAAGATCAAGGAGAAATGTTTGGAAAACATTCATTCACTAAATATTGGAGTCAAATAAAATTAAGTAAAGAACGTGCTATGGGGTTACTCCCCATGCCCCAGTAAGGAAAATACTTAGACATAATAGAAATGAAAGCAAGGAATAGGCCTAGAGGGGTTCTAGATGATAGAATATGAGATATATGAGATGCCCTTTGTCTTTGGAGTCTGACCTCCTTTTATAGAAGAAAGGAGGGGAAAAAATCCTAGAAATGTATTGGTAGTAACTATTGATTCACTAGATCCGACATGCGGGTCAATCGACTGGGACTCCAGTCGATCAAATGGTGTCAATGCATGCATTGATAATTGAAACCCTAAATTGGCTGCTAGAAGCAGTCGAGTTTGGGGTTTGGGTAGATTAACTAGGGATCCTTTCGATGGATTTATTTAAGCATTGGCTTGGGTCTGAAGATGGATTTGACCATATTAATGGCCTTCTAGCCTCAAATTGTGAATGGATATAGATGTAAATCAATCAATTGGGCCAATTGGATGTAATGTCTACTTCAGTTCGATGAAACCCTAACTAGCTGCTAGCGACAGCTGCTGACTAAGTTTTAGTCAATGCTTTGGCTTCAAGGAAGTCCGTTCGACCGGTTTGTAGTGAGTCGATCAGTCAGTAGATCTAGTTTAGTTAAATCTTTGCTGGTGAGTTAGTCAAATGAGGATCCAGTTGATCAACTAAAATTATGGAGAGTCGAGGTCTTTTACATGTGAGTCAACCGACTGGGGCAGGGTCTGGGAGGTTGAAGATAGGAAATTGAGCCATTGTGTCTTGGGCCTCCTTGGGATTGGGTAGATCTAATCATTTCCATGCAAAAGTCAGCCAAAACTAGTAAAAACTCTAATAAATGGATAAAAATCTAAACTAGACAACTTAACTCTTAGACTAGAGAATAATAGCAAACTAATCCTAAAGAGAGATCTCAAACATGGAAACAAATTAGATAAATATACACTTATTAAATAACCCAAACTTAAAGTTTGCTCATCCTCAAGCAACATTAAATCATAAAGAATACCAAATAATACTCTCATCCAGTCCTTCTTGACTTGTATAGCTCTACTTTGAGTCCATACCATCGTATATGGTCAGGTGACCCATATTTTTTGGAATCACAAAACACAAATGTCTAATTCTTTCCTCATAATTACTCATGACATGCTTCCATTTCAAGACCCACAAAGATACATATGTCCTATCCCTTCTACCTTTGGTACTCCAACATTTTCTCACAAGTTCTTGCACAATACCAGGGTTATTTGATGGTTTGAGATTATGTAGGTTACCATGTGTAAAAAAAGAGTGAAGGGAGGTATGGAAGAAGGCAATCTCTCCTCTATTCGACTTGAGATATTTTATTTTCTTTATCAGAATTACATTGATTACATTTTTTGGTGTTCTCTTTGGCATCTTTTCTTGTGGTGCACCCCTGTCAAATTTACAAGGGGCATGTAAGAAGAAGTAGAGGGGGAAATGGCGTGCCATCCCAAACTTGGAGTTTGGCACATTGTTTTTGTGAATGGAGAGGTTAGAAGGTGGTATAAGAAATATAGAAGAGACTATGCTGCTTGTGTTTTGAATTTTTTGTGCATTGGGAGTACTTATGACATTTGTTCAATTATCTTTGTAACTTAAGAAAAATCAGGAAATTTTACAAGCTATCTACAATTTCCAAGTAGGGAGACATCATTTTTGATTCCTCTCTATCCTTTACAGCCTGTCAACATCTTTAAGGAAATATTTCTAGTTAAGGTCATAGATGACGAGATGATGTCTAGCAATGTATGTTTTATAATAAATGTCACAGGTTGATTCACTTATTCAAGGGGGTTTATTGATTACATGCATAAATGGCAGACTAGATAAAGGCCGAAACTAAGGAAGAAAAAGATTGAAAATATTAAGCTAAAGAACACGACATAATGGAAATTTCAAGAAACTTAAGATGGAGTGGGTGGAATGGTTACATACCACCCACCTCCACCCTTAAATTAAGATTTTACTTGCCCCGAGAAAAACTTAAATTTGGGATCACCAGGCGACCCTTCTAACTCAAAAGAAGTCCAACTGAAGGGGATGTTGACAAGGGCTGGGGCTTTGAACAGAGGGGTCTCATGATACACCCAATGTTGAGTGGTTGTGGAAGCTCAATGGGGAGCCTGGTTGATGATGCCTATTGCCTCACAGTCCCTCCCATAGGATCCACAAATCTTCCTTCAACAATGGAGGAAGTGTTGTCGGTGTATGTGGATTGGAAAGGATTGGATCAAGGTAAAGTTGGGAACCAGTCTGGTGGCACATGTTGTACCGGTTGTGCAAGATCAAGTGGAGGATCCGACTTGGGTTTCTTCCCATCACCTAAATCTTCATATAAGAGAAGTGGTGCTGATATGAAAGGATTAATTACACTTAAATCAACATCATAAAAATTTTTGTTTCCTAAAAGATAATGCCATCAACATTGTTGTAAATGGGTTTAGTGGGTTTCTTTGTTGATACAACATGTGTCTCAATTTCCTCCATGCAAGATGTTCCCAAGTCCAATGTAGGTTGAGGAGGAATTAAAACAAGAATATCATTCTTAAAATCAAAGAGTGGGGGCAAATGAAATTTTTCTAAAGGTGGTGTATCCCCATATAGAGCATCCATATGTGAGTTGAAAATTGGTTGCGGTGGAGTGTAAGGATCTTGATGAGAAATCCTTTCTCCAAAAACATCTACCAATTCATTGTGGGAGGGTGGTAGTTTGTTATCTTGAATGGGTTCATTGATAGGAGAATTTGTTGGAGCTATTTCCACAATAGGAGGATTTGTTGGAGCTTCATGCTCCATAGCCAAACAAGGATGACTCTCTTGTTGTGACTTTACTCAAGTAACAAGGCCTCTAGCAGAAGGGTCAAATTACCAATGTACACATCACGTAACAGCTGCAACCCCTTAGTATGTGCTATTTCTGTTGAATCAGATATAGTTCGACATGATGTTGGTACCATCATCATCGTCATCAAAAATAACCATCCTAGGTTGCTCTACCTTCCTTTTACTTGGTCCTCTAGTAAAGTAGCTAGCAAGGCTTGTCGATTTTCAAGTATTGCATGTTGGTTTGCTACTATTCTCTCTAGGGATCTAAGTCACTCCTCTAGTTGAGGTGTACATTGCTTTTAATAGTAAGGTTCATACCCCTCAAAATTTTGTTGATAATATTCACCATATCACCCATAATATTGCTGGTCATAGCCCTTTTCATTAGGATATTGATATGTCTAACATGGTTCCCCATTATAGTCTTCAGAAAATTATGGGTCATAATTTGAATCATGCCCAAAATGATAGGAAGATTCGATATTACGAGGTGCTACCGTAATTTTACGGGACACATTTGCACAGTCTAAAGATGTATGGTCATAGTAACCACACATTTGGAACTGAAAATAATATTGTGGCAACCACTCCATTTAAATTGTTTATGGAAATAAGCGCTATTTGCAAAAAAAATAACAGTACTACCAAAATGGAAACTAGATAGAAAAGGGATAGCACTATCAAAATGGATCTCAATAGGAAAAAAGACTTTAGTTTTGAAAGGAAACAAATTACAAAAAATAATCTAAGATAGATAGAAAAAACTATGTTAGAAGAAATTATTGAACAAAAACAAAATATAAAAAGAAACTAAAATTACAAAAACAAGCTAAGGAGTTAACAAACTACAAATTACAAGAATGGATAAAGATTTATACAAAACTAAAAATTACAAAGGTAAGATAATAAATTATAAAACAAGATTAAATAAAATACCAAACTAAAATTACAAACAAAATAAAAAGAAAGAAAATTGAGAAAAGCAAATAAATTTGAAAATCAACGTACCCATCCCCAACAATGGCACCAAATTTGATGTATATCATTTCACACCAAATCACTAGGGGGAAGTCCTAGATTTTAATCTTTTAATTGTAACTAATTTGATGCAAGCAATGAGAAATTCAATACAGAAAGGTATCGATCTAAAAGAACGACATTATTAAGCGTTGATCCAAACCAGTCACGATGAACATAAAGTAAAATCTGATCGAGAGTGAGTCTGACTAGAACAAAAATGAAAGATGTAGAAATAAACTAGTTGACTAAATGATAAAACATACTGGGGGTATGGGAGAGCAACACCAAAAACCATATTTTTTACTTAACCAATTCAACTCCTAAGTTTTAGTGATTTAAGTCAGGACCATGTGGATTTGTATCTTTTCAGAGCACAAGTTTCACAAGAGCCAGACTTCTCTCAACTCAAGATCATGGCATTCTTAGAATCCTTGTCTAACCGTCCAACAAGTCCCTATCTGAGGTCTCATCAAGGAACATGTGATTTCCATTTTGATGCTCAAACTCATGGGTCAGATTATCATGTCAACATATGCTAATAACAAACAAGATAAACTAGGTTGAAAGATCATAATCTAAATCAGAGATCTCATCAGGAGATTATGATTTCATTTTTGTAGGATCTGAGGTCTCAACATCCCCAATAACATAATCTAAAACACTAGAAACCATGTGCATGATCAGATGGTTAAGAAGATAATAATAGTGATTAGGGGATTATGGGTTCATTTTTGTGGGGATCCAAGCATTGCTCCACAAGAGTATATCTATTTGACCATATATTAAGGCAAAATGGTTGGAAAATATTCATTCACTAAAAATTGGAGTCAAATACAATCACGTAAAGAACATTTATGGCATTACTCCCCGTGTCCCGGTAAGGAACCTACTTAGACATATAGAAAGGAAAGCAAGGAACAAGCCTAGAGGGGGATCTAGATGATATAATATGTGTTATATGAGACACCCTTTGATTTTAGAACCCCCCTCCTTTTATAGAGGAAAGGAGGGGCAAAATACCCTAGAAGTGCCTTGGCGGCGGCTGCTGATTCACTGGATCTGGCATGGAGGTCAATCGACTAGGACTCCCATCAATCGAATGTAGTCAATGCATGCTTCTATGGCTGAAACCCTAAATTGGCTGCTGGCAGTGATTGAGCCTATAACATAGGCCAACTTATTGGGGTTCCATTCCATCAATTGGTATAAGTGTTGGATTGGGTCCAAAGGTAGATTTGGATGCAATAATGGTATTCTTGTCTTGAACTTTTACTACATATGGCTGTAGGGAGATCAACTGGGGATTTAGTTGGTTGATTGTCTTTAATGCTTGTGTTGGTTTGATGAAACCCTAACTAGCTACTAGCATTGGCTGTTGACTAAGTTTGAGTCAATGCTTTGGCTCTAAGGAAGACAGTCGATCGGTTTAGAGTAAGTAGTCTGGTTGGCAGATTTAGTTTCACTGAGTCTTAGCTGGAGAGTCACTTGACTAGGGACCCATTATATCGATTGGACTTATGGAGAACTGAGGTCTTGTATACATGAGTCAATTGAGTAGACTAGTTGGTCAATCGTCTGTGGAGGTCTAGGTGGTTGAAGATAGGAAATTGAGCCTCCATGTCTAGGGTCTTCTTGGGATTTGGATAGATTTGATAATTTCCCTACAAAGGTCAACCAAAACTACTAAAAATTTTGATAAAAGGGAGAAAAATCTAAACTAGACAATTAACTTTAAAAATATAGAATAATAACAAAATTCTCCTAAAGAGAGATATGAAACATGCAAATAAAATGGGTAAATATGCACTTAACAATGTTGCCTTTTGTACATAAGAGCATGGCCTTGGTTTAGTCAGAAGATTTGAGAAGAAATCACCCACCATCATATCTATCTAAGTCTTATTCTCAACCCAATGTTTGTCTTTTTTTAGAGTCTCTATATCTTACCTCACCACCTTCTCACTTTCACGATGGTATGGAAGTATTTGTTATTTCCGTCCCCCAATTTAAGCCATTCCCAATGCACATTATGCCTCCACTCAATTCTATCTTATCTCATCATTATCAGTATGTATGCCCAGAGAGCCAATCATATGATGATTGTAATGGGACACAATATACTTGATTTAATAATGATAAAGGTATTCCGTCTATTGTGTTTGTCTCAATCATGAGATAATGACATAAGCATAGTAGATGTTTGAAAAGAATGACGTTACTCGATGACATATGTCTTCAGATTTAGGAACCAGACAATGAGATCATATGTATGATAAGAGTATATACATTCTTATTATGTCTCTAGTCATATATTATTGTTAAAGCAGAATAGACAATAATGATATATAAGACTAGAGTGTGTGTTGGTTGATGATGAAATCTCATCAGTCATGATATGTGATATCAGCCAAATACGTATGAACTTGTTAGATAACATTGTATTAGATAGACCCACCTTGAGAGTGTAAGGAGGCGGGATCACCCCCTTACTAAAATTTTGAAGAATAAAACATGCATTCCAAACACACTCAGAGGTATGCTGGAATAGGTGTAACATTTTCAAATTTCAATAAATGGTATTCAAACAACTAAAGTATAACATCGGAATAAAAATGTTGACTATATTCAATTTATCACAAAGTTGCAAGAGAGCATCATAATCTCCCATAATGGGTTTACATTTATCACTCAACATAAGGATTTAGTAAAGGGAAATATAAACCATAACAACTTTGTCTCCAAGCTTTAACTCCTTAAGCTAGTCCTAAACTTCATGCCTTATCATCCAAGTCCTTCACCAAGGGTTGGAAGCATACCCCAACAAGAAGAGAAAATATATGACATCGACAAAGGCTAGTATGTGCATACTAAATAGGAAATCGAGCAATATATGGAATAAAGGACATCAAAGTGTAAAGACTTCCCATGAAAAAGATAAGGACAACCCAAGTGGGCATCAAGAGAAATGATTTGCAATAACAAAAGAGATACTTGCCATAATTAAAATAATAAAGTTGTGCCATACTTGCACATGTAAAGAAAGTAGGGCACACACCCCTACAATCATCATCAACCTGCATGCATGTGAGATAAGCATAACACTAGAATATTACAAAGACAAAGGTGGCCAAGAATCACACATCTTGAATATGTTAAGACATGGGCCAAGAATCACACATCCTATGCTGGCATGGGGAATCACACATCCACTATCCAAATATATATAACATGGTCCATGCATCACACATCCTGCCCTGGCATGGGGAATCACACATCCACCATCCAAAGTATCACAATGTTGCCATAAATCACAATGACACAAAACTAATGCAATTATACTACTCTAGTGCTACTGAATCACACAACTGGTAAATGTAGAGGCAAGTAAAGTATAGTCAGAAATTATATAATGTCGCCATCACACAATGGACAACCCATACATCCACATGTAAGTGGGAAAAAGATATCACATATCCACAAATAAACATCCACAGTGGGCAGATACCATCAACAAGTTTATCATACAACATAGTACAAGATAAGATATCAAGAGAATATCCAAGACCACAATAAGCAAGATAGTTCACATGAACCATGATATCAAGAGATAAGAGCAATGTGTATAGGCTATTGTCCATAGGACCAAGAGAATGAATAAGCATAGGTGAATTTCTCAACATAGAAGAATAGGGGATACATCATACCTCAACTTCAGAGTCTAAATAGTCCAAGTCAGTCCTAGATCCAAGCCTAGGCCTCCAAAGAACCTCTAGGGAAGGTGTTCAGGTCCAATAAATAAGGTTACCAAGCTAAGAGAGGCAGGTTTCTCCAACAAAACTTCTATCTCGAGCAAAAAGCACCTTCTCCACTTTAGAGGTGAAAAACCTAGTTTTGTTCAAAATTACCAAGAAGGAGCTTTATTTTTTTTGGTCCTCCAAAGCGTGTTGCCTCTTTTTCTATTAAAGTAATAAGTTTCTGTAAAAGAACAAATGTACATCAAAGAAAAAAAACAACACGTAACTAAAAACTATCACTAGCTATCTTTACATGCTCCCAAACCGTTTCAAAATCTTTACTTTTCCCTTCAAAAATCTTGCAATTTATCTCCTTCCAAACCTCATGCATGAAAACCATGATGAACGTTCTAGCCCCCATTTCCTTCATATTAACAACATCCAGTATACCAGCCGGAATGCTCCCAAGGATACCCACAGCCTTGGCCTTGCCCAAGATCTGTTTGCTGAATTTGTAGTCAAAAAAGATATGGCAGGTAGTCTCCTCGGCTTCCAAATAGAGAGAACATCTAGAGGCAAGATGAAACCCTCGTCTCTTCAGACAATCCATCGTCAGCAGCCCACCTTTTAGACATCTCCAGGCAGTACAAATGGCTTTCATAGGCGCTTTTGTCTTCCAAAGCCACTTAGCCCAGCAACATTTAGGATAAGAAACTATGACCTCATTCCAGAAATCTTTCATCTTAACCACCTTCTTACCATTCAACAAGAGAATATCTTCATTCTCCGTAAAGGTAGACACTTTACTTTTAACAAAATCAATCACATAATTGATATGCCTCGACTTAGAAACCTTCCAACCTCCATCTTCCTCCCTATAACAGTTCACTTTAGCAAACTTACCAACACCACTATTGATCCGACTGTTATCAGCCAAATAGTCATTCAAGAAAACACCCTTGCCCAACCAAGGGTCCCTCCACAACAAAGCTTTGTCTCCATTACCTAAAGAGAAAAGAACTCTTTTTACAATCTTATCCCTAACCTGGATAAGCTTTTTCCAGATCCAAGTCAAGTTAGAAAGGACCTTAACACTCCAAACAGAATCCCCTTTCATATATCTTTCATTTATCCACCGAACCCACAAGGAATCCTTTTTATTAGACACATCCCAAAGCTTTTTCACCATACAAGCTGTGACTATATCCCTAGAATGGCGAATGCCCAATCCTCCTTCATCTTTAGGCAAAAAAATACTCTCCCAATCAATGGTATGTATCTTCTTCTCAAGCGTAGCTCCTCCCCAAAGGAAATCCCTACATAGCTTCTCAATCTCCATCTCAACACTGACAGGTAAAGGAAACACAGCCATCCAATATAATTGAAAAGAGGACAGGGTAGAAACAATCAACTCGACCTTCCCAGAAAATGAGAGAAGTTTAGACTTCCAACCTTCCAGCCTAGCCTTCATCTTGTCAATCATGGGGGAACACAAGCTTCTCGCAATTCTTCCTTTAAACAAAGGCAACCCAAGATACTTTTTCGACAGAGAGTCGATGTTAACCCCTAAAACATCCACCAGTCTTCTGTCATCAGCAGCACTGTTACAGAACACCGAGCTCTTCTCTTCGCTAACCTTCATACCTGAAATATTTCCAAAGTCCCTAACCACTTTTGCAATAGTATTGACAGATTTCTCATTAGCTTCAGAAAAAATAACCACATCATCAGCAAAGATGACATGTGATATAGAAAGCACATGTGAGGCTCTTAAGGCATCAAACTCCTTCCTTTTTTCAGCACCTTTATGTTGGCTCTGATCTCCAAAGTTCGAGATGAACACATGAACTTCGAAGTAAACATAGCGGAAGCGATTTGTTTAGCAGCGGAATACCAAAAATCGGCGGAAAATAAAACTTTTTGAGATAAGACATTGAAACCATAAAAACTCCTTTCATAGATTCAAGATAAACGGTTTACATCTCTGTTAATTACTTCTTGAGTAATTATACACAGCATGCTACAAAATCTCAAGAGATGAATCAAAACTCAGACCATGACTCTAAGGACCTGAGAGTACAGAGGACGCATAGGACTGACTATCTATCTATATAACTCAGCAGTCTGAATCTCCACCTGAGATTTACTGCTGCTCCGGGTGCTGCTGCTGCTGATACTGGTCACCTGGAGATTGGTCCCTTCATCCTTGGCGACCACCTAAAAAGTTGAAATCTACGGGATGAGACAATTTTAAATAATTGTCCCAGCGGGAGTTATAACCCTTCGCCAGAAACATGATTATTACAGAATAAGAGAATAACAGTACACAAAGAAGTCATATATATTTTAGGAGTAGTTAGAACAATGTTTCACAGATTGTATCTATTCCTCCTACTAGAAGTAAAGCATCTCTAAGATAAACCCACATATCACTTTTCTTTTAGAAATAAAAGGACATGTATAACATCTATTGATTATAAGTCCATCATCACCACACTGGCTCTCTTCAGGCTTATATCATATATCCATCACCTGGCATTATAATAAGGGATATCATGGCCTGTAGCCATACCCTTTCCTACAAGGTGTTAGGATTCCAAATCCACCACATAACTGTATGATTAGTACACATGAAATCATACTTAACCATACTCAAGTGACACAAGGGTTATTTACATTCATCACCCAGAAGTCTGCAGTTAAGCCTTTCATAGGATTATCTTGTAATAGAACTTCACATAGTAACACTCTATATCAGGATCACATTTCATAATTTAACATAGGGATATCAATCCCTAAACATCTTATCACTAAGAATCCGGAAAGTGAGAGTCCAAACCCCTAGACTAATTATAACATTTATTACCAACAACATATTATTTTATCTGGTCATCTAAATAATATGACCTTTGATGAACATCAGCGCATATTACTCATGACTCATTCAACCTATCAAACTCATAAGTTATCACTTATCAAATAACATACATGTTCTTGAATATTAAACATTAGCATAGCAGCTAAGAAAGAAGGATACTAAATGTAACAAGTCTAACTTACATCAATTATCATTTCTCAATTCTCTCATCACAAGTCATCTGTTAAGCATGACCTTGATGGTACTCATGGCTCTCACAGCCCATCAATCTCATAAGATGCCACTAACAAGGCACCAGGATATATCACTATTCATAAAGCTAACAACATGCTTTCAAGGAATATAGCATCATCATCCATACCTGGATATGATCATCCTCATATACGAACCTACATGGTCAATTCAACTGATAACAATAAATAACTCATTTAAAGAAGTTGTATCTCCCTACTCTTACAAGAGCTAGGTTTCCCTGGTTTTCATCAAATAGTGTTTTAAGGCACACATTACATGCCCTCACCCTAGATTCAGGGTTTACTATTCACATTACATGTCATCACCCTTGAATTAGGGTTTACTATTCACATTACATGTCATCACCCTTGAAGTTAGGGTTTACTATTCACATTACATGAATTGAACTCATATCATCATCATGTATGAGAAAACATCACCTTTGGTGCTCTCAGGTTAGGTTAAGATTCATCAATTATCATAGTTAGGTTTCCATGATTTCACATAGTGGATCATACCCTATTCATGCACATTCATGTATATTGAAGGTATTTTACTTAAGTTTCCACCATAATTGGTACCTTCTCTCTCCTCTAACTAGTAGATGGTGATTACACCACTCTAGATTAGGTTGGGTTAAGTCCTCATTGACTAACACAAGTAAACACATCACCATCATGTGATTAGGGTTTGATTAAAACAAGGTATCACTCAATTGAACCCGTTTAAGTTGAAACGAGTGTGAACCCATTTGAATTGAAACGAGTGTGAACCCATTTGAGTTGAAACGGGTGTGGACTCGTTTGAGTTGAAACGGGTGTGAACCCATTTGAATTGAAACGGATGTGGACTCGTTTGAGTTGAAACGGGTGTGAACCCATTTGGATTGAAACGGGTGTGGACTCGTTTGAGTTGAAACGGGTGTGAACCCATTTGAGCCTAAACGAGTGTGGACCCGTTTGAGCCTAAACAAGTGTCAACCCATTTGAGCCTAAATGAGTGTCAACCCATTTGATCCTAAACGAGTGTGGACCCGTTTGAGCCTAAACGAGTGTCAATCCATTTGAGCCTAAACGAGTGTGGTCATGAAAGGTGACATAAAAGTTATGATAGAATAGGATATACTTTGTTGAAGCCTTCAATTGGCCCAAGCCATGTTAACCACTTAAAAATTGAGTCAATTAAGATGAGCCTCAAACAATTGGACACCAATTTGACCTTCAATTGGAAGCCAATTAGAGTTAAGTCTAACTCAATTAAGGTTTCCAATCAGCTAATCATCAATTTTCAACAATGTGAATCAAATCAAGGTTGAACCTATCAATGGAACTCCAATTGGGCCCAAACTTGGCCCAAACGGTCTTGAGATCGTTTGGATGACCTCCAAACGATCTTGAGACCGTTTGCCCAAAGTTTGGCCAAAAACCAAGTCGGTTGGATTAGGGTTGAACTTGAATTAGGTCTAAAATCAGCATTTTTATCGATTCAACAACTTATTACAATTGGACCCTCAAACCATAAAATTACCTCATCGTTAGACCTTCAAACGGTCTTGAGTTGTGCCCAAACGGTCTTGAGACCGTTTGGAGGAACCCCCAAACGAACTTGAGACCGTTTGGGTCCTTCAACCCAAAACTCAACAAAATCTATATATGAAAACAGCAATTTCAGCCCGATTAGGTTTAGGATGTTGAAGTGCCTTCAAATCTCAATTGGTTAAGAATTTAACTTTGATTCTTTGCAGGAATGAAATTCAACATATTATGAACAGGAATCTCAAACGGTAAATGCTTGGTCAACTCACTCAAATGGGTTGAACCCGTTTGCCCAAAAAGTTCAAGTTAATCAGTTTGGAAAAATCAGCACTTAATTCAATTCGATTGCCTAATTGATTGGCCTTCAACCTACGATTCCTTTGGGGTTAACCCCTAAAATTTGGTGGGTCATTAGCCTACATGATTATGAACAGGAATCCCAAATGGTAAATGCTTGGTCAATGCCCTCAAACGGGTTGAACCCGTTTTCTCCAACCGACCATGTGAACCCGTTTGCCCTTCAAACGGTCTGGTCAGAGGGGGGGAACATGACCGTTTGATAAAGTAACTTTGGTAATCACGCCCAACTTCTTCAACCTCTGTCAAGGTAGGTTATTCCACCGTTTTACTTGCAAAGTGCAAGGAAGAAGGGGGGGTAGAAGAAGAACTAAGTACTAGAATTGCAAGAACAAAACATGCATATAAAGTGTAGAGTTTAGAATTATAAAACCCGCCTTAAACGATGTTCTTGGAGCTCCAAGCTTCCAGGCTTCAAGAATCTAATGGCGTCTTGAACTCCACAACTTGGTCAAGTGTGATTCCTCCAAAGAAAGGTAGAAATGGATGGCTAGAACAAGAAAACTAAGTGAGTTATCCACAAAACCAAGCTTGCATGATGAATTCACCCAAGAATCCGAGCTTGAAGATGGTTCTTCTCACCTTAGAACTACTTGGTCGCCTCCCTGAGCTCCAGAGCTTGCCTTAGACGTTTTGAGAAAGAAGAGAAGTGAAGAGAAATGAAGGATCGTTCACTTGGTTTACAAGGAAAAGGGCTTATATACTTTAGGCCATTTTACACCATAAGGACCTCTAAAGCATGGGATTTTCATCTAAATCCCTCCTTGCTTCTTAGGCACGTCCAAGCCATCTAAACATAAACCAAGTTCATCAAAGCTCAAGATTTAAGGGTAGAAAAGATCAACTTTCAACTAGGGTACACATATGAAGGTCTTCATACACATACATGGTGAATTTTATGCACAAAGATTACTTTTCTTATCTGATTATTTATTGGTGCATCTCTTTCATCATTTCTACTCTAAATGATGCCAAGAGTCATATAAGATGCTATAGAAGGTGTACTTTACAAGTTTCACCCGTAATTTGGGTAAATTGCACTTTACTCCAAATTAGGGTTTTTAAGCACCATGATCATTCCACAAGCTGCATCTGAATGCCCAAGCTTGAAAAATCCATCATGCCTCATCAGATTCACTCTTATGATGTTTCATCATCAAGGGTACATCTTAACCTGTGAACTCTGCAAGTTAAACCTCTTAACTGGATAATTGCACATAGGTCCCTGCATTGCAAAACAATACTACAACATTGTTCCTAGGGGACAGGAATGGAAACATATGTTCCTTAGGAGCTTTTATTACCTGCTAAATGATAATTACAAGTGTTTAATTACATATTTAGGAAAAACTTCTAGGGTTAGGTTATAACTCAGGTCAGGGATGTTACACTTTAAGCATAGAAGACAAGCCCTGCATAGAGATAGCAAAAAGAAAAGGAGCGTTAGAAACCCTAAATAGAGCAAATTTGGAACCCTAGGAGCCTTCTTCAACAAGGTAGGCACCTCCTTTACCTTGAGACAACACCTTAGTGGAAAAACAGAGTAGGAATGATGCTATAAGATGGAAAGATAAGGGGAGCAAGATTTTTCAAATTGGGAGGTGTGAAGGGGTAGATATGGCTTTATATAGAAAGAGGTCAACTATGAGGTGTCTATGAGACTTTCCATGTGTCATGTATAAGGGTGCCCATGGACATGCAAACCTTTATGGATAAGGAAGAATTCAACCATGAGGTGTCAAGTTACTTTCCATTTGTCCAATGCTAAGGGTGCCTATGGACATGCAAACCTTTATGGATAAGGAAGAAGTCAAGCATGATGTGTCCATGGAGCTTTCCATGTGTCCTTAGCCTAGGGATTTCATGGACATGCAAGAGGACAACTCATAGAGGATTCTTGAATATCAAATGTCAGTTTATGGACACTTATAGTCCATCCCAACCGACCTCCAATCAAAGAAATAACCCCATTAGTTGATAGCTTCTAAAGATAAACTCATTTATAAAGAGAGTAATCCCTAAAATACCCTCGGAAAGAAACACCTTCAAACCTAGGTGAAACTAGGCGCCCTATGGTTAAAAAACTCAAGAATGGTAAGGGAATATATAAGGATTATAATGCATGTGACAATTTGCAAAGAAAACCTCCCAATTGGGTAAATTGTAGAAAAGTCTAGAACGTACCTAAAATTGCATAACTTGCACAAATGACATCCAAATTGAACCAAACTTCATCCACAAGTTATATTTGAAGTGTTGAATATGAATTTGCCACTATTTTCTTATTTTGAAGTTATATAATCACATTATTCATTACTTATGCTTTTTACTCATTTTCTCTCTCCTAAACTTATCCTAGTATTTTAAGGTTGTCCAAATTAGATGAAATTTGACATGTAGGATAGTTTTGATATGTAAATTATGAATTTGAAGTTTGTTTCTACTTTTGAGACTTATTTTTATGAGATATGTCATACGGCCCATTAACGACCCATTATCTAAATTATTCATCCAATTACGTTCCTTATCTTCATAATACTACCAAAATGAGTTATGTTGCATATTTTATGTATCCATTATTAAACTAAGCCTAATGTGAAAACATTAGGCTACATTAGGGTGATAAATTCATATATTAGCTCATTAGGATCACACTAAACATTTATTTAGGTCTAACCTTCAACCTTGTTTGGCTAAGTCCAAAATGTCAACTTCCAGGGTAGGGTCTGAGATCTAGTATGTTATAGCACACCACCCCTTAAAGGGATTTAGTCCTCAAAATAAAAACATACACATATAAGAAAACAACTTATTCACCACCCCTTAAAGGATATAACCTACCAAGCCAACTATTCTAGAGGTAAAAGGGTAGTCTAACTAAACCAGATACAAGATCCATCATGCTACACTACACACTCTGATTGCTTACTAAACACCAAACTTCAACGTCTAGGTTCTAGGGATAACTATCCAAACATGTGGTTCTATGGGTCATAAGGGAACTATATTGGGTATCCATCCTCAACAAGTCATTACACCTGGGAGACTAGTTCAACATATTAGGGTCCCTAAAGATAAATCATATAGATGTATAAGGCTACTATTGCCTAAAAGTATGCTATTTCAGACAATTCATACCAGCTCAAGCCAGGCCGATATCACATGGATTCGGAAGTCCTCATAAACCAAGCTAGTGGTGCAGAGGAAAATCTTGCCTGCCCCTGAACCCTAACCCTTTCTAGACACCTTTGCTTTCAACTTAACGTCTTAGTAGCTGCTTGAAGGCCAAGCTAAACAACCTCAAGTTACTATGGTTACTTATGCATCTTTTAGTTGTAAGTATTTTAGGGATCTATTCATCATTATTATAATGTGAAACTATAAGATCCTAAATCAACCCTTCATCATATATTGATCAACTCTAGGGAAAACATGTCACGTAAAGGTAAGGCAAGTATTTTAACTAGGGAGACAAAATTGAAATAGTCAAATTCCGACTACAATGGGATCTGATACCATGCTATAAGGAGGCGGGATCAACCCCTTACTAAAATTTTGAAGAATAAAACATCCATTCTAAACACACTCAGATGTATGCTGGAATAGATGTAACATTTTCAAATTCTAATAAATGGTATTCAAACAACCAAAGTATAGAAACATAATAAAAATGTTGACTATATTCAATTTATCACAAGGTTATAAAAGAGCATAATAATATCCCACAATGGGTTTACATGTATCACTCAACATAAGGATCTAGTAGAGGGAAATATAAACCATAACAACTTTGTCTCCAAGATTTAACTCCTTAAGCTAGTCCAAAAATTCATGCTTTATCATCCATGTCCTTCACCTAGGGTTGGAAGCATACCCCAGCAAGAAGAGAAAATAGATGACATCAGCAAAGGCTGGTATTTGCATACTAAATAGGAAATTGAGCAATATATGGAATAAAGGACATCAAAGTGTAAAGTCTTCCCATGAAAAAGATAAGGACAACCCAAGTGGGCATCAAGAGAAATGATTTGCAATAACAAAAGAGATACTTGCCTTAATTAAAATAATAAAGTTGTTCCATACTAGCACATGTAAAGAAAGTAGGACACACACCCCTAAAATCATCATCAACCTGCATGCATGTGATATAAGCATAACACTAGAATATTATAAAGACAAAGGCGGCCAAGAATCACACATCTTGAACCTGTTGAGACATGGGCCAAGAATCACACATCCTACCCTGGCATGGGAAATCACACATCCACCATCCAAATATATATAACATGGTCCATGAATCACACATCCTGCCCTGGCATGGGGAATCACACATCTACCATCCAAAATATCACAATGTTGCCATAAATCACAATGAGACAAAACCAATGTAGTTATACTACTCTATACTGAATCACACAACAGGTAAAGTAGAGGCAAGTACAAAGTATAGTCAGAAATTATACAATGTCGCCATCACACAATGGACAACCCATACATCCACATGTAAGTGGGAAAAAGATATCACATATCCACAAAAAAACATCCACAGTGGGAAGATACCATCAACAAGTTTATCATACAACATAGCACAAGATAAGATATCAAGAGAATATCCAAGACCACAATAAGAAAGATAGTTCACATGAACCACGATATCAAGAGATAAGAGCAATGTGTATAGCATATTGTCCATAGGACCAAGAGAATGAATAAGCATAGGTGAATTGCTCAACATAGAAGAATAGGGGATACATCATACCTCAACTTCAGAGTCTAAACAGTCCAAGTCAGTCCTAGATCCAAGCCTAGGCCTCCAAAGAACCTCTAGGGAAGGTGGACAGGACCAATAAGTAAGGTTACCAAGTTTAGAGAGGTTGGTTTCTCCAACATAGCTCCTATCTCGAGCAAAAAGCACCTTCTCCACTTTAGAGGTGAAAAACCTAGTTTTGGTCGAAATCACCAAGAAGGAGCTTTATAAACCATGAATAGAGCAAATTTGGAACCCTAGGAGCCTTCTTCAACAAGGTAGGCACCTCCTTTACCTTGGGACAACACCTTCGTGGCAAAACAGAGTAGGAATGATGCTATAAGATGGAAAGAGATGGGGAGCAAGATTTTTTGAATTGGGAGGTGCGAAGGGGTAGATATGGCTTTATATAGAAAGAAGTCAACTATGAGGTGTCTATGAGACTTTCCATGTGTCATGTATAAGGGTGTCCATGGACATGCAAGCCTTTATGGATAAGGAAAAAGTCAAGCACGAGCTGTCAAGTTACTTTCCATCTGTCCAATGCTAAGGGTGAGTATGGACATGCAAACCTTTATGGATAAGGAAGAAGTTAGGCATGAGGTGTCCATGGAGCTTTCCATGTGTCCTTAGCCTAGGGATTTCATGGACATGCATGAGGACAGCTCATAGAGGCTTCTTGAATATCAAATGTTAGTTTATGGACACTTATAGGCCATCCCAACCGACCTCCAATAAAAAAAATAACCCCATTAGTTGATTGCTTCTAAAGATAAGCTCATTTATAAAGAGAGTAATCCCTAAAGTGGTGATTGTGTTTCTTAGTCCAGGAGTCACTACACTCATTACATGTAATTTGATGTATTTTGACATCATCCAACGTGACCTTGAATAAAGATTGCCATAAATGTGATGCTTGGGTGCATTGTGACACATGGGGACTAAATGTGAGTGATGTAGATGAGATTTGTCCCTCCTACAGGAGATTGATATCCATGCCACTTGATAAGTGAGACTGAGAAATGCATGTCCATACTCATGTGACTCAATATGTGATATGTGAGCATACATGTCTCTCATACAGTCTGATCTAGTTCAAGGAACAAGAATTGAATGTTGAAGAGGATGATGATTCCATGCCTTGAGTTCAATCTGGATATCAAAGATAAAGGAACTATACGATCACAGTAACAATGATCACATATTGTAGGTTGAATTTGTTCTCCAACTTTCCAATTACTTGGGTAGCAAAGATGTGTTTCTAGATACCACTCTTTGTTTATGATGTCATAAATCGGTTATGGACATTCACTGCCAACGTAAATTGGGACCTATAGGGTCACACACATAGGACACACTTGGAATAAGAATATAATCATGAATGATGTTTAAATCGATTCTAAGGTGTTAGGTATTTAATTTAAACAACAATGGTTGAATTGACTGATTGGATTGTGATCCTACCGGTTCAAGTGTTGAACCTATCGATTCAAGTATTAAGTCAATTTAACCAGTATTGGCAGTTAGAACTCAGAAATGATCAGTTCAACAAGTGAACCGATCATCTCAAATGACTGAACTGATCGATTTAGGTTGTGAACTGACCATTTGGTTGATCAACATGATTGGATCAAGGATCAATCCTAACTTCATGTTGTGCATTAATCGAATATTAATTTCCAATACAACCGCGATTGGGAAACATTGTGAAAGTACAAGTTCAAGAGTTGAACCGACCAGTTCACATGTGAAATGATCGGTTCAGGAGTGAACCATTTGGTTCAATGTTCACAAGTTTTAGAAAATTCATGAAAATTTGTCTGTTTGACTCCCGCTCAAACTAGAAATCCTGAACCTACCCCTCTTATAAATAGAGTAGTTGAGGTTTTATAGAAGCACAACAATTCTCTTTGACAAGTTATTGTTCTCTTTGGTTGTGGTACTAGAGAGCCTGAGTAAGTACTACCTGTAAAAGGGAGGGACATCAAGGGAGAGACCATACAAGAAAGTGAATCAACTCTAGCAGGTTGACGTTCAAAGAGACAACTCCTTCACATTGGCTTTGGTAGTGCAACATGGAGTTCTCAGTGGTCCGTGTGGACTACTACAAAGGAATGGAGGCTGTTGCCAATCGCTAGGAGGATGCCGTCAACCGCCATCCATGGTGTTGCACCAGGAGGCCATTGATGTCGACTGCCCGAGTTCTACTTGAAGAAGAAGCACACTGCTGTAAGAACAATTTGTTGGACTTGCTCCAGGATCAGGTATATCTCTTGCATACCCTCATTCCCATTACATAGTTGTTGATGCGATCTACTGTCCAAGGAGAATATGGTAGTAAATTTTTGTTTCCCTTGTTGTATTTGATGCCATATTTGTAGGGAAATATGGCTACAAAATAGGTAGTGTAAATAATTTTTTTACTACCATATTCACCATAATCCAACCAATTGCGTCAGTAACTATATGATGAAAAAGATGGTTTTGAGGATATACATGGTCCTGGAGCAAGTCCAACGACATCTCCTTTTCATTGTAGATGTGCAACTATCTTCTAGTTTCATTGGGACTCATCTGCTGCACCTCTTGGTCTCACCAAAGACAATAAGTGACATCGTCCTCCTAGTTTCAGACAACGACTTCCACACCTCTATGGAGGTCCACATGGACTGCCTAGAACTCCTATCATCCTACTAGAACGGATAAGGAGTTTTCCCTCTTGTTGGTGTACTAGTCACCAACTTGCTCTCTCATATTATTTCTCTCTGGATATCCCTCCCTTTAGCGGGTAGGACTTGTTTGAGCTCTCTATTGGTTACCACAACCAGATAGGAGAACAATTGTTAGAAGAAATTGAATTGTACTCTAGGAATCCCCCAGTACCCCTCTATTTATAGGAGGGGTTAGGGTCTGGGTTCCCAGTCTATGTGGGAGTGGAAGGGACCAAAATATCATGAACTTTTGCAACCTACACGTGTCCAACCGATCGGTTCATGACCAAACTGGTTGGTTCACATGTGAGCCAATCGATTCACTGGTCGAAATGATCATTTTTCCATGTTTCTCAATCACATATGAATTAGCAAATTCGAATCCAATTAGTGCATAACATGATGTCATCACTAATCCTTGATGCAATCGAGTTTCTCCATGAACTGGATAACTCACCCTGTGAGCTAGTCATCTCGTGACCGCAACTGATCAGTTGGTTGAGCTGAGCTGATCGGTTCACTAGGTGAACCAGGTGGTTCGCTCCCCAGTTCCGGCAGAACTGAGTTGATTCAATATCCAATCAACCTAAAACTCCAATCGGTCATTTCATCTCATCAGCCGATCAGTTGGGAGTCCAATTAGTTTATTTTTTCTTAAATTGTATTACCCAAACACTTTAGTAATCAATCAAATTATCATTAACGATTAAAACTCTTCTTCTAGGTCATGACCTATGTGTATGACCCTATAGGCCTCATATTACGTTGGTAGTGAATGTCCATAACAGTTTTTGACATCATAAGCAATGAGCGATGGCTACTCACACATCAATGCTACCCAAGTAAATAGAAAGTTAGAGAACAACTTCAACCTATAATTTGCTTATGGTGTTACAATGTTTGTATAGTTCCTTTGTCATTGATTTCTATATTGAACTCGAGGCTTGGAGTAGTCATCCTCTTTAACATTCAATCTTGTTCCTTGAACCAGAGCAGTCTGTCTGAGATATATATGAGCTCAATATCACTTATTGACTCATATGTGCATGGTCATGCATTTCTTATTCTCGCTAATCTAGAAACCTAGGATATCATACTATTGTAGGAGGGAAAAATCCCATCTACATCACTCACATTCAGTCCCCATGTGTCATAGTCACCCACTCATCACTTTTATGGAAACCCTAATTTAGGATTACATTTGATGATGTCAGAGCATATCAAATGAAATGTGATGAGTGTAGTGACTTCAAGTCTAAGAACCACAATCACCACCAACACTATGAGCAATAACTGTGACTACTATAGTAATGGCTTCCATGTGTCAGTCTCATGGTGGGTCTACCTGATACACTGTTCTCTAACATGTATTTGTGTACTTGGTGTAACATCACATATCATGACTGATGAGATTATGTCATCAACCAACACACACTCTAATATTATGTATTATTTCTATCTATCTACCTTCCACAATAACAACCGACTAGGGACATAATGAGAATGTATATACTCTTAACATCCATATGATCTCATTGTTCAAGTCACACACTTGAATACATACGTCATTGAGTAATATCATTCTCTAAACATTTATTATGTTACATCATTATCTCATAACTGATTAAAAAAATAAATTGGAAGCTTGCCTTTCATTAATAGTCAAATCATTTACAAATTATGCCATTACAATCATCATATTATTAGCTCACTGGACATACATACCAACAATATTTCCCAACAATCACCTCAAAAACCTCATTTTAAAGATCAATAATCCTATTTTTCACTTCTAGATTGTACTATTCTAATAGGTGTTTTTGATCAAGACGAAGTCTGATCATAAGAGATTTTTTATTATGTCGTCATTCTTTTCTGATTGTAGTATCCCACCTCATTGCCCCTTAGATGAAATTATTTTCCTTGTTCATGAACTCTTCCCCATCCCTCCAGTGAGACTTGATGACTGAGGTGAAGTCCTTGTGATCATGCCATTTTTCTAGGGTGTGTGGTCTTCTAACATGCTTTGTGGTAGGATGGGAGCGTGATCCAACTTAATGTGTTCAACCACTTCCACTGAGGTATGATTAAATTTGTCCATCCATAGTTGATTACCGACATCTCTATCCAATCTCATTTGGAGAAAACCCATCTTAAAGGTCATCAGGGGTCCATGTGCCCCCAAATCAACTAACTCACACTCCTAAAGGGTGCCTGATAAATCCTTGTAGCTCATGGAGTCAGGGTAAGATATGGGCATTGAAGTCGCCTACAGTTGGAACTAATTTGTTGAAGATGTCCCCATAATAGCCTTCTTCCTAAACATAGGGTGCTCCATAGACAAAGGTGAAGAGAACCTTCCCATTTATTTTGAAATAAAGAATCTGCTTATGTGACTGCAACACTTCCATCGTGTGTATTTCTTTATTCCATAACACCCAAATCCCCACACAGAAGCCATGTGCTCTACTCTGTTGGGTCTATTAAACCCAATGCATTTGATGACGCTCTTGACATGCTCTCTACTTGTACGGGGTTCTAGGATAGCAAGTACAGAGACTGAATATAGTTTGATCAAATTTTTAGGGTTATTTGGGTATTGTGATGACAAAAACCCTATATATTTCACATCATCACAATCATCAATTAACAATGACTTAGGCGTTACCTTCCCCTACATCAATATGTGCTTCTTCCTCAAGATCTTGTTGGTGTGCTTGTTTTGCCTCTTTCTTGTGTTGGCTCTAATATGATCCTGTAGTGTGAGTTTTTTCCTATATCTCAAGTGGATGTCTGTTGATGTATTGACATCCTATGAAGAATTTCTAGGGATAGATTCACATACAGTGAATCAAACATTTTGAAATGTATTGTGTGGACCTTCAAAGCTCTCAAAAACTGCATCGCTTGTGACATGGACTGATGTGTGTTTTGAGTCGTGACCCTTGTCAGACACCACATGTAGGATTGATTGTGTAATGTTCTTAGATGTCTAGTTTTACAACCTGTGCTTCCCCTTGTGGCTGTTCTTGGTGTTGCTTGTTGTTTTTATTATTTCTTTTCCTCTCCCTCTAGTCGATCCCAGAAGTCTGACGGTTGGACTCATATGTGTCTTTCACCATCTCCCCTACGTCCTTATCACTATCTGAGTTATTTAAGTTTCCAAACATGTTCTGATGTCAAAATCCTTCCTCCTCTCATGTATGTAGTTCCCTTCTATTTTTTTTGAAAAACAATCTAGCACGGATATCAGTGGAGAACTGCTATGTTAGATATATCTACTCTCAGCTGTTGAGATGTATTTTCAATGGAAGACTATTGGAACGTCACAATTTCTGTTTGGACATTCCTTTTCAGTATGTCCTATCTTCTCACAATTTAGGCATATAACTGGGACGTTCTCATATTGTATCTTGGTACTTTTTTCTGACGATGAAGATCGATGGAATTAGCGACTTCCCCAATGAGGTTTGGACCGCCAACCTCGTAAAGTGGCCACTTCTCTGCATTGTAGTATTGATATCCACTTGAATTGTTCATCCAAAGCCGATCGCTGTCTGGAAAGTTTTGTGGTATAGATGGATAGGAAAATTTGGGATGCCAATCCATACCACCATCCTTTCAGGGTTTGTACTCTCCATGGTGAAGAGAGGATGCCATCTTTGTATTGATAGATACGAACCAAACAAAGGCCAAGACCCTCCAGTAAAGCTCTGTTGTAATCCTCCTCTAATTGAAGTTGAATAAAAAAATAATCATCATTTAGGTCGATCAAGTTGAATACACCCATCGGTTTCCAAGGAGACAGATCTTATCTTTTAAGGTTATGTAGCCCATTTCCCTAGAAACCAACTACACAAGTACTGCATATTTTTAGGATTTCATGAGACCTTTAATAGCTTTATCTCTAATGTGAAAGGATGGAGTACTATCTTTGCTTGTAACAATTGTGTCCTCCGATTTCAGCACGGAACCCCATATCCCAAACCTCGAATAGATCCTTATTATGTAAGTTATCCACCACATCTTTGTACGAGACTTGCGATCGTTTTTGGATGTAGTTTCCATTCATGTCTGATCACGTTTGGGAATTGTTAAACCACTGGGATATGATCGTATCCTCCACCTCCATTTGATGCATCCTCAAAGGTTTCCCCCGAGTCATGTCCCGAAGCGCTTAGTCTCCTGTTATAGTCAAGATTGATCCCTATACTTTTGAGAATCGTGTTTTGAACTCCTTGCATCTCCTGCCTTACCAACGATGGGCATAGAAATCGGACCCTCCATCGCTTCTGGGTCCAAATTAATTTTTCAGTTCTCCGGCAATTTTCCGCCGCTATTTCTTAATCGCCCTCCTCCGCCGAATCCTAGCACCATCTCCGCTACTCTAAGCAACTGCACTAATCTGCTTTTACATTTCTAGTTGTTGGATTTTATTATTACAACAAACGTTTAAAAAAAACTAAAAATTATATTGACTTTTGTAAAAGAGTGGAAAAAGTCATTGTAAAAGAGGAAACATTCAAGTGGTGCGGCTCGACAATCCCCAATGAAGTGATCCAGATTCGACTCTAGATGAAAACCCTCAGAGTTCAATAAAGGCCCCACGTTACTGAGCGCGCCGCGGTACTCCAAATACGTAGTTGGTTCCGGGGTTTATTTTTGATTGAGTGGAGTCTAATAGTGACCGATCCTAAAAAAAAAAGAACATTGTGCACGGCTGTTGTGTTTGCACCTGTGTATTCGACGATTGTGGTCGCTGTTTCTACGTTGGATAGTTTGAGACATTGAATCAGTTGTACCAGCGAAATTACAAAATGGTTCATGCGAATGTGCAATCATATAACACCACTTTTCAAAATGGACACCCAAACAGTTAAAAAAATGACATAAATAGAATCTCCATTTAAAAAAAAAGAAACCATTATATCGTTTTCCTTACGAGAATTGTACATGGTTGATATATAACCTCGTTATAGTGGGTAGACTTTCTGTTAACTTTGGAACAGTTCAAGGAGAATTGTACATGTCTTGTACCTAACCTAGCGTATCTAAATTGAAGCTTCAAAGCCCAAAACATAACCGGAAAAAAACATATGGATTGGGATTTGGATGGTGGGGAAGTGGGGATCAAGATTAGCTGGCGAATAAGCAGCGGAAAGATCCGGCTGCATTACGGACCGATCAACCCCGTTCCTGTCTCACTGTCTCCTCCGTTATCGTCTCCAGTGCGGGCTTCCTCGACCGGCACCGGGACATGGCGCGATATCTCGCCATGCTCATCGCCGCCTCGACCGCAGCCGTGGTCACTTGGTCTTCACGTTCCTCCTCGTCCCCGCTGGACTTAAGGCTCTCCTTCCCCGTCCCAGACGCAGCAGGCGACTGGCACGACGCCTCTGGAACCACCTTCACGCCGGAGGAGGCGGCGGCCGCGGCCCTCCCGCTGCTCTGCCGGGCTGAGGTGGCGGCAAGGAAAAGAGCAGTTGCGTCGGAGGCGGTGATGACGGAGCCGGCCCGTTTCATGGGCAAGACGACGTAGAAGCCGCCCAACTCGAGCTCCTCGTCGGCGGGGAGCGCCGCGAACCGGCCACCGACGCGCACGGAGGCCGCGAAGGTGACGAAGTGGCCCGGGTGCTCGAGCATGACCTCCGCGGCCGTGGCGGGGAAGGAGGAGGAACCCAGTCGGATGCGCTGGACCTCGCCGCTCGGAAGGACCAGCCTCACGACGGAGGCGCCGCCGGCGGGGGCGGCGGCGATGGTGCAGGATAGGTAGTTGCCCATCAGGGGACGGATCTTGACGAGCAGGGGAGATTAGCTCAGAGCCGGGTACGAGTTGAACGGCGCCGTGAGAGAAGTCGTCGAGTGATCGGGGACCCTGGGGGAATCGGTGGGTTGCTTGGATTTTATATCGGAAGCTAGATGGATGGCTCGAGTTGACTGTGTGGGAACGTAGGAGGAAGCCGGGGAATTCAACGAGGGAGAAAACAGAGGTTGGCGAAGTGTGGCGTGAGTTGGAATGGGTATCCGCGTAAAAGGGTCTGAGGCCGTCAATATAAAGATAATTTCACGGCATTTAAAACCACGAATCTAGACCGAGTCTCAATCTCGTTTTCGTATTTTATAGCGGCAACTTAACCTTATAAAGCTGCTGCTTACATTACGACCGTTATTTTAGTAATATAGATAGTAATGATAATTAAGTAATATTACTTTGGATGGTAAGTACCATCAAAACTCTTCATGAACTAATAAAGGTTCGTCATTACATTATTGTGTATACTAACTATGGCTAAGTCCTACATTTTTACATGTATTTTTTGTCAAAAAATGAACTTTTTACACGTTTGTCAAGTAAGACATGATTTCCATCGGTTAACATTTGATAAAATATGTGTGAATTTATTTACTCTATAACATGGTATTGTATTTGGAAGAAAGATATCTTTACTATATAAAAAGTCTGATTGAGGGTTGTCATGCAATTTTCTCTATAGCATAGTCCTTGTGCTCTAATATGTGCTATATAGAAAAGAGTCGGGGAAGTGTCATATATTATTTTTTGCGCCTTTGGGTACAAATTAGTCTTCTGTTCTAACAAGGTAGCCGGTCGAGAGCACAGAGGGGTTTGGATATTTTTTTTTTCATTTAACTTCACAATCAAATATTGGTCATTGTGTATTTCAATAAGGTTATATGAGAAGTTTTGCCTTTTGCTTTTCAAATCCTAGATTGACGCTCATATTACAATATATTAAATGTCGTGGAAAGAGTTGTATGTAATTATTACTTTTCATTTTTTAATAAAAAAACTAGTGCTATCGTAATAATGTTATATATGCCACCAAAGTGGGAGCTGACTCATACTCTGTCTTTGCAGTCACGTCATCTTTTTATGATGTCTAGAGTTGAGAATGTAGCAATCAAAGTTACGGTAGCGGTGGAGGACGTGGTTGTTCCAATGTGACACCGGGGCGGGAAGGATCCACATGACGACGTTGTGGAGGCCAAGAAGTTGTTATTAGTATTTTACCCATCGTTTCTTTTTAGCGATCTTCTTTTCCTTCTTAACATTGTGTCTGGAATAGTAATCAAAACAAGTTATAATAGATACGTTTTCTTTCAAGTCTACCTTACTCAAAATGTAACCTATAATCTCTGTTTAGTCTAATTTACTTTCTGTAAGTTGATAAAATGATGAAACACCATAGTTCTAGTTTTCAAATCATTCTAATATTTTCAAACTTGTACAATGCAAGGGATATGTCTAGTATGTACGATAAGATAGAAGAATCATCTATGAACCACCGATGGTTTTAACTAACAACATATTATCAAACACATTTAGCTATCTATAAGGTATTTCCAACAAAAATAAGTATGATCTCTTCTATCTAAGTAGTCATTATAGGGAGCATATGATAAGATCTTCAGACAAATATAATGTATTATATAAATGGGCTAAGGGTATATATGCTTACTATTTCAATAGGGGGTTGAACTAGGTGTCTTGATTATATATATATATATATATATATATATATATATATATATATATATATATATATATATATATATATATATATATAGTTAGGCTAGGATACACTTAAGTGTATTGGGGTCAGAATACAATGAACTTTTCTGCCCTTGGATCGTTGGCTGGTTTTGATCAACGGCTAGAAGAAAATTTGCCCACTCAGGCAAAAGCAGACGTTGGGTCCACCTATAACTCCCGTGACCTGTGACCAGACTCTCTCTCTCTCTCTCTCCCTCTCTCTCTCCCTGCTCCCTGCGCATCTCTCCTTCCTCGCTCTCTCCGCCGCAACTCTCCGGATCGACGACGGCCAGGACCTCCGGGCAGGACGGACGAGCTGCAAACGAGGTTGCGTGACCAGGACCTCCGGGCAGGACGGATAAGGACGACGATCTCCGCAACGACCAGGAACTCCGCCGCAACTCTCCCCACTTTCTCTCTCTCTCTCTCTGGATCGACGACGGCCATCCAGCACTCTCCGCGCGACCAGGACCTCCGGGCAGGAGGGATAAGGACGACGATCTCCGCAACGACCAGGAATTTCGCTCAACCAGGACCTCCTGGCAGTGGCAGTCGTCGAAAGGGTTGCTTGCGAGGGAGAGGGTGGCTGATCCAGGGCATCGGTGTCACCAAACCCAATCTATCTCCCGCTCTCTTTCTCTTCCATCGGTGAAGAAGACCCCCCGACACCCTCTTTCTCTTCCAAGCTCTCTCTTCCTCGTTCTCCTGGGCGGGTTACATTCTGTTGGGCGGAGCTACTCCACAATAGTGAATCTACAGCCGATTAGGTCTGTTCACGCCTATTCCCCTTTACCCTGACTCCATGGATCTTCAAAGCAAAGACAGTAATTTCGGTTCAGTTTGTTCCACTTCCTTCAATAGGAATAGTGGTTCATCACAGGGTGAGGTGATTGTCCGAAAAAGTAGTCAACAATGCTATTGTGGCCAAATGGTGGAAGCTAGGACAGCTTGCACCTCAAAAAACTTTGGGAGAAGGTTTTTGGGTTGTCCGAACTTCAATAAGCAGGTTTGTTTCATCCAGTAAATGGATGACATTACTACTGCCGTCCTGCTATTCATACTTTCGTCCTGCTATTCATACTGTATATGGAATTGCTTGCAGGGAAATTACTATTGTCGTTTCTTCCAATGGGTTGATGAGTTGGAGAATAATCCTAACAGAAATACTACAAAGATCAATCAACTTGAAGAAAGAATCAAGCAACTCGAAGTCATAGTGAAGCAGTCTGTCTGCAAAGAAGAAAGAGTTGTGGCCAAGTATAGGTTGTGTGTGGCTGTATTGGTGGCTTCATGGGTCGTGTTTGTTGTCATGTATGCAAAATCATGTTAGTGAAGCACACGAGCATTGTGTATCATGATTTGTTGTACTGTTTGTCAATGAATTAATGTGTATCATGACTGAATGAATGAATCTGTGTCCACATGTAAATGTCTTTGTAATCCTGAATCTTTCAATGAAATGAGTTTTGTTTCACTCTTTGTGTTCTGAATGAATGAATGTTCCAAATATTTGAATATGTGTGGCTTGTAAGCAATAGATTGGTGGCTCAATTCACTGCTTGTGATTCATTATAATGAACTAAATAGACTTGTGAAAATACAGAATGCTACTGCTTGTGATTCAGTATAATGAGCTGAATAGACTTGTAAAACTACAACCACAACAGATTGCCCAATCAGCATTGACCAACAAGTATATGTCAGAAGCCGATCAATAACTGTTGAACCCCAAGACAATGTGGGAAGCTGAGAAAAAGAAGCCGATCAATAACTGTTGTAATACCACTCAAAAGTAGATCATTTACAGTCTTAAGCAAGTTACCAAGCAAACAAATGCTGCTAGGATACTTAGTTGATGCATCATCATGAATACAGAAGGAATCGTTAGACAAGGCTATGGCCATATGGTGAATTTGATGTCTTCCTAATAGATCAATTGCAACTACAGAATGCTACTGCTTGTGATTCAGTATAATGAGCTGAATAGACTTGTAAAACTACAACCACAATAGATTGCCCAATCAACATTGACCAGCAAGTATATGTCAGAAGCCGATCAATAACTGTTGAACACCAAGACAATGTGGGAAGCTTAGAAAAAGAAGTTGATCAATAATTGTTGTAATACCACTCAAAAGTAGATCAGTTGCAGTCTTAAGCAAGTTACCAAGCAAACAAATGCTGCTAGGATACTTAGTTGATGCATCATCATGAATACAGAAGGAATCGTTAGACAAAGCTATGACCATATGGTGAATTTGATGTCTTCCTACTAGATCAATTGCAAAAACCTGAAATATATAGCGTCACACTGTGAACACAAAGACATACGAGTGTATGCAGATAATAAACATCTTAAGAAATTAATTACTGATATTAGTAAGAACCAACTATGATGAAACCCTGCACACACTTGAATCTAAATTTAAATTAGCAGTACATTTGTACATAAGGAGAATCTGACACCTTCATTTGCAGCAACTCATGCAATTGTATAATGGAATTCGACACTTTCATTTGCAGCAACTCATGCAATTGTATAAGGGGATTTGACACTTTCATTTGCAGCAACTCATGCAATTGTATAAGGGAATTTGACACTTTCATTTGCAGCAACTCATGCAATGATATAATGGAATCCGACACTTTCATTTGCAACAACTCATGCAATGGTATAAGGAGAATTCAACACTTTCATTTGCAGAAACTCATGCAATGGTATAAGGAGAATCCGAAATCTGACACTTTCAATTGCATTAAGCACAAGCCCATATCTGAATCAAGCACAAGCACACTTTCAATTGCATTCAAATCCAAATCACATTTCCAAATGAGTCAAATTCGTCTAATAAACTTGCATAGTACAAGTACACGACATAAATTCAGCAGTGCATACATTAAGCACAATGAACCACTGAACGTGCATACATTAAATATGCAAGTACTACAAACACATAAGACACAAATAGACATTAAAGGTTCAGTACATACATTAAATATGCAAGTACTACAAACACATAAGACACAAATGGACATTAAAGGTTCTTCATGAGCATCCACATTTACAACCACTTGAATGTCTTCATTATTCTTCTTCAGACTCATAAATTTGATGAAGATCATGAGCATCAGATTTATCTTTGACAACATGTAATGTAAAATTCCATAACATGAGTGACCGGGATTATGAAAAATATGTAAATTAACTAAAATTAAAATCAACTAAGTCAACTTACCCCAGATTTGCATGTACGACTATTGTGCCCTTTTCCATTACATGTACTGCATGTCCTTTGTCTTTTTGATTTTAACTCAGCTTGTGGCTTAAACCTTTGTGGTTTTCTGTTTCCTTTATAATGTGATGGAGGTGGATCTCTTGCTTTCATGCCATCTTCTGCATCTTGAATTCAAAGCACACATTGACTACCTTGTGTTGGAATGTGAGTTTGAGATGATGGCATGCCTTCTTCACAAGAAGCCATTCCCATGTCTTTTTGCAAGGACATGATGTTGTCATAAGTTTTTTCAAATAGCTCGTGCACATCAAGGTAGGCGTCCTTGTGTTTAGAAGATATACCAATTAACTTCATTGCCGATCTACAAAGTTAGTTATACCTACCCAAAGGGGTACTTCCATCAACTTCTTCACAAGTCTCTTTGACATAATGATTTGTACTTGTAGTTTCTGCTTCCCTAGTCCATCTATTCAGCACATATAGAGGTGGTATCTTATGAACTTTAAGATAAAGCATCACTTTTAGTATATGACCACATAAGATTCCAGAAAATTGAAATAGCTTGCATTCACAAAAGAATTCTTCATTATTTTGATTAACATCTACTTGGTAGCTATTCTTTGATATAAATGCAAGAGACTCACCGCCAACACGTGAAATTTGATATATAGAATCTTTAGTAACCTCCTCTAAATCATAGCATGAGGTCAATTTCATTTGCTCTTTGAAAATTTTAAAAACTGATTTTGTGTAGACATCCCTTGCATGTTCCTCAATGGGAGCATAAGACCATAATGTTGGTTGGCCATCCTTAGTTCTATAGTCTTCTTCATCCTCTTTGTCATAACGGTTCTCAACCACCTTCTCAAATTCTTGGACAAATTTAAATAAGGGCAAACAATTGTTTACATGATCTTTGAATATTGCATTCATGCTCTCACTCCGTTGTGTTGTAGACATGTTGGCAAAAAATGTGTCTCTAAAGTATATAGGTATCCATTACTCTCTAATATTCCATAACAAGGTTAGATGTGAGTTGTCACCCAAATTGTATGATGTTATCATCTTCTTCCATCTCTCTTCAAACTCATGAACGGTGATGGGGTGATTGATGCAAGATCGGAACTCTTCACAGAACCCGGCAACAGTACCATAAATCACACCAAGACACGTGCTTTTCTCATTATGTGCCGTTGACAACAACAGTGTACTACATTAGGAAATACAATACAAATTGCCTTCTTCATTACAGGATCTTGATCAGTTAAGATTGCCTTTAGGTGCTTTTCATATATAGCTTCCAGAAATGTCTGAAAACCCCAGATGAAGGAGTCAGCGGTCTCATCTCGTAATAAAGCACAACCAAACAAAGTAGATTGCTTGTGATGATTCACCCCAATAAAAGGTGCAAAAGGCATATTGTATCTATTAGTCATGTAAGTTGTGTCAAATGTAATCACATCTCCAAATGTTTGATATTCCATTCTTGATCTCGCATCTACCCAAAAGATATTGTGCACACAACCCTCATCATCAAATAGTACAGAGTAGAAGAATGCAGGGTTTGTTGCTTGCTGCTTTCTGAAATGCTCTAATGTGGAGGCTACATCAACACCTATGTATCTCCTCCTCAAAGAAACAAGTTTGTTACTTAGATCTTTTCTTGTGAATGTGACATTATGAATTCCACCTTGTTGGCTAGCAATAGGCGACATTATTTGTTGACCGACCTAAATCACGCGTCTGAAAAGTGGAGGCGGATTTTGAAGTAGTCGGACTTTTAAATTTATAATCCAAAACCTTCTAGGACCCCTCAACTTTGTTTACGGGGTCGAAGTAGATATACGGGGTCGAACACAGGGACAATGGTGGTAGTGTTGGGAACGCGGAATCGACACTTTACACTCCGTAAGGGTAAGGAGATGATATAGTTCCTCAAGGGAACAACGTGCTAAGATCGACAAAATAAAAGAAACCTATCTCCAACTGGAGCTACGAGGAAAAATTAGGTTTTTAAAGGTTTATTAGTTTTTAGGGTTTTCGCGCAACGGAAACCAAGAGGATAAAACTATTGCATTAGCAAGGAACGAAGGAGAAAGCTTCGGCAAAACAAGCGGCAGTAGGAACTCCCAATA
This sequence comes from Alisma plantago-aquatica, assembly GCA_963693085.1. Lineage (NCBI taxonomy): Eukaryota > Viridiplantae > Streptophyta > Magnoliopsida > Alismatales > Alismataceae > Alisma > Alisma plantago-aquatica. The sequence goes on from OY856414.1 coordinate 610,812,082, forward strand.
CCCCTTCCTCTCAAAGCGGATACCTCTAGCTAAGTATCAACACCTCTCTCGAGGTTGCTAATCTTTGGTTAGAGTGGAAAGGTCACTAAAGCAACTCTGATCCTGAACACTCTCGTACTCCTGTATCAGACCAAACACTAGAGCTACAACACCTCTCTCGAGGCTGTTGCAACGGGAAACATGATTCGGTAGCTAATCGAAACATGATCCAAGCGTACAAGCTAGAGTTCGGATGCTAAACAAAACAACCGTCCATCAAAAGGTACCAAGCATAGAGCAGATAATTAAAACTCTTCTAATTCCATTAGCATAAAAGGGTCTGATTACATTGCATAAATAAAGAGAGTAAATGACTGGAATAAGTAAAGATAAATGTCGCCTTCTTGATCTAGAAGGGCGATAGGCAGGTGCAGACCCTCCAGCCCGATACCGTGCAGGAGCCTTGCCCGATGCACCCATGTCGGGCGGCACACCCTCTCGGGCAACACGCTCACAACAGGCGGATGTATCGTGCGGGGCGCCCATGTCCGATACGATCATGTCGGGCGGCACCCTCTTGGGAAACACGCCGTGACTGGTGATACATATCGGGCTCGGTATCGTGTCGGCCAGGGTGTTGCTTCCATTATCGGGGTATCCTATCGGGCGTCCTTGTTGGCCGATACGGCCTGCAGCGGTGCCCGGGGCCGACCCTAAGTGAACCATTCCCTCCCTCTCGGGATGGGGAAGTGCTCACCTAGAATCTCCCGGTACACCCCGAGGCACGACACGCGAGCTCCAGATGCTTTCCTTCATTAGCTTTCGAGAGGTTCCGACCCGTCCCATCGGAGTCCTGTAGCTGCTATTTATAGGCAGCGGTTGGGGGAAGTTATGGTGCTCCGGACGCCACATGCCCTCCTTCAGCTCCATTATTGCGACTTCAGGGGTGCCCGATATGCATGTCGCCCGGCACAAGGATGTCGGGCTATCAGTCATCGTGACGAGTGGCGCCTGCCGGTGGGTGGCCCGTATCGCCCGACACGCTTCTGCAGTCGTGGCGGGTTTGGCTCCCTATCGGGTAAACGGCGTATCGTTCATCCGCTTCCTCCTTGCGTGGCACCCTCGTGTCGCGCGATAGCGTATCGTGCAGCCCTGTCGGTCAGCGAGCGTAACGGCCGGCTGGTTGGTATGTTTGTGGGCCGGGACGGGCCTTTTTGTTGATAAAAGAGTCGAAAAACGGGGA